>JAYESA010000007.1:27639593-28111289 GCA_036927795.1 Iris macrosiphon | reverse complement strand
GAACAGGCCAACCGAACTCGGGCTGAACTCAGACCGAACTCGGACCGAATTCGGTCACTGTTGACCAAGTTTCCAATGTTCACTCCAACATTCATCCTGAAGATCAGGGCTCCAACGTTCAGATTTATGAACGTTAGGTCACCGAATTCGATCCCCAAAATTACTATAAATAGGCATTGAATCCTCCATTCTTATTCACTCATTCACTTGCCTATTGAGAGTTATTCAACCTTCTCATTCCCAAGATCAACTCCGTAACCTTCTAGTGCCAACACCAATTTGATTAGAAGTCTGCAAGAGTTGTAAAGCTTGGTTTCCAAGTTACTTTTATTCAAGTGTTTGAAGTCGACATGCCCTTCGGATAAAAGTACGTGGTTGTAAGAAGTCAACGAGCACTTCAGATCAAACCTCTAATGTATGTTATTTGTTCAAATAGTGGATTAACATCAGACAAGAGTTTTCGTAACTGAACTGCCTTCCACAAAGGATACCATGTGTTTTCTTTCTGACTTCTTATACTCTGATTATTTCCTTGCTGAATTTTTTAATTGGTAATTAGCATTGCTTTATTGCTGTATTGTGTTTTTTACTTTATTCACCCCCTCTAGAGTTGCCCCTCAAAACCATCAACCAAATCCCAACCTTCGAATATTTCAATTCCAACAAGTACTTTTCTGCAATAAAAAGTCACTCAGAAATACGAAGAAAATGACAACAAACAAAACAAACTCTAAAACTAAAAGACAAATGCTAAGGGCACTACAAAGTTACTAAGGGACAACACAAGTGTTGTATATTTTAAATACTCAAAATATCCTTGAAATTTTGTTAGGGGATAACACAACTTTAAGTATATAAAAGAATTGGTTTCTTCCTTTTCCTTCCCAAATCTCTAAACCTTAATCTATATATATATATATATATATATTTGCCTAGTTTCTTAGTAGATAGACCTATTTAGGACTATTTCTGAAGTTTTGAACTCCATTAATGGAGTTTCAAAGCTTCAGAATCCAAACAATTCCATTTAGGACGACAAAGGACTGCCAAAATTTTGACAATCCTATGTATTTTAGGACTACCAAATATTTTTAGGGCAGTCAAAATTTTGGCAGTGCTATGCATATCCATGAATTTTGACAGTCATGTTACAAAATTTAAATTTTGAGAAAATTAGTTTAGACAAAAGATATGGTTAGAATAAAAAGATATGTTTATCTTTTGATACAAATTATATGCTTAGAATAAAAATATATTTAAAATGATATGAAGAAGTTGAGTATTGAAAATATACAAATGTTGACATATTTATAAAATCCTACATATTTTAAAAAATATATGTTTATATTAACCTTTACTAGTTTAAAATTCTATATTTTTTTTATTCTAATCACATCTTACACCTTACTTTCAACTACTGTTTAAATAAGATATGTTTATTGTCTTTTGAAACAAATGTTGTATGTTTTCAATACCATACATTTATTGAAATATTAATCTTATATTGATATATTTATAAAATCATACTCATATCTTATCCTTTACTTTCAACTATAGTTTAAAAAAGAGAGGTTTACCTTTTGATACAAATGTTGTATATTTTCAATACCACTTTTTATCGAAATATTAATATATCTTGATATATTTATAAACAATTGTTGGATATGTCCAGGACTACAAAAAAAATTGACAATATAAGATAAGCCAAAATTTTGGCCGTTTTGTGTCATCCCAGCATGACTGTGTCAATTTCTGTCATTTATGTGTCGATTTCTGTCATTTTAGAACCATATACTAAATTCAAAACTTCATCTAATGGGTTACAAAATCCCATTTTGGAGTATATGGTACTTAGGAGGAAGATGAAACGAAAAAGTAAGAAGGAGATTGTGTTTGAGAAAAAAAAAAGAGTCGTGTTGGTTAGGTCAAATTTTTTACAACCCATAACAAAAAAAGAGTTAATTGTCTTAATGGTGCATGAGAAATGTCTTGGTCATCATTTTGGTGATTAAACTTTTTTTTTGTTAATTTTGCACCTAGTTTTTGTATTTTGGTTTAAAGAGTGCATGAGCTAGGCTCTGTTGATGCTTCTGGATCGAATTCGTTAAAAAATGGCATGTGATGATCACGTGCCTTATTTTTTTAGGATTATTTTTGTCATGATCGGCCACTACGACGACTACGATTGATTGTAGAACCGTCATTTTGTACTCAACAAAATCTATTTGTTTATATAGAATTTCTTCGAACACCAATCTTTTTTTGAAAATGATAGTCCAACAACAAAAACTTGAAAATAATCCTATAAAATGATAGTCCAACAATAAAAACTTAAAAATAATCCTATTTTATAATGCACGTGACAACGATTTCTATCCAAAAATGATATAAAAATTAGATAGCAAATTAACTAAAAGAAAATTTTAACTCACTAAAACGGCCACCACGACGGACAATTTAACTCTAGAAAAAAAAGACTTTTTATAAGGGCACTACAAAAGTTGACAGCCCTAAGTATAATATGTTGTTCAATGAAGTGTCAAAATTTTGACAGTCCTAAATAATTTTTTTGGCTAGCCCTGAGTAAATTTTTACGTTAAAAACTTGTATAAAAAAAAATTTGAGCCAGCCATGATCAACTTTTGTTGTGTCTTTATAAAAAGTCAAAAAAATGACCTAATGTGTTTCCTCTATCATGTGCCTTGTAAATTTTGGGAAATTCTAAAGGCACATCATTCTTTGCTCATGACACCCATTACTTGGTACTAGTCCAGAGTGAAGCAAATTTTACTCAGGACATCCCAAAAATTACTTTGGGCTGCCCCCCCCCCCCCCCCCCCCCCCCAAACCTCCTAAAACTCCTTCATTCTAATTTCTCTTCTCTCTTCAAATTCTCTTCCCCCTTCCTCTCTTTATTTTTTCAATCCTCTTGAATCTTTGTTCTCCACCTCCTCTAATTACAAGCAATAATCAATGCCACACAAACCTTATTCACAATCTTGGTATGTATCCAATATTCTTCCTCCATTTAGGGTTTCAAAATATATATTTGGAATTTTTATTTCATTGTCATGAATCCTTTTTTCAATCCTTATTAATGTCTAAAATTTATAGTCTAGTAAGATAAAATAGGTTTAGGATTAATTTAGGGCTAATTTCTGAACATTCAACCCAAAAATTCCTAATTTATGGTTTCAAAATCCAGATTAAAGGCGACAGTCGGACTTTAAACGTTCAGGACTGTAAGAAAATTCTACAGCCCTATTGTACGTATAGGAATGTAAACATTTTCTACCGTTCTGTATTATATCAGGACTGTATATATTTCATATAGTCCTAGATATAATCAGGACTGTAGAAATTATATACAGTCCCGATTATAAGCACAGTCTCAATTGCTTCTTTCTTTATTTGAAATATTTTTTTTTAATAACTACGACCCCAAGAAGAGTCTTGAGGATGCAGCTATGAAAAGAAAATGTCCCCATTGTATTGACACGAATATGGATCATGTTGTTGAGAGACCAGTCACTATGGTCGAATCCGAGGCATACAGACAAGCTACGAAACATCGAACTCGAAGAGTAAAACTCATTCGTAGAGACCAGCTCCTCCTAGTCCTCCTTATTCTTCCTCCTCCGATGAAGACATACCAATTATCTGAAACCAGCCAAGTGATGGTACAGGACCTTTTCAGCATCCGGAAAGTCCAATTCTGACTCGTCCAAATGGTTGCTCTATGTTGCTTTCGTTCGACGACCATATTGCATACCAAATATGAAACAACCTGGTACGTTATGAAAATTTAATTTTTATTTTAGATTACTATATTTTATAATTCTAATTTCATCCAATTGTTAACTTCTCAGACGAGTTCTCGGATGTTAACGGTCATCAACCACGGGAAGAAGTGCAATAGCTGGAGGTTTGACAAATTAAGAGAAGCCATCAAGGGCAAAATCAGCCCCACCGATTTGTAAAATTTGGCCAAGTACGCGTATAAGACGGTAGATAACGCACTTATATCAGCATTCGTAGAGCATTGGCATCCAGAAACTAACACTTTCCATCTCCCGACAGGGGAGAGAACGATTACACTGGATGACGTCCAACACATATTAGGCATTAATGTTACAGGTCGGGTCATAATGAATGATATATTTTCTGAGAAGGACTTAGACTGGTACGATCATATCGTAGATTATGTGTCAAATTCTCTTGGAGTTGAGGCTCGTAGTTTTACAACCCTTCAAGATTCAAGAAGTCGTATAGACTTTCTTTGAAATATTTGGAGGAGACATTCAATGACACGGAGGCCGTAGGTGAAAATGTCGATATGGTGGCCCATGGATATATGCATTTCATGTTAGGAGTTGTCGGCATTTCTGACAAGTCAGGAACTTTGATTCATGCCAAATATCAACTGAATTTTGCGAATATTTCCACAGTGCAAGAAATTTCTTGGGAAAGTAGTATACTGGCATACCTTTACCGCGAGCTTGTTGCAGCATCCTGCGTCAGTACCAAGACAATAGCAGGATGTCAGACTCTACCCCATGTAAAAAAAAAATTTGTCAGGTTCTATACATAATATAAAATTTTGTTGTTAAATTGTTGAGTATTCTAATATACGTACATACATGGATATACGAGCACTTTTCGATGCTGAAGCGAAAAGAGGAGAATAGATACTATGACGAGAACATTCCTAGAATGTGCAAATAGAAGCCAACTATGGATGATGCCAAACGTCCTCAAATATTGGCCACCATACGCAACGCACTTGAAGATTTGCTAGTAGAAGAGGTAAAAAGAGAACTTATTTTTTGTTAGGTTCTTTTGGGTGCTACTAATTTACTAAATTATGTTATGCACAATTTACTTTGTTATAGATAGTTTTACATCCATATCAGGAATTATGATGGAATAGTCGTCTATTGCAACTAATAGCTTTATTTTATGGTCTGATAAGTTATCATGATACTGAGGAGCCTTATATGCTTGAGAGAGTGCTTCGTCAGTTTAACTGCATACAAACGGTACTGAAGCGCACATTGAAATTGTAAGTGCTCCTGGAGGGACAAAACCCTTAAACTATATCCCTGTCAATTTTAACTGGTCTCAGACTTCTTCACCGAGTGGCAACATCATGTTATTGGAGAATCTGAAAGACAAGTGGTGGTTGAGATGTCGGACTGTAGCGGCGACTACATGGCATATTATGCTAATGTCAGACATCCTACGTTGTTGAACCATGAAAAACTAAGAGCCGATATTGTGGGAGTACTAGCACCTCTTCCCTCCAAAAACATCTTGTATGTTGCACTGCTGAAGATGGTGAGAAAATAATTTATAGACTTCAAAGATTTGTAAATGTTTATAATCTAACTTAATTTTTGTCGTGTCATCAGAAGGCTAAAAATGCAAAGATGTTGGAAAAAAGTCTCTTCGGGCACAAGAGCAAAAATTACGTTGAAATCAATAAGGAGTTCCAAAACATCGACAACTCTATACGATTTTTTTCTTTCTGGAAAATAAGGATCAACGTATAAAGAGGCAAAATAATAAGTAGTGTTGTCTGTTTGATGTGGGTATTTTTGGTGTTGTAACTTAGGGTTGTATTTTGGGTAATAAAACTTTGTTGGTATCAACATTTTTTTGGTGTTGTAACTATGGGATATGAAACTTTTGGGTTATGAAACTTCTGTGGCATGAATAATTTGTATTTCTATGATATTTGTTGTAAGATTTGTGAAACTTTAAATTTATGAAACTTTAGCTTTTTGATCAACTGTTGTGATCTATGTTGTAATTTGGTCATATCGTTATAATCAACTGTTGTGATCTATGATGTAATTTGGTCATTTTGTTGTTTGTAATCAATCTTTCTGTATGCCAGCCTAAGGACAGAGCGGTCGACGAGAGCCGACCGTTAAATTCATATATATTGAGTATCCTAGGATACAACAAAATCATACTAGGATACAGTCCATTAGGACTGTCATCATTTATAACTGTTAACATTGTTGGCGGTCCTAAATGTGGACATGTCTGTCAACTAAGTTGACAGTCCTAATTGGATCTCACTGTCAGATTTATTTTGACAGTCCTAAATGATGACCGGACTGTCAACCTTTGTTGACAGTCCTGAAGGAATGACAATGTTGACAGTCCTAAATGTGCTCAGGAAAGTTGACAGTCCTAATGGAATGGATGTCAAAATAAATTTGACAGTGAGTTCCAATTAGGACTATCAAATTTGTTGACAGTCCTGATTACATTTAGGATTGTCAACAATATTGACAGTCCTAAATATGGCCAGGACTGTCAACGTTGACAATCCTAATGGAAAAGTAGTCAAAATAAATTTGACAGTGAGTTCCAATTAGGACTATCAACTTTGTTGGCAGTCCTGACCATATTTAGGACTGTCAACATTATTGACAGTCCTAAATGTGGTCAGGTTTATCAAATTTGTCCACAATCCTAATGGTTATATGTGAAAATAAACCTGACAGTTGTCTATCAAAATACTGATACTCAAACACACACTGACACTCAAACACGTACAAAAATTTACTGATATTTCATTCCTATCATTAATAAAATATATACAATTTACTGATACTACACATTATTTATTTGTTCATAATATAATATATTTTTACCAAAATAATACAAAATGTTAGATGACCAATTCTTATTAGTCGATTACAATATCAAAGTAGTCAATGAGCATGTCTCTGGGCTCCTCTATCTTCAACAACTTGTTATAGAGATTTATTTTCTCCGTGAAAGGGGTCGTCCAGGCGATTGATGCGTCCGGTGCTATTTAAACCAAATCGGTAATGGTGGAGGAATAGAAGAATGACCGATCAACCATGGGATAACAAAGTAATTTTTGACATGTCCTATAGTACATAGATTGGATAGTTTGTGCTCGGCCGACGGAGCGCACATTGAAAAGAAAGTATTATTAATATTCTTCGAAATAAGTATAATTGGTATCTTATACCTATTAGCAAATAAATATGCATTGGACGGGACAGACATGTAGTGGTCTTCTCCGGTAATAATATCAGTGCAAGAAATGCTTGTCAACAAGTCTCCAACAGTTTCTTGGCTTAGTATGTTGGTTTAGAATGAAAGACGAGACTCCAACTTCTCGTACAGCTCTTTCCTAACCTGTCTTCATCATTCTTTATCGGAATAACCAAAGATGTCTTGCAAGCACATAAAATCTACAATAGCCATCCATAGGAAAATCAATAATAGAACAAATATAATTGTGTATGTCAGGTAGGAAGTCTTCAACATACACACCCAGTCTATAATTAAAGTTATCTACACCATCCACAGTTTCTTCACTTAGCATGTCTGTTTTCTATTTTTTTCCTTCGAACGATTAGCTTACTCTTCTGCTTCGTACCTGTTGGAGTGGATGGGGTTCCCAACCTATGTGAAGAAAATCCCGGAGAGCGACGAACGCCGTCTGTGGTCAGAGAAGCTCGGGGAGGCGACGAGAGCCATTCGAGAGGTCGAAGAAGCTCAGGAAGGGGGAGCAACTGATGTCTAGGGGGAGACAGAGTTCCGGCCAAACTCGGTCTGAACTCGGTCCGAGTTTTGTTAGGGTGCTCCAGAATTTCCAGAAAGCTGCTGTCTTCGTTTACTCGCAAATCACCGACTCGGGCAAATTCTGTCCGAGTTCGGTCGGCAGGCTAGACAAAAATTCAGAGGTATTTTATACACCGTTGGATCGTATCCTATGGTCCAGAATTTGTTACGGGATCAGGGGGTATATATTAGGTTTTTCTAAACCCTAAACCTAACATATCATCTCAAAAAAGAGAAGAAAAGGAGACAATAGTGTCATTGCAACTTTGGGAAGGAGAAAGGAGGATTGGAGGCCGTTTCGGAGGAGGAGATCAATTTTGGTTAATTTCTCATTGTCTTTTATCTTCGTGGTATGATCTATTTTCTATTCCTAAGTGTTATGGTGATTCGTATTGTATCGGGAGGAGCTTGTAGAGGGTGTATTCTCTTTATTCTATTAGTGGAGATTCTTTAGGATTTGACACCGATCGTCCCGTAGTTTTTTTCGCAAGAATTTTCAACGTCAAAATTCTCTAAGTCTGCGTGGATTATTTTTCTGTGATTTGGTGTTTGGTTTGTGCGTTATATTGCTCGGTTCTCTCGCAGGTACTCTCTGGTTTGGGGGAAGGTTTTCGCGCTTCTTTTCCAATAATGTGGTATCAGAGTCAGGTTCTAGAATTTCAGAAGGGTGTAAGGAGTTGACAGCAAACCAGGAAGGAAAGATGGACGTGAAGCCGGTGCGCATGATAAACCTGAATGGTACCAACTATCATTATTGGAGGAGCAAGATGAAGGATCTATTATTTGTCAAGAAGCTGCATCTGCCGGTATTTTCTTCCGAGAGGCCCAGTGACAAATCCGAAGAGGACTAGAATTTTGAGCATATACAGGTGTGTGGGTACATCAAGCAATTCATTGACGAGAATGTATATAACCATATTGCTAGTATTGAGTATGCGAGGACACGGTGGGATAAGCTGAAATCTTTGTATGCGAAGAAGATCGGGATAAATAAATTGGTCCTGGTCCGGATGATGATGATGGATGTGCAGTACAAAGATGGGGCATCTATTACAGATCACTTGAGTGAGTTCCAGGGTGTGATTGACTAGCTATCCTCAATGGGAGTCAAGTTCGACGACGAAGTTCAGGGACTATGGCTGTTGTGTACATTGCTAGACTCGTGGGAGACCGTACGAGTGTCTATGATCGCTTCTGCTCCGGAAGGCATGGTCAGTCTAGAGTTTGCCAAGAGCGGAGTACTGAATGAAGAGATGCGGAGACGTTCTCAGGGCACTTCATCCATATCCCACTCAGAGGTGTTGGTTTCAGAGAGCCACGGAAGGGGTAAAAGCAGGGGTCCAGGCAGTGGCAGAGACAAAAGCAGGAAAATATCCAAGGGTCAATACGAGGACTCGGAGTGTTACCATTGTGGCAAGAAGGGCCATATCAAGTGAAATTGTTTTGCTTGGAAGAGAGAGAAGAAGAGGGACAAGGGGAAGCAAAGTGAGAACACTACAGCAGTAGCCTTGACACATGGAGGCGACGTGATCATTGTAGGTGATAAGGTAGTTATAAACCTTATCTGCAATGATAACTCTTGGCTGGTGAACTCAGGTTCTTCAACGCACATATCTCACAACAGGATACTATTTGCTACTTACACAACAGGCAACTGTAGAGTATTGAAGATGGACAATGGAGATGTGTCAAAGGCTGTTGCCATTGGAGATGTGCATTTGAGGACAAATACGGATGCAGTTCTGGTTCTCAAAGATGTCTGTCATGTCCATGATATCCGTTTTAACTTGGTGTCTGTTAGGAGGTTGGATGACGAGGGTTTCTTTAATCTCTTCAGGAATAATTAGTGGAAGCTTTCCAGAGGTTCGATGGTGATTTCCAAAGGAAGCAAGAGGTCCAAACTCTACTATATGGAAGGGAGCACACAGGGGGCACATAAGTTTAATACAGCTACTAATGCGTCTACTGAGTTATGGCACAGGCGGCTCAGCCATATCAGCGAGAAGGGGATAAGCTACTTGGTGAATATGAAGGTGATTCTAGGGCTAAAGTCTACAAAGTTGGAGAAGTGCATGCACTATTTGGCAGGAAATAAAAATAGGGTGTCTTTCCAAAGTCACCCAAGCTCAAGGAAGCCGGCGTTGCTCTAGTTGATTCACTCAGATGTCTGCTGTCCTATGAAGGTAAAATCCATTGGTAGTGCTTCTTATTTTATAATATTTATTTATGACTGTTCCAGGAAGGTTTGGGTCTATACCATAAAGACCAAGGATCAGGTGCTGCCCACTTTTAAAGAGTTTCAGGCCTTTGTTAAAAGGGAGACGAGCAAGAATCTGCTATGTGTTCGGTCAAAAAATAGCGGCGAGTATATCGGTCCCTTTGATGCTTATTACAGAGAGCAAAGGATACGACACCAGAAGACTCCGCCAAAGATACCTCAGCTCAATGGTGTAGCAGAGTGGATGAATATGACACTGATGGAGAGGGTACGGTGTTTGCTGTCAGAAGCAAACTTGTCGGGCAGCTATTGGGGTAAGGCACTTTACACAGCTGCTTATGTTATTAATTTTTCTTCTAGTGCTCCTTTGCAGGGTGATATGTCTAACAAAGTATGGTACGACAAAGAGCCGTCATACAATTAGCTGTGAGTGTTTGGTTGTAATGCCTTCGTACATGTACCGAAGGATGAGAGATCCAAACTTGAGGCAAAGACGAGGCGGTGCATCTTTGTCGGCTACGATCGGGATGAGTTTGGCTATAGAATCTACGATCTAGTAGGAAAAAAGCTCTACAGAAGTAGGGATGTAGTATTCATCGAGGATCAGACCATGACCAACACTCAGGATTCTGAGATGCCATTTGAGGCTGAGGAATTGCCTGAGTTAGAGTTATTTTGCTTCGAGAAGTTTCTAGAGGACAACACAGAGGATCCAGTTATGGGGGAGCCAGTACATGGAGTTGCTCCCAACCTTGATCATCATCCTGCTGATGATGGTCAGGGTGACCCTCAGGAGGATGAGCATGCCGAGAAGACAGTTCCTAGAGGGGAGGAGGTTGTAGATATACAGCCAGCACCAGTGGTTCTATTGAGGAGGACCGATAGAGAGCATCGACCATCTACAAGATACTCATCAGGTGAGTATGTGCTACTGACTGACAGGGGAGAACCCAAAAGTTTCATAGAGGCTGTAGAAGACGAACACAGGTAGGAGTGGATGGAGGCCATACAGGAGGAGATGAGTTCCTTGGAGGCTAACTCTACTTATGATCTGGTACGGTTGTTTGATGATAAATAGAAGAATAAAACTAGGTTTATACGAAACCCTTTCTTTGTTTACAAACAAAAAAAAAGAAGTACAATTAATCATATACGAGGATGTTAAGTACAAAAAATGATTCTGGGGAAAAATTATTATAGGAGTCTGATCTGCGATCGATCACTTTGTCCCTTGGACCACACGATGACGAAGAAGTGCTGTAGAAGAAGAAGAAGCTTCAAAGATTGTAGGAGGGATTGAACTCTCGTTGCCAAAGTTGTCAATCAACACTCTCTATATGTACTCTCTCTCTGATCTCCACCCTTTTCGACCCTGATCTCCTGTGACCGGAGGTCTCTATTTATAGAGCTCAGTCACAGTAACTGTCCAGTCGGCGTAGAAGCCAATTAGTGGAGAGAGTTGCACCTTTTACGCGGCGGTTGTAATAACTGCTACCCACGTCTGAATGATCTCCTGAATCCTCGTGTGATGCGTGTCCCATTATGAGGTAATGCGTATAATCGCTCATAGAAGATCACGGCATGCAAGCCACGTAGGTAACTGCCCCTCGCGTAGAGATGGTTGGTATAAAAGCCAAATAACTATCTCGTTGGCGTAAAAGCCAAATAGCTGTCTTGTTGGCGTAAAAGCCAAGTAGCTATCATGTTGGCGTAAAAGTCAAGTAGCTGTCTTATTGGCATAAAAGCCAAGTAGCTGTCCTGTTAACGTAAAAGCCAAGTAGCTGTCCTATTGGCGTAAAAGCCAAGTAGCTGTCTTGTTGGCGTAAAAGCCAAGTAGTTGCATAATAGGTAACTAGCATAAAGATAGCCAATTATCCTTCCTTGACTGAGGTCTCGAGCGTATTCTTGGCCAAATAGCCTTATCACGTACCTTTGCAAATATAGCCAGAGTTGGCGTATTTCGAGGAGATAGCATACGGCGTACTCCTATAGTTGAAAATAGCCTGGTTGGCGTAACATGCAGGGATAGTGATGTGAGCGTATTAACCCTAGTTTTAGCTCTCCCAGTCATTAAAAATAGAACAAAATCTCATGCATTAAATGCAGAGATCTTCCCCCATCTCGCGCATTAACTGCAGAGATATGCCTCAAGTTCTGTACGAAGAACAGCTTTTGACGTGGCGTCTGATTACGTCTTATCTTGAGCGTAAAGGCTCATTTCTGCCTGTGTAAAATAGGCAGTGTATTCCTTGAGTGCATAAAAATGACTTGTATCAAGGATATGTCACTAAACGACAACCTGGGCCTCAGTGCAGAATCATAATTACAGCCGTCCTCTCAATTGTCGTACAGTACTCTTTGTCTGGAGTCAGGTTCATTATTCTGTCTGACAGGTTCATTCGAGGAATACGAAGAGTTCCTCGTACAACTTCACGCTGCATTAAAAGCAGACTTAGTTTACGCTGGAGGGAGGTGTAGCAACCTTTTAGGCCAAAACAGTCTTGAAGCGCTGCTTTACGCGGACAGCTCTGAAGTCGTATTTTACGCCACACAGCGTTGAAGCTTCTGTTTTACGCGTGCTTTATGTATGTTGGGGGTTTTATGCGTATAATTTCCGAGCATATTTTTTATGCTTCTACAAGACCCCTTTAAAGTTTTCAAATTTCTCGTAATTTGAAATACTTTGAATGAAGCATAAAACCGTCAAATTTGACTCGTTCAGTGAGGCTGATTTCTTGACAAATTTTTAGGAATTTATTGGGATTTGGTATGTTCTCTTATGCCTATATAAAGGCAAGCGAGTGAACCTGTCTTTCCATACTTCCTTCACCAAAAAGATGGCCGCCGAGATCCATCGGGCTGACTTGAGGAAGAAGAAGATTATGCTCTTCCAGCATATAAGGAGCCGTAAAAGGAGGCGTCTTCGAGCAAATGTCCTCTGTAACGATGGATCATGGAAGGATATCATAGCTTCCTTTGCTCGGGATAATCAGCAATTTTATATGGCGATTCGTCCAGGAGAGAGGAAGGGTCTCATCGGACCACACAGCTTGCTAGCTATATTTTCTCCTATTATGAAGCTGGACGTAGGTAGGCAGTTTGGCCCTGTCTTCCAGTATTGTGTTGGGTCTGAATCCCTAACACAATTCTAGGACGTGTCTACCATGGCGTATGGAGGGTGGGCTTGAATAAAACAGGCCCAGTTTTGTATCCTCCCACCATTAATTATTTTCTTGTTCATCGGCCGCAGAAGCTGATGAAGTACCATAGAAGAAGAAAAAGATCTCCATCAATATGAGAACTTGGCACAATAGATTTCCAGCGGGATCTTTAATGAGAAATCCTTTGTAAAAAAAGGATTTCCATCATATATAATCAGGAAAATGAAAAATCCTTTGTAAAGTGGATTTCCATCATATGTAATCATGATTAATAAACTTGTCTTCTTCTATGCATTGATGATTTGCCATATTTGCTGTGAGAAAGTCTGATAATGTGCAGCTTCGACACGTCTGAATAATTTTACGCTGACTCTGATAACCGATTATCCGGTCACGTCCCGACTTTTACGAGTAACGAAAGATGCGTAAGAAGCTCTTTAGCATTAAGTTGTCTTGAAGATCCAACTGTCATGCTATTTTTGGATGAGGAGTCGCATAGAATTCTGAACTGTCACTTCTTTGATACGAAGAATTTTTGTTCAGACTATCATCTTCAAGAATGGTTTTCCCAAAAATCCCTCGAAATAGGGCAAGAAATTTTTGTCGAACAGGCCATACTTGAACTTAGATGTTAAGGATTCTGGTTAGACTTCGAATGAACTTCCAATGGCCCAAGAAGAAGAGTTATCTTCAATGCTGACATCTGTGTGTTTCAGGCACTTGGAATATTTTGTAGCCAAAAAGGAACCTTTTCTGCATAAACCCTTGTAATTGGCCATCTGTAGCTTCTGAGCGTAAAACAGTAGATTTGTAGCTTCTGTGCGTAAAACCGTAGATTTATAGCCTCTGAGCGTAACAGCTTCTGAGTGTAAAATCATAGATTTATAGCCTCTGTGCGTAAAACCTTAGATTTGTAGCCTCTGAGCGTAAAACCGTAGATTTGTAGCCTCTGAGTGTAAAAGCTTCTGAGCGTAAAACCATAGATTTATAGTCTCTGAGCATAAAATCTGAATCCACTACGCTGCATGATTGTCCGTCTTCTTTTTTCAAATGATAGGCTGACGTGGTCCCAAATCATAACCGACTATTAAATATCGGATTTGGTTAGGGATTTGAAAAGCTTCTGAGTGTAAAACCATATATTTATAGCCTCTGAGCGTAAAACCGTAGATTTGTAGCCTCTGAGTGTAAAAGCTTCTGAGCGTAAAACCATAGATTTATAACCTCTGAGCATAAAATCTGAATCCACTACGCTGCATGATTGTCCGTCTTCTTTTTTCAAATGATAGGCTGACGTGGTCCTAAATCATAACCGACTATTAAATATCGGATTTGGTTAGGGATTCGAAGAGTTATCCAAACTCTATAAATAGCCCAAGGTCTTGAGAGAGAAACCCTTTATCTGCCTTTGCAAAACCCTTCGTCTCTTTGAGAACTCTTTGTCTTCGTCTCTTTTCTGAGAACTTTTGAGCTTATGCCATGGCACCGAAACAGGCTTCCACTGCTAAGGGAAAGAAAACTGCTTCTTTATCTCGCTCCTCTACTCAAGCACGAGCAACCCCCATTAGGCCGAGTGAGCCCCGTTCTGAACGAAGTGCTCCGCCGTCGAGCTGCGCTCTGGGCATCACCGGTAAAGACTTCGATAGGGATGAAACCCTTCGCACACGTTGTACGTGTACGCACAAGGTCATCTTCTGTGCTAAGAGCCTCTTCGTGAAAGATGATGCACAGAGATGTTTTATTATTACGCCCACATTCCTAATGTGTCAGCGTAAAAACTCCATATTTTTGTAGTCTGACATAAAAGCTCAGACTGTCGAAATTTGGCGTATACTACAAACTTTGAGTTTTACGCGCTGGATGTAAATTCTGGCGTAAAAATTCAAATTTTGGCAGTCTGGCGTAAAAAGCTCAGACTGTTAGATTTTGGCGTATACTGCCAACCTTGAGTTTTACGCACTGGAAATAGATTCCAGCGTAAGACTTAAATTTTTGCAGTCCGGCGTAAAAGCTCAGACTGTTAGTCTTTGGTGTATCCTGCAAGACTGTAGCGTCTAGCGTAAAACTGACTTGTTTTTTTGCATTTTGCAGTGGACTTGCAGATCCCTCCATTGGCTGAAGTGATGGGCTCTGCTGCTGGGATGCTAAATTCCAGCTATCTGGAGGATTTATCCCATGTGATATTCCCTATCTCTGGAACCGAGTATCCTCAAGAAAGGAAAACTCTGATCGCGTCCCAAGGAGAACGAATGCTGCTGAGTATGATCAGTGGGGAGCCCCTGACATACATAGATGGGACTGAATATAAGAAACCAGGTTTCTTATTCGGGGATGTTATCGATAAACAATCCCAGACTAAACCCAAGAAAGAAGATTGGGTATTTTCTGCTGAGGGCACGGTCATGTATCTGCCAAGGATGTCTAGAGATTATCCTATCTCGGCATTCTTCCATGTCACCCATCGCAGAAAGATAATGTGGACTCTGACTCCCGATCTTCACGGCCGGCCGGGGAAGATCTTATACAAAAAAGGATTAAACCAAGAGCCTTTATGAGCAGACCTTCAGGCCCTGTTATGCCTTTCGGAGGATTATTGTCGGGCAGCGTCCCGAGTGAAGACACTTCACTGATCTAGCCGGTTCAAATATCGACTTTCTGCAATAATTTTATGGGGCAGGGAGGAGTGTACCCCAAGTTTAACCCTCACACCAGTGGATGGCTTAGCCCCGAAAATCTTTGATGGGCCAGTTTAACTGCCTGGGCCCTGAAGCATTTCCAGATGGAGCTGGAGAGTATTGGCTTATTTGCGGTTGTGAGTGCCACTAGTGTTGGGCTGCCTGTCAACCCCAACTTGTTTTTAGCTTTGATGGAGCGATATAATTTGCTCACTGGGACTTTTGCCACTCCACTAGGTGAGTTGGGCTTAGCCCTTCATGAGATGGCAGAGATTTCAAAGCTGCCAATGGGAGATACTCCTTATGAAGAGTACGTTCCCACAAACAGGGAGCTGAGGGATACAAACCCTCGGGCAGTGGCGGTGTACCAAGAGCTGATGTGCCACTATCTTGCCTGCACCACCTTCTACAAAGAGCCCTCTGATTTGGCTCATATCAACAAATGGGTATCCTACCTCTTCTTCCATCAGGCCAGAAATGCTAAGCCGGACAAGGTTGTAGATAGCCGAGATAAGCCCTTGAACCTCCTGAGCATGCTTAATGCCAATACGGTCGATGATCTCATTGAAGACGCAGGGGCTTCAGATTATATTCTCGATGAGGAGATAGGGGGTTATCCTGCAGGCACTAAAGCCTTCAGTTATATGAGGCATTGTCGCAAGCCTCTGTCGATGGAAGCTCAACTGGCTGGCTTCCTTTCTGTCTGGCTACGCCGATGGGTAGTGCCTGGCATCGCGTCTGCGAATCACATTCATTGCAACACCTTATGGCCCGTAGTACGGTTGGTGTTTGGAGCAAGATTGGGCCTGCTTCCTGCCATGGTATGCAGAATACAAGCTGGCCTGAGGGCCATTACTGATGGGTTGCTTGCAGATGATACCCAGCATGAAGGATTTCCCAGAGTGGAATTGCCATTCTTATATCTGATGGGATGGTTAATCCTTCACAATACCAGAGTGATGTCTCCCGGCTCTGCCAGCGGTTCGGGAAATAACTTCTTGTTGAATTACAAGAATTTCCTTTGGAATGTGGCGAGCGTCATAGATTGCCAGCGAACATTAAATTTTGTCCATGGCTGGAAGCTCTTCTGTATCTTTCCCCCCCGTACATATCAATAAATAGGGGACGAAACTTCAGGATGCAGGCTAAGGGAGGACTATTCTTTCTCCTAAAGCCTTTTATTGGTTGGTCTGCATTAGACCTTCCTACTTGCTGTACAGAAGTGATGACCACTGCTACTTGGAGCCTTATCTGCCAAGCCGGTTTGCCAGACAATTTGGGTATGACCAGTTGCACGTGGGGAATCCCATCACCAGCTTCAAGTCCAAAGGTGGACTTATTGATGGAGCTAGAGGATGGCGATACTTCATCATGGGTTGTACTGGTACAACCTTTACTGTGCCCGCGACTTCTGTCTCCACGGAGTTGCGCATTCTTCACTCGTACGAGCAGTTTTACGCGTCCATCAATACCTTCCATCGTGATTTTGATGTGTATGGAAGTTTCAGGATGCCCTCCCAGAAGTCTACTGGAAGAGAGGAGATCACATCTGTCTCCTCTGATGAAGGTGAAGACACTACTGGTGTAGACAATTTCTTGTTGGTAATACCGAGAGGCGTAATAGCTCCGCTAGCAGAGCCTCTCGTTATCTCCAATAAGAGAAAGGCTTCCACTCTGAAAGAGCCTTCCCCCCACAAGAAGAAGACGTTCAGAGGTCCTAAAAAGACTTCCACCAAGGGGGCCTCTAGTAGTGAGCCTGTTGTTTCCCCTGTTGGGGATGATTCTTTGATCAGAGGTCCTTCGCCTTTTAGAGAGGGAACCTCCACAGTTCCGGCTGACAGTGCTGGAGATTCTTTGCTCGCGATCGCTGCCGCTACTACCGCTACTGGTAGTATTTTGAGATCGCCTTCGAGACCGAGCATATTAAGAATCAATATATCTTCATCCAGACAAATAATGGGAATAACCCTTCCTTCGTCTGTAAGTATTTCCAGCGAGATTCCATCCGATGAACCTCGAGTGGATCTGGGTGATGACTGGGATGACTTCCCTCAAGCGTCAGTCGGTGCACCCTTTTCTCCAGGTATGACAGCTTGTTTAGCATCATTAAGAAATGATTTAGCTGTACAGGCTGCAGACGCAACATACATACCATCGGCCATGGATAAATGTTGTCTTCACGTTTTCTTCAGGAAAATTAACATCAAATTGATATTAACTTTCTCTTGTCTTCTTTTCAGGAGAAGACATCTCTGGGGAGGGCGGAGTTGACACAACTTCTGAATTTGTTGCGGATCCATCTAATGAAACGGCGATGCTCGCCGTCGAAGAAGCATGCTTTGAGGCTGCCGATCTTTCATCCGCAACATTCTCGGGTGTTATCCCGCCAGTGGCAGTTCAAATAACATCAGAGGAGGATGAACCCGCAATCTCGTTTGTTCCTCCTTCGTCGAGTATACCAGCAACTTCAACTGTTGTTGGTGTCTCTTCTTTTGTCGTGCCATCTGCTGAAGCAACGACTGTGGCAACCTCCTCTGCAGTCATTTCAGAAAGGAGACTTACCGATATTGCGGCCACTCCCAACGTCCATTCGAGCTTTGCTATGCTAGTGGATCAATACACTAGCATATTCTATCTCACTTTGAAAGAATTGATATCGATGGTGCTGGAGAAGAACCTAGGTTTTGATGCTCTAAAGATGTCCTCCAATCTCCCTATAGCGCAGATTAGAAATTTCAGTAACGCTGAAAGAGCTGATACGCTAGAGAAAATAGTTAATGGTTTAGAACAACCTATTAATGAGTATTTGTAACTATCCTGAAGCAGTATCGATGATCTGGTTCGAGCTGAGTATGACTCCTTAATTGCAGAACTTGCTGAGCAAATAGAATATATAAACAAATCCATCCAGGAACAACAGCAAGAGATGGATAGAGAGCATGCTGTCTTGGTGGAGTTCGTTCCTCAGCTAGCTGAGTGCCAGACCGAATTTGATGAAAATAAAGTGAGGGTTCGAGAATTGGAAGCTGAACTTGCTCAGGTAAGGGAGAGGCTTCTCAAGACATCGGCAATCCGTAATGTGCTGAAGGGCCAAGTGGATACAGCTAAACAGAACTTGACACATGCGGGTGCCATCCACGCAAGTTTTGTTAATTCTCTGTCCGGACTATCTCACTTGAACAATGACGAAGCAAGGCTGGAGCTGGCTCGCACTAACATTTTAAACTCCAGGAATGAGAGGATGGCTGCTTTGGCGCAACAGATCAGGGATTTAACTACTCCTCCCCAATAATGTACTTTTTATTCCTCCTGTAATTTCTTAGAGATAATAAAGATACTTCTTCTGACTTTGTGGACCTATCACTTTTGAATATAAATGATAGGCTAGGATGAAAGTGATATTAGAGGTAATATGAACGTGACATACTTTCGTTAAGGTTTTGTTGAATGTAAATCTATTCAGAGGCAATATCAACCTGATAGAATATAATCCAACTAAATTTGTATACCAAACACTATCAGAGGTAATATGAACATGATAGGGTTACAAATTAGTTAAGCATATCCATTAAGAGGTCATATGAATCTGATAGAATATGATCCAGCTAACATTGTGCATGGTATCGTCAGAATAAGATCTTCATCACACTCCGTTAAGCAAAGGAGATCAAGTGTAGTACTTCTTCAGGAATTTGTTGTTGATAGGAGCCATTACCAAATTTCCATTAGGTTTGGCTAATTTGTGAGCGCCATTTGCAATCATATAAGGGTCCTCCCTTTCTTTATGATTTTTTGTGCGAGCTTTGGACATCATCCCAGAGGTAATATGTACATAGTACAATACCGTGTTTGTTGAGGACATCCCACTGGGGGATTTTTGGTGGACCTATTATTTATTGTGTACGTGGAGTGCAAATAATAAGTTCGAAACAAGCCCAATCAGATAATAGGTTTTGTGGCTGGCGAAGACATCCTGCTGGGAATTTTCTTGTGGACCCATTACTTTTTGTGCACGAAAGTGCAAGTAGTAGGTTTGAGACAAGTCCTGCCAGAGATAATATAGCCGCGGTAAAATATGACTCTGTGGGGATGGTGGAGAGATATAGTTCAGAGGTAGTATGGACGTGAACTGACTTTTTCTCCGCTGGGAAAAATGAGGATAGTTCAGAGGTAATATAAACATGAATAATTCATTTCCATTGCGGGCATCCCCAGAGGGGTCTCTTTATTTTTTATTTTTTTTTATTTTTTTTATTTTTTGGACCTATTACTTCTTGTGCACGAGAGTGCAAGTAATAAGTTTAAGACAAGTCCTGCCAGAGGTAATATGGACATGGCATTTTTTGTGGACCTAACACCACTGGCGTACTTAGAGTTAAGTACGGGTGCTAAGTTGAGATGACAACCGATATCAGAGGTAATATGGACATAAAAATCGATAGCCAAAACTTGGAGGGTTTGTTCAGAGGTAATATGAACATGACGAACTCAGCCCGAGAGGAATATTATGACAGCAGTTCAGAGGTAATATGAACATGAACTAGTTTCTGAAAAACTCATTGAGGAGTGATTCATTGAATGTGGTCTATCCCAACATGAAGATAGACCAAAGGATTATTCCACTGGGGAAATTGATGGGATGATAGCTCGGAGGTAATATGAACATGGCTAGCATCTAATGAGACTGATTTGAATAGTCATTGTGGGAGTGTGCAAGTAGACCTAATGATTGCTCCACTGGGGGAAATTTTGAGAATCCATCATCCATTGCGTATCAGGATTTTTTGGTACGGATGATGGCTCTTTACTAGAATTTGTGACGAAGGAGAAAATATTGCTCATAGGCATTTGCTGGAGATGCCAGATTGCTGAACATATCTATTCAGAGGTCATCTCAACATAATAGAATATGATTCTCGATCTTCGGCGATCGAGAAAATATTGATCGTAGGCACTTGCTGGGGATGAAGAACCAAGAATTGATTTGTTCATCTGGGTCGTGGACTTATTACCCATGACGTACTTTAAGTACAGATAATAAGTTGAAACGACTAGCACTATCAGGGGTTATGCGAACGTGATAGTAGGAAGTCGAAGAGAAGAACTTCACTCAGAGGTAATGTGGACATGGAAAAGTTCCGAAAATGTCTTACTCAGAGGTAATGTGGACGTGGTAAGATATGGTAGGGGTAAAGAAAAATAGGGCAGAGAAAATATGAGAATGACCATTTTTGTGGTGATAGATTTACTCTGCTGGAGAAAGTGGAGAGACGTAGTTCAGAGGTAGTATGGATGTGAACTGATCTATAGCCACAAACTGGGAGGTTTGCTCAGAGGTTACTTGGACATGGCAAATTCAGCTGGGGAAACAAAAAATGTTTGGACAACAGTTCAGAGGTAATATAGACGTGAACTCATGTCCAAAAAATTCACTGGGGAGTAATTTTCTGAGTGGGGATAGTCCTGAAGGTTGCTCATCTGGGGAGACACCGTCTTCTCTTATAAATGCACGGTGATGACTTTGGCGTCAATCAGCTCCTGGATTTTCCTTTTCAGCATATAGCATGCCTTCGTGGGATGATGAATATACCGATGAAAGAGACAATAATCTGGATCATCGACCTTGCCAGCCTTTTCAAGGTATCTGATGTTGGATAGTAGAAGTTTGTTTTCCTTCATCAATATTTTGAAGATTTCAGTAATGTCATCCTCATTGAAGGAGAAAGTCCCCTTTGGCTTTCGGGCTCTCGATACCTGAGTCGTACGGTCCTCAGGGAAGACGGTCACAGTTGCATCATCTTTGGACTCAGAGGGAATTATACCCCCAGCTTTGGATGCTGCTCTGTTTTGTCGAGAGAAACCACCCCCAGACATGTCGTTGTCTGGTTTTTCTCCTTCTTTTTGTTTGCTTTTGTCCACAAAAGTTTATTTAGAAGGACCAGCCTCTGGTATTATAGGATCAGACTCTAGAGGTTTGGAGTTTGCAAGAGATATGGTAAACCCTAACCCAAAATGATTTCGTTGACAATATAGATCACCATGCAACGGTATTCGTCTGCATTTTCCATAGTTGAGGCCTGGCTCCAACTTTAAGTCATAACACATGTTTTGCATAATCCTCAAAGCCTGAGGGCTGTATCTGTGGATTTGCATTCTCCCAACATCAGACTCGTGAGATTCTTCTCGTACAATCGGTCTATTCCATATTCAACCGAAGATTATTTGATGCTGATCGTTGCGAGTTGGTGGAACAATAAAGACAGATTCTTCATGTGGCCCATATGTTATGAAGACATTAGGTGTTGACGCTACTTCCCACATGATCTTCCCACGCTTGGTAGTTAGGGAAATTGAATCCTGGTTATGACCCCTGTCTTTGCGTTTCTGGATCAAGAAATCACGCAAATCAAGAAAATTAGCAGAAGAAGAAGGCTTATTTTGCCTTTTTACATCAGTAGGCCTGTGGAGATTAGGAACCATAACCCTTTCTCGGCCATAGGAATACAGTAGTCTGCCCATGTGAGTAGCATACGATCTATCACCCATCTTAGGAGCGTATTTTCCTATGAAGCGGGTCTTCTTTACGCGGATGGGCTTATCCTGGCGTAATTCGGAGCTTTGCACAGATTCGCGTAAAATAGGGGAAGTCCTCAAACGGCCTCCGGCATCACGCGTAATCTTCTTCTCTTGGTGGCGTACAACTCTAGAGGTTGGGAGATTCACCACTCGTTTTCCCTTGATGTGATCCAAGGGTCCACCTGCCACATCACAGATGGGAGATATATTTTTATGCGCAGGGCACGTTTGAAATTTCCGTGCGGGCACTGAGGCCTTGCTAGGAATTTTGTCTGCCACGTCAAAGACGGGAGACGAATTTTTACGCGCAGAGCACATTCTAGACTTCTGGATTGGCACTGGGGCCTTGCCAGAAGCTTTGTCTGCCACGTCACAAACGGGAGACGAATTTTTACGCCCAGGGCGCGTTCTAGACTTCTGGATTGGCACTGGGGCATTTCCAGAAGTTTTGTCTGCCACATCACAGACGAAAGACAGGTTTTTACGCCAAAGGCGTATAGGTTGAGATGTCACAACCTTGTTGATCGGAGAGAGAGAGCTTGCAGGAAAGGTAGAGGATGTCCGGGGCATCCATACTTTACGCAGCTTTCTGTTGTCCTGGACAGAGAGGGGATGAGAGCTACCCCCTGCGCGAAGCATGTCTTCATAAACATATTGGTCGAATTGGACGACCAAAGTCTTCTTCGTCGATCCGACGGATACAGCATCGTGTTGAGCAATGGCTTTCTCATCAGATGAGAAAGTAGTCCCCAGCAGAGTCGCCATCTTGTATTTGATGATAAACAGAAGAATGAAACTAGGTTTATACGAAACCCTTTCTTTGTTTACAAACAAGAAAAAGAAGTACAATTAATCCTATACGAGGATGTTAAGTACAAAAAATGATTCTGAAGAAAAATTGCTATAGAAGTCTGATCTGCGGTCGATCACTTTGTCCCTTGGACTACACGATAACGAAGAAGTGCTGTAAAAGAAGAAGAAGCTTCAAAGATTGCAAGAGGGATTGAACTCTCGTTGCCAAAGTTGTCGATCAACACTCTCTGTATGTACTCTCTCTCTCTGATCTCCACCCTTTTCGACCCTGGTCTCTTGTGATCGGAGGTCTCTATTTATAGAGCTCAGTCATAGTAACTGTCCAGTCGACGTAGAAGCCAATTAGTGGAGAGAGTTGCACCTTTTACGCGGCGGTTATAATAACGGCTACCCACATCTGAATGATCTCCTGAATCTGCGTGTGACGCGTGTCCCATTATGAGGTAATGCGTATAATCGCTCATAGAAGATCACGACATGCAAGCTACGTAGGTAACTGCCCCTCGCGTAGAGATGGTTGGCATAAAAGCCAAATAACTATCTCGTTGGCATAAAAGCCAAATAGTTGTCTTGTTGGCGTAAAAGCCAAGTAGCTGTCCTGTTGGCGTAAAAGCCAAGTAGCTGTCTTGTTGGCATAAAAGCCAAGTAGCTGTCCTGTTGGCGTAAAAGCCAAGTAGCTGTCTTGTTGGCGTAAAAGCCAAGTAGTTGCATAATAGGTAACCAGCGTAAAGATAGCCAATTATCCTTCCTTGACTGAGGTCTCGAGCATATTCTGGGCTAAATAGCCTTATCACGTACCTTTGCAAATATAGCCAGAATTTGCGTATTTCGAGGAGATAGCATACGGCGTACTCCTATAGTTAAAAATATGGCATAACATGCAGGGATAGTGATGTGAGCGTATTAACCCTAGTTTTAGCTCTCCCAGTCATTAAAAATAGAACAAAATCTCATGCATTAAATGCAGAGATCTACCCCCATCTCGCGCATTAACTGCAGAGATATGCCTCGAGTTCTGTACGAAGAACAGCTTTTGACGTGGCGTCTGATTTCGTCTCATCTTGAGCGTAAAGGCTCATTTCTGCCTGTATAAAATAGGCAGTATATTCCTTGAGTGTGTAAAAACAACTTGTATCAAGGATATGTCACTAAACGACAACCTAGGCCTCTGTGCAGAATCATAATTACAGCCGTCCTCTCAATTGTCGTGCAGTACTCTTTGTCAGGAGTCAGGTTCACTGTTCAGTCTGACAGGTTCATTCAAGGAATACGAAGAGTTCCTCGTACAACTTCACGCTACATTAAAAGCAGACATAGTTTACGCCGAAGGGAGGTGTAGCAACCTTTTACGCCAAAACAGTCTTGAAGCGCTGCTTTACGCGGGCAGCTCTGAAGTCATGTTTTATGCCACACAGTGCTGAAGCTTCTGTTTTACGTGTGCTTCATGTATGCTGGTAGTTAAAGGCTGCAGTCAGCGGAAAGGCATAGATTATGATGAGATCTTTTTGCCAGTCGTCAAGCAGTCATCTATTCGGGTGGTGCTAGCTTTGGCAACCAATTTTGACTTGTAGGTCGAGCAAATGGACGTGAAGACGATATTCCTCTACGGTGATCTTGAGGAGGAGTTATAAATAGAGCAGCCAGAGGAATTCTGTGAGAAGGAAAAGTCATATTTGGTCTACCGGTTGAGGAAGAGCTTGTATGGTCTGAAACATGATCTGAGACAGTGGTACAGGAAGTTTGAGTCGTTTATGGGATAGCATGGCTATGCACAGACGACGTCGGATCATTGTATTTTTGTGAGGTACTTCGCCGAGGATGATTTTATCATTTTGTTGCTTTATGTTGATGATATATTATTGGTGGGTCAGAATGCCACCAGGATAGTAGGGTTGAAGCACCAACTGGACACGGCCTTCTCTATAAAGGATTTGGGTGCAACAAAGACTATTCTTGGGGTGGAGATCAACCGAGAGAGAGAGTCCAAGCTGCTATACTTGTCCCAAAAGAAGTACATTCACCGGGTACTTCAGTGTTTAGGGATGGACGGGTCGAAGAAAGTGAGTAACCCCCTTGCGGCTCACTTTTAAGTTCACTGAGGAGCAGTATCCATTTATCGAGGATGAGAAGGAAGATATGGAGTGGGTTCCATATGCCTCAGCTGTGGAAAGTCTTATGTACGCTATGGTATGTACGAGGCCAGATATTTCTTACGCAGTCGGCACAGTTAGCAGGTACACTTCCAATCTTGGAAGGGATCATTGGAGTGGGGTTAAGTGGATTCTACGATATCTTCAGGGCACTGCCGATTGGAGACTTTTATTTGGTGGTGACGAGCCAAAGCTGGTTGGGTATACAGACGCTGATATGGCTGGAGATGTAGACACAAGGCGATCGACTTTGGGCTATGTGATAATATTTGCTGGTAGAGCAGTATCGTGGCAGTCGCGTTTGCAGAAGTGTGTTACCTTATCGACGATAGAGATAGAGTATATTACAGTGACAGAGGCTTGCAAAGAGTTAATGTGGATGAAAAAGCTGCTGCAGAAAACAGGGCTAAAGCAAGAGCAGTATCCTTTGCTTTGCGATAGTCAGAGTGTTATTCATCTTATGAAAAACCAGATATTTTATAGTCGGTCCAAGCACATTGAGACCCGATATCATTGGATACGGGATATTGTAGAAAAGAAGGAGGTAATGCTTGAGAAGGTTCATACAGATGACAACAGAGCAGATATGTTCATAAAGATTCTTCCAAGCAGAAAGTTTGAGTACTGCAGACAGATCATCGAGATGATGATCCCCTCTATATAGTTGTGAAGGAAAAGATTTATTTGAGTGGGTGGGATTCCCAACCTATGTGGAGAATACCCCGGAGTGCGACGAGTGTCGTCTGTAGTCAGAGAAGCTCGGGGAGGCGACGAGATCCATTCGAGAGGTCGAATAAGCTCCGGAAGGAGGAGCAGCTGCTGTCCAAGGGGCGGGCCAAACTCGGTCCGATCTTGGTTCGAGTTCGGTCAAGGTGCTCCAGAAGCTCTAGAAAACTGTTATCTTCATTTACTCGCAAATCACCGACTCGGACGAATTTGGTCCGAGTTCGGTAGGCGGGCTAGACAAAAATTCAGATTTATTTTATACACCGTTGGATCATATCCTATGGTCCAGGATTTATTGTGGTATTAGGGGGTATATATTAGGTTTTCCTAAACCCTAACCCTAACATATCATCTCAAGCAAGAGAAGAAAATGAGGAAAGAGTGCTATTGCAAATTTAGGAAGGAGAAAGGAGGATTGGAGGCCGTTTCGGAGGAGGGGATCAATTTTGGGCAATTTCTCATTGTCTTCTATCATTGTGATGTCATCTATTTTCTATTCCTAAGTGTTGTGGTGATCCGTGTTAGATTGGAAGAAGCTTGTAGAGGGTGTATTCTCTTTATTCCATTAATAAAGGTTCTTCAAGGTTGGACTTCGATCGTCCCGTGATGTCATCTCTTTTCGATTCTTTAATCCCTTTGAACCTCGTACTTGTATTCTGTCACCTTCACCTTGAGTTCTTTATTATTCTTCTCCGTCTTCCCCTATTTCGGAAAGACGAAACCTCGTGCTGGTATAAGTTGACACTGATAGTACTAGCTATACCCCATAAGGCTAAACACATGACTTAGTGACTCCTTTTTATAATTGGTGAAGGGCATATCATAGGTGATATGTTTGGTGTTAACCTTTGAGGATTAAAAATCATGATTAAATAATTTGAGCAATAGTTTTTCTATATGTATGGCCTTAGGTGGTAGATGGAAAATTTTAAGTTCGGCAGATTGTGAATCCCTCACCCAAAAATTTGACCTACTTGGCTGAGTTAGTGAGACTAAGGTTAGCTTGAATCCAGTTAGAAGTAGAACACAGTATTTTAATTAATTTTGCAATATTGTATCACTTAGTGCCCCTTATCGTGCTCCGATAATTGGAGCACTACACTAGCCACTGCCTTCCTACAAATTCTACACCCTTATCCTAGACATGCCCATCATCTAATTCTCATCTTTGTGCAATTTTCCAATTGTTGGACGCTTTTATGCAAAGGAGCATTTAGGTGTCCACACCATTGGACATGACACATGAAGAAACCTATTTTTTTGCTCATGTGGATTTTCTCATGTGCAACGCGCGACATCGCCCAACCCTTTAAACCTAGCCTTGCATTTTAAACAATGCAAATCTTATACCACCATTGCATTCTATCGTGGCTTAATTTTAATTTCGAGGACAAAATTTTTACAAGTTGGATAGAATGTAAAACCCCCTTCCTAGAAAATCGTATATACCTTTTATTTATTAATTATTAATTAAATTGTAGTAATTAGGTCTAAATAGGAGAAATAGATTTTTAATAATTTTTATGTTAGGTGTTCGGGCACTTAGATGATTTATGGGACCATCAGGAATTTTTCGGATTTTATTCCATGTAGAAGACCCCTTGAGCAGTTGCTAGCCTAACGATGTGCATTACCCTAATATATAAATTTTCTTATGTGTGAATATATATATATATATATATATATATATATATACAAATATATATATGTGTATATATATATTTAAAAAGATAGAAAGCAAAAGAAGAATTATTAAACAAAGTTGCTAATTTAATAATAATAATAATATTATTAACTATAACAATCAACTACTACTCTTAAGACCTCCAGCAACTTTGCTCCTAACTAAGACCGCCACCCATAATTCCTAGCAGTATACTTAGAGCCGCCCACTTGCAGCCATCAGACCCACCACCTTCTTTTGCTTCAGCGGATTGTGAAGCCCGACCCTTTTGCACGCGGAACCCGTCCGATCCTTCCCCCTCTCTCTTCCTATATTGATATATATATATATATATATTCTATTTCATAAAACCCTAACCTAAATCTCCAGATCTCCTCTTCCCATCTAGAGCCGTCACCACAGCCAGAGAAGCCCCACCAAGCCATCCAACCATCCCGTCGACGCCGACCTCGCGAACTGCAGTTTCCCACTCGAAGCACCTTCGCTCCGGCGTGATTTTCCGTCGACTCGCTCGACCAAACGATGTTCCGTTTTCATAGGTATGATCATCCCTGAACCATCTTCAATATTTGTTTTATAGTCAACCTCGGAAAACGTGTGTCCCTAGGTGAAAAATAGCGCCCAAGTCGGTGCTAGCAGACAGAATTCTGGAATCGCAGAATTCCAGAATGACCACCCATATTGCCGAATTCGTATCTCCCACCACAGAGATCCGAATTCGATGATTCTTTTTGATACCTGTAGAATACATGACCTAGTTTATTTTCTGTTAAATAACCCTGTGCTATTAGTTGCTGTGGACAAAATTATATTCGTCACAAAACTGCGCGCACCCACTTTTTCCAGATTTCCAAAAGTTGGAGATCGGAGAGCGCCCCGCCAAACGGGACCGCCCCGCCGTGTGCCAAGTGTACCGAATGATGCACGCAGCATAACTGGACACGTGAAAATTCGTGGGGACTGATTCGGACGCGTGTGCGCGTCGGAATCAGACCGTATCCGCGGACACATCCCGTGTCGTAACTTTTGTGGAACTCGTGCGTATCTTGTGCACGCTTGTCAGATTGCGACGAAACTTGTGCCACTGGACTATTGGTAACGCGCTGGTCCTGTGACCCAATTTTCACGCATTTCTGAGACGGTTGACCAGATCGCTAATTGGCAGGCCCCACAGTTGACTTTTTGGACAAAATTATGTTCGACTCATCGGAATCCACATTTGGACATACCGTTGGGTTCATATTGACGTTTAGAGTTGTTTGACCCATAGTTTGTCCCATTTAGAGACTGTTACCCTCGGCACACTTTTCGGTGCAAAGTGGCCCACACGTGGACCCCACTTTTACCCGAAATTACCATTTTGCCTCTGTGTCCAAATTGGACGAAAGGGAAGTGCTTTTTAGCTATTTTGCTCATTCTAGAAATGTTGGTGATATTTATTTCAGCATCCGGAGACATTTATTCTGTGGCCATAGCTTTTGATCATGTGCGTTTGACTTCTGGACAGTACACCTTGCAGCTTTCTTACTAGGCTAGATACATTGCCAAATTGTTACAGTACCTTTACATGGTATTTATATTTCTTTATATTTATTACATTTCTGTTTAGTCTTGCATGTGTAGTTTTCTTTCAGTCATTACTATATATTAGATATGTTGACACACACATGACACTTAGTATCATAGAGGACAATCATTAGGCGTATGGGCTTTTAACCACTCTGGTAACACCGTAGTCACTAGCACGCACTATGGTGGGTCGTGTCCGATGGTCGCTACCCCCGAGGTATGTCGATTGATGGAGTCCGAGGGTCGCTACCCCCGAGGTATGCCGGCTGATGATGTTCATGGACGAGTGCATGAGTTGTGAGGCTTAGATCGAGTAGACTACCCTTGCCCATACGTCAAAAAGTTGTCCTCATTTGCATTCATATAGATTGTCTTGTACAGCGTACTTATTTATTTTCAAATTATATGCATGTTTACTGTATTCAAGTTGGCTCGGATTTTCTGTATCTTGTTACGTCCCTCTGAGGACCTGGTCCTCTGCCAGGTGTATCTATTCTTGAGTATTTGCAGGAGCACAGATCGGATGGCTATATATGTTTCGTGGATGTCCTTTCTTCGAGCCCATGATTGCTAGATGGTGTTCTTATATGGTGTTGTTGTGTTGTACTTACTTTAATATTTGCTCTTACATTCGAGTTGGTAGTGGATTTGTTTCCATCCAACTATCATCTTTAGACACTTCTTATTGAGATCTAGTTTCATAGATACTGGTTATTTATTTCTATATGATTTTGGTGGATGAGATTTAGATTTTACCCTGTGACTTGTATTATATTTTATACCACTTGTGGATTTGATATTCATATTACAGCGTACGTATGGATTTGGTTTTCATATATTGGAGTTGTCATATCCATGCGGCTGGCATGCTTACGTGTCCTAGTCCTATGTATTTTGGGACTGGGGCGTGACATGTTTTTGTGGTGGCCCATGCAGGTCAAGAGCATATTGTCTCGGTTACGTTACTGTGCCGAGCAAGCCTGCACCTAGGAATAGAGTATAGGATCTCATCCACAATTGACTATGATTCGTTTTCCTTCCAATCCATTCTATCTGAATAATTGCATCATGCTTGATTCTTGTACTTCCCTAATAATTCTTTGAGTGTAGCCTTCTGCTAGAATATAGGAACCCCTGTTATTAGGATTATAATTATGGTAGCACCCCTATTAAGAATACAACGAGAATATAGACACCCCACTACGTTTAGAATAATTAAGTGAACCGTAGGATTCCTTATCTATAGATTGGTTTATCATTACCCCTTTATGTATTATGAAGACTTGAGAGTAGTATAGATGCTACTAGAGTTCGTTAGAAGTTTTACCATAATATTTGACCCTAGCATAGAGGATACCCTAATAAGTACCAAGACCCTTCTCATAAACCTTAACAAGAATTTCTACGGTATCCTTAAGACAATTACAGTACTAGTTTATTGTTATAAGTTGGGTAGTATACCTCACAACATAGTATCACATAGTCTTTTGCCTTTTTATTGAAGTGTGAATGAATGACATTTAACTGTATGTTAGCTTAGGACGACATTGTTTTTTTTCCAGACTGTAGAGCTTAGAAGCCATACCCCTGCTTTGTCAATATCGACCTAGACAAGGAATTAGTATGATAACTGTAGAGATTGTAGAGTCTTTTATTATTATTGCTTATGTGGTTTTTGCTTCTGCGAACTTGAATTAATTTGTACCTTCTTTCATCATAATCCAGCGTATTTATGTTTGTTGTACTACCTTGATTTATGCTGCTATTATAGCCTAGTTTTTCGCAAGCTTATTCCTTCATCGAGCTTGCTCATGGCATATGTATTATTGGATGCACACAATGATACAATTGCCTAATCAGAATCGGTGTATTAAGGTCTAGCTAACCTTAGTGCGCTTGGTTCGCTCTTCGCATTACTACTTTACGTGGATTGAGATATATGGTAGTAGACAGATATACTTGCCCCTAGATATGTCTGACACATCGTATCGGTTACATAACTGTACTGATACGAGCATGTAAATAGAAAATTACCAAAAATAGGATTTCAATCCACAACTGTCCTAACAACTCTCTTTTCGATTCTTTAATCCCTTTGAACCTCGTACTTGTATTATGTCACCTTCACCTTGAGTTCTTTATTATTCTTCTCCGTCTTCCCCTATTTCGGAAAGACGAAACCTCGTGCTGGTATAAGTTGACACTGATAGTACTAGCTATACCCCATAAGGCTAAACACATGACTTAGTGACTCCTTTTTATAATTGGTGAAGGGCATATCATAGGTGATATGTTTGGTGTTAACCTTTGAGGATTAAAAATCATGATTAAATAATTTGAGCAATAGTTTTTCTATATGTATGGCCTTAGGTGGTAGATGGAAAATTTTAAGTTCGGCAGATTGTGAATCCCTCACCCAAAAATTTGACCTACTTGGCTGAGTTAGTGAGACTAAGGTTAGCTTGAATCCAGTTAGAAGTAGAACACAGTATTTTAATTAATTTTGCAATATTGTATCACTTAGTGCCCCTTATCGTGCTCCGATAATTGGAGCACTACACTAGCCACTGCCTTCCTACAAATTCTACACCTTTATCCTAGACATGTCCATCATCCAATTCTCATCTTTGTGCAATTTTCCAATTGTTGGACGCTTTTATGCAAAGGAGCATTTAGGTGTCCACACCATTGGATATGACACATGAAGAAACCTATTTTTTTGCTCATGTGGATTTTCTCATGTGCAACGCCCGACATCGCCCAACCCTTTAAACCTAGCCTTGCATTTTAAACAATGCAAATCTTATACCACCATTGCATTCTATCGTGGCTTAATTTTAATTTCGAGGACGAAATTTTTACAAGTTGGGTAGAATGTAAAACCCCCTTCCTAGAAAATCGTATATACCCTTTATTTATTAATTATTAATTAAATTGTAGTAATTAGGTCTAAATAGGAGAAATAGATTTTTAATAATTTTTATGTTAGGTGTTCGGGCACTTAGATGATTTATGGGACCATCAGGAATTTTTCGGATTTTATTCCATGTAGAAAACCCCTTGAGCAGTTGCTAGCCTAACGATGTGCATTACCCTAATATATAAATTTTCTTATGTGTGAATATATATATATATATATATATATATATATATATATATATATATACAAATATATATATGTGTATATATATATTTAAAAAGATAGAAAGCAAAAGAAGAATTATTAAACAAAGTTGCTAATTTAATAATAATAATAATAATATTAACTATAACAATCAACTACTACTCTTAAGACCTCCAGCAACTTTGCTCCTAACTAAGACCGCCACCCATAATTCCTAGCAGTATACTTAGAGCCGCCCACTTGCAGCCATCAGACCCACCACCTTCTTTTGCTTCAGCGGATTGTGAAGCCCGACCCTTTTGCACGCGGAACCCGTCCGATCCTTCCCCCTCTCTCTTCCTATATTGATATATATATATATATTCTATTTCATAAAACCCTAACCTAAATCTCCAGACCTTCTCTTCCCATCTAGAGCCGTCACCACAGCCAGAGAAGCCCCACCAAGCCATCCAACCATCCCGTCGACGTCGACCTCGCGAACTACAGTTTCCCACTCGAAGCACCTTCGCTCCGGCGTGATTTTCCGTCGACTCGCTTGACCAAACGATGTTCCGTTTTCATAGGTATGATCATCCCTGAACCATCTTCAATACTTGTTTTATAGTCAACCTCGGAAAACGTGTGCCCCTAGGTGAAAAATAGCGCCCAAGTCGGTGCGAGCAGACAGAATTCTGGAATCGCAGAATTCCAGAATGACCACCCATATTGCCGAATTCGTATCTCCCACCACAGAGATCCGAATTCGATGATTCTTTTTGATACCTGTAGAATACATGACCTAGTTTATTTTCTGTTAAATAACCCTGTGCTATTAGTTGTTGTGGACAAAATTATATTCGTCACAAAACTGCGCGCACCCACTTTTTCCAGATTTCCAAAAGTTGGAGATCGAAGAGCGCCCCGCCAAACGGGACCGCCCCGCCGTGTGCCAAGTGTACCGAATGGTGTACGCAGCATAACTGGACACGTGAAAATTCGTGGGGACTGATTCGGAGGCGTATCCGCGGACACATCCCGTGTCGCAACTTTTATGGAACTCGCGCGTATCTTGTGCACGCTTGTCAGATTGCGACGAAACTTGCGCCACTGGACTAGTGGTAACGAGCTGGTCCTGTGACCCAATTTTTACGCATTTCTGAGACGGTTGACCAGATCGCCAATTGGCGGGCCCCACAGTTGACTTTTTGGACAAAATTGTGTTCGACTCATCGGAATCCACATTTGGACATACCGTTGGGTTCGTATTGACGTTTAGAGTTGTTTGACCCATAGTTTGTCCCATTTAGAGACTGTTACCCTCGGCACGCTTTTTGGTGCAAAGTGGCCCACACGTGGACCCCACTTTTACCCGAAATTACCATTTTGCCCCTGTGTCCAAATTGGACGAAAGGGAAGTACTTTTTAGCTATTTTGCTCATTCTAGAAACGTTGGTGATATTTATTTCAGCATCCGGAGACATTTGTTCTGTGGCCATAGCTTTTGATCCTGTGCGTTTGACTTCTGGACAGTACACCTTGCAGCTTTCTTACCAGGCAAGATACCTTGCCAAATTGTTACAGTACCTTTACATGCTATTTATATTTCTTTATATTTATTACATTTCTGTTTAGTCTTGCATGTGTAGTTTTCTTTCAGTCATTACTATATATTAGATATGTTGACACACACATGACACTTAGTATCATAGAGGACAATCATTAGGCGTATGGGCTTTTAACCACTCTGGTAACACCGTAGTCAGTAGCATGCACTATGGTGGGTCGTGTCCGATGGTCGCTACCCCCGAGGTATGTCGATTGATGGAGTCCGAGGGTCGCTACCCCCGAGGTATGCCGGCTGATGATGTTCATGGACGAGTGCATGAGTTGTGAGGCTTAGATCGAGTAGACTACCCTTGCCCATACGTCGAAAAGTTGTCCTCATTTGCATTCATATAGATTGTCTTGTACAGCGTACTCATTTATTTTCAAATTATATGCATGTTTACTGTATTCAAGTTGGCTCGTATTTTCTGTATCTTGTTACGTCCCTCTGAGGACCTGGTCCTCTGCCAGGTGTATCTATTCTTGAGTATTTGCAGGAGCACAGATCGGATGGCTATATATGTTTCGTGGATGCCCTCTCTTCGAGCCCGTGATTGCTAGATGGTGTTCTTATATGGTGTTGTTGTGTTGTACTTACTTTAATATTTGCTCTTACATTCGAGTTGGTAGTGGATTTGTTTCCATCCAACTATCATCTTTAGACACTTCTTATTGAGATCTAGTTTCATAGATACTGGTTATTATTTCTATATGATTTTGGTGGATGAGATTTAGATTTTACCCTGTGACTTGTATTATATTTTATACCACTTGTGGATTTGATATTCATATTACAGCGTACGTATGGATTTGGTTTCCATATATTGGAGTTGTCATATCCATGCGGCTGGCATGCTTAAGTGTCCTAGTCCTATGTATTTTGGGACTGGGGCGTGACAGCTTGACATGATAATCTTGAATCTTAATCTTATTCTGAACGAGCATATGCTCCACGAGATGGGATTCATTCTTACTTGACACGATCCTCATTCAGATGCATACTTGGCATGATTATCATTCAAGTGTGATTCAATATTCATTCCTGCTTGATGCATTCCCCTGGTTCATGGATTTGCCTTGGTGACCTAACGGTCCCGGATACTTGCAGGTTCAATTGCACAAAAGAACTATTTGATAGTCTCCTGGCTAACTCAATGCATGCACAATACAATAACGTTAGACATTTGAAAGCAGGCAAGCATGCATTTCTAAGGAACATAGCAATACGTTTGCTCGGACCCGAGCCGAGAGATAAAACCGTAAGGGACTAAGCATGCGAGGGTCTGAATATAAGCAATATTTCATTTCCATGTTCCAACATAACAATACAAGTTAGGATTATTTCCTTAGCTAGGTGCGTTGAATTCTTATTAGCATGCAGGGGGTGATTCACCTAGCGACTAGCATGAACATTCAGTATTTTATGTGTGCTGGCTAAGCAAAGATAAGTTCACCGTAGCCACCCATCTTAGCGATGATTCGCCTCGGTTGAGCGATACGTCAAGCGAGCCTCTGAAATCCTAAGCCGTAAATCCTGTAGGGACAAGTCTGGATATCCTTTGCCTCAAACGAGTATTCTCGCCTGAGCAAAGCGGGTCGGGATATTGCACTTTTGACGTTTGAATCGGCAGTCCGCTTGAACGGAACGGGGTGTTACATCCTACCCAACGCAAAAAAAGTCTCGTCCTCTAGACTTACTGAGGACAAGCAGTACGTTTCAATCAATTTTGATTTAACGATACAAGGCTGAGGCAAACCAACACAAGTCATTGTACTTGTTCATTTGGATGTTCACTTGCACAAGCATTCGAGATCAGCATATCGCTAGTCTGGATCGTACGCGTATTTGTAGCACTCCAAACACATGCACGCCAACCAACTTAGCGATAGCGAAGTCTTAGCACTCGAGTTTCACTCTTTCTTAAGTCTTGGATCGTGCACAAGTTCAAGGCGTCCCTCAAACATATGCATTCAACCAAACTTAGAGTTAGTGAAATCGGATAAGCTACTACGATAATCTCAAGGGTTCTCACTCAGGTTGGCACAAAGGCCACTCGCAGCACAATATCATACAAGCAATCATATCATTCAAAATGTATTTTGAAAGTATTTAGACTTATTGTTGGAATATTCTGTTTGGGACAATGAGAGAGAGTGTACACAAAACCCATGAACGAGCTTTCAAAACTGAGAAAATCAAAATGAAGTCCAAAGGCGTAGAAGCCAGGCTCTGATACCATTATGTCACGCCCCGATCTACCGCAGGCAAAATCGGTCGTTCCCGCTAGGCGAGAATCACCGCGCCAGCGCTCCCGCAGAATAATCGCTTTAACCCATCCGGGCGTGATGCCGCACGAGCGTGAGCCACGCCCGTGCAAGGCCGTGGTTCATTGGCTGGCGGTAAGAGTTCTAAGCCACAGAGTCGCACAGATTGTCCGAGTGCAGCGAAGTCATGAACGCATAGGCGATCGGTAACGAGTTCACTGAGTCGACAATATAGCGAAAGTAATGAATAACACAAGTTAAAGTAAAGCAAGCTCTTTTATTGATAATAACAAGTGTTACAGGCGGCGTATAGCCGAGATTACAAGTCGCTCAAGCCTCTCTCTCTGAAACAGTAAAAGCGTGCCAAGTGGCTACAATTGTGGAATGATTGTACAGGCGAATGTTCAGGCAAGTTCCAACACGAATGTTCAGGCTACAATTGTGGAATGATTGTACAGGCGAATGTTCAGGCAAGTTCCAACATTATGTCTTCTATATGTGCTTCAGTTCCGGACGCAGCGCTCCAAGGCTTCAGAGAGAACTCCTGGCCTTAGCGCGCACGAAGGAGGCATCAGCATCGAACGAGGTTCTCCCGCACCCTGCAAACGATCTGGTGGGTTATCAGTACATTGAATACACTGGTGGGGAGGCTACTCGCCCGCTCGACAAATCCAAACACGTAATACAGGTTCCGTGCACCAACTATTAAGTTGTCTTTCTAGTTGCCTTAGGATCAGTTTCATGCAAGATTTAAATAGCCTAATTCGTGTGACGGTGCACCGTGCAACATGAGAGGAAATACGGCGAGACTTACCAACTTATCATTTTACCTTCCCTGTCCAAGGCAACCATTGTTAATTCAAGCACGGGCATGTATAAACATTTAGGAGGCATAGCATATGCAAACACGAGAGTTCTTATAACATGATCGTTCAGGTGTTTAGTTATTCATTTGATGCGATGCAATGACTCGCACACGGATAGCCGCTAAGCGAGGATGACTTATCTATATGACATAAGTCGCTGGCATAGCCATTATGGACAGTTTACAGTCTCAAGACACAGAATGATATGCAACGCAGGTGGCGAGCCCCGTTGCATAACACCTTGCCCTATAACATACGACTGTTCATACGTCCCGTCCGGATCGGATCGGTCCCAGTGCCCCGGCGACCGTCCGCGGAACTCAACATAACATACCTTGTGCACAAGTTTTTCGCGACAATGCAGGGTCAGGGTCTATCCTTTTCCATAGATTGACATGATAATCATGAATCTTAATCTTATTCTGAACGAGCATATGCTCCACGAGATGGGATTCATTCTTACTTGACACGATCCTCATTCAGATGCATACTTAGCATGATTATCATTCAAGTGTGATTCAATATTCATTCCTGCTTGATGCATTCCCGTGGTTTAGGGATTTGCCTTGGTGACCTAACGGTCCCAGATACTTGCAGGTTCAATTGCACAGAAGAACTATTTGATAGTCTTCTGGCTCACTCAATGCATGCACAATACAATAACGTTAGACATTTGAAAGCAGGTAAGCATGCGTTTCTAAGGAACATAGCAACACGTTTGTTCGGACCCGAAGGTAAGCCGAGAGGTGAAACTGTAAGGGACTTAGCATGTGAGGGTCTGAATATAAGCAATATTTTATTTCCATGTTCCAGCATAACAATACAAGTTAGGATTATTCCCTTAGCTAGGTGCGTTGACTTCTTATTAGCATGCAGGGGGTGATTCACCTAGCGACTAGCATGAACATTCAGTATTTTATGTGTGCTGGCTAAGCAAAGACAAGTTCACCGTAGCCACCCACCTTAGCGATGATTCGTCTCGGTTGAGCGATACGTCAAGCGAGCCTCTGAAAGCCTAAGCCAGAAATCCTGTAGGGACAAGTCAGGATATCCTTTGCCTCAAACGAGTATTCTCGCCTGAGCAAAGCGGGTCGGGACATTGCACTTTTGCCGTTTGAATCGGCAGTCCGCTTGAACGGAATGGGGTGTTACAATTTAGGCTCATCTCAAATGATGCCTTATCCTCGTTCACCGTCCTATTTAGCATTAAATTGATAGCTTGCCAAACGGAGACAAAATTATCGACTGATGACCTTAGATGTTGTTTTAGTTTTGTGTGTGATCCTTCAACCCGGTTAGTAGTCACTGTGCCATAATGCTTGTAGCGCCCCGTTCTCCCGGTGCGGAGAGCGCGGCTAAGAAACACAAGACGGTATCGTTCGATCGGGATAGATTGAATTAAGAACTCGTCCTCGTTATGGATTTGTTTCTTCGGAATCGATTCCCATATTCAGTGGACTGCGCCCCAAGGATCGGCTTAGCGGCAGAGTCAGGAGGGACCTCTCCGCTGCTATCTTTTATTGCCTCGGTTTTCGATGTCGCTTGTTGCTTTCGTGCTTTGAGTTAGTTTTGGGATTTGCTTGTTTTCCTTGAACGGTTTCGATGGTTTTTATTGTTTTCGTTCATCGACTTGCACTTCTATTTCGAGATTGGAAAGAGAGGAAGAAGTATTAATCAAGCTGTTCGTGTGCAGGTGAACGAGCAGTAGGCGGCTTGCGAGCGGAGTTGTGAAGCGCCTCTTTCCTTCTCTTTTCCTTCCAACCAAGTGAGTGGCTACCAACCCGATTAGCTAGCCTTGCTTCCAAGCTTCGTGCCCTAAAAATCTGTATTCTTCTTTGCCCCAATCAAACGATACCAAGTAATAATAAAAGAAACCAAGATAAAAGAGAATACACTTGGTTAATACCGCTTGTCAAACAAACTTATGAACGGTTATCATCCTGTATGCTAGTTCGTTTATAACTGTTCTATGAATCGTGCTAAGTATGGAAATATATGCTTGTTATGAAATAAACTGTCAGGATGACTATGCAAAACTGTATGCTATGGAACAAATTCTATGAGTATTCTCGATCACGGACGACTTGTGCACAAGGTATGTTATGAGTTCCGCGGACGGTCACCGGGGCGCCGGGACCGATCCGATCCGGACGGAACGTATGTATAGTCGTATGTTACCCGGCAAGTGTTATGCAGCGGGGCTCGCCACCCGCGTTGCACGTCACTTTGCCTTGAGACTATAACCGTCCCTTCATGGCATCAAGCCAGTGATCCTATGTATATTTAAACCTGTTGCATACTAACTTGTGTCTTCGTGGCAGGGAAGGCAAGGTAAGTATTGTGCAGGTAATTCAGCGGGCAGGTAAAATCCACCGAACGGTGGCATGTTCATTTCAGTAAATTCTATATGCTGCTTACTTGTAAATGAACTAAGGCAAGATAGAAACCCACAAATATGCATGCTTCACTAAAACGACGTGTTGATTGGTATAGTTCGGCTAGCTCGCCTTCACCAGCATGTTTCGATATGCTGACCCTCGTTGAAACAGGTTCTCCACACCAAGGCGAACCGAGCGAGGAGCCAAAGTCGTCTTCCCGATCCAGTCCAGCTGTTGGCGCATCTTTACCGCGCCCCTCGAAGCATTTTGGAGTCAGGAGCCTGCAACTCTTCATACACAAATGCAGCTCCGTGGCAAAGCTATCCTCCAGCAAGGAGGTCCTTATTATTTTGAGTTTATAAAGGGATGTAATGTACAGGACTGCTATCTCATTTTGAGTTATCTCTTTTGTAAGCCGTTCGGCATATTAGCTAACTCGTTCTAGAGTTTGTAATATATATTCATTATCAATAAAGAGAACTTTTCCATGTTTCAAATCTGTGTTTCAATTTATCTGCGTACTCTGAATATGTGCTTGCTATGCAAAATACTTTAGCCTTGTGCGGGCGCAACCCCAGGCCCGCACGGTGGTCACGACTCGGGGGACGCCTCGGGGCGTGACAATGCTTTACCATATTCGTCCATGCTAAGATAAAATATTCTTTATGCGGTTCTAGCCAAGTATCTTTGACATAATAAATGCATGTCGGGTTACTCTCTTCCACTTTCATTGAACAAGTACCATGCTGTGTCATTACTGTCTTTCGTACTTCCTCGCCATACAAGATTCTAATCACTGTAGAATTTCTTGAAATGGTCTATGTTAATTTTACCATCCACCTTTTCGAACTTCAACTTACATTGTGATTGGATATTCTGATTGACAAGCCAAGTGCGTAATAGTGTATACGCGTGAGGAAATATGATATCTATAGCATTAATTAGGGCATATTCTCTGTCAATAAGAATAAAAGATGGCTCTCTGTGTCCAGTGTAAAGTGATTTTAGTTTCCTCAACGACCATGTGTAATCCTCAAATGTCTCACTCTTCATGAAACAAAAAATAACTGAAAATATTTTTCCCATAGAGGTGAAGGCGACTGTCACGCCTCAGTCCCAAAATATGTGGGACTGAGCCATGTGGCAATGGCCAGCTACGTCTATCATGGACTCTTGCCCAACGATAAACGTATAAGATGTCAATAGTTGGGTATTCTAGCATGCATATCCTATGGTTGGCCTATTACTGTATCTCAATCCACATGGGTAATGAAAGCAAGACAAAACATATAATACTAAAGTTGGCTACCCGATAGCATTTATGTTCGAATATGTCAGAGACACAAGAACATGGGCATATAAAAACTAAACTCATAAGATTAGAATACCATGGGTAGCACATATCACTCCTCATGAAAAAATACTAAAAATAAATATGAAAGATAAAGATAACGATACGAGGTGAGGGTACCCACGGCTACTCGAGTACTGGCACCTTAACCTAACTCCTCGATGGTGGCGTAGTTGGATCAATCCTCTGTCACCCACTTCCCGAAATCCTGGATACAGAAATCCAGCCCGTCAATTCGGGAAGAGCGAGGATCCAAAGGAATCCGCAATCATAACAGTACATCAAACACAAGTATATACATAGGTATGTAACTAAGTCCATCCTATCAATTTAATCATAGCAAGAGCAAGCTACAATAAGGTACAAGTATGAAGTAAATACAATATAACTAAAGACATGAGTTAAGAGTTTTGGTAGGAGGTTCATACCTGCGTGCGGATATGCATGCATATGAGTTACATAAAAATAATACATATACACATAATGACGGAAGATAAGAGAACATCCAAGTGATGCAGTGAAACACCAAAGTGTAAACATCAAAAGTAATCTAGTTATCACAAAATAATGAAATCAAGTTGTTCTAAAGGTGCAAGTCAAGCAAGCTGTTCCAAAACACAAGTCAACAAGCTGTTCCAAGTCAAGTCAAGCAAGTTGTTCCAAATCAAGTCAAGCAAGATGTTCCAAATCAAGTCAAGCAAGCTATTCGAAATTTAAACTAAAAGTTTTCAAAAATTTCGGCAGAGTCTCCTTTGTATTTTCTATGTTTTCAAACCTATAATCACACCACTTTACACAATATTTCACCCCATGTCCAATCCACGTCTATGGCGCAACCCGCCGGACTCACAAATATATCCACAAGATAACAATCAACGGTACAACCCACCGGATACACAACAATATCTCAAATATCATCTATGACTACACAATAAAGATAATAAAGCAACTAACAAGAGCATGTATGGATAGTCTATCTAATATGATTGTGCACTAGTAATACAAGAAAATAAATACTAGCAACGTCAATTCTAATCTACTGCCACCCGTATGTACATATGTTGCAAAAGTGTAGTTACAGAAACGGGATTACCCAAACATTCAAGTTAATTGAGTGTGCTTATACAGAATTGGTGGTCTAGGAAACACAGTCTATGCTAACCACTATAAATCAAACTCAATCAATTATCGTTAAATATATAACACTACTTAATCAGTTAACTTTAGATAAACTTACGGTTGGTATTAAATGTACCATGATAAATGAAGCACTTAAATTTATAGTTATGAGTTAACTTAGTTAATCGATCAAGTTAATTGGGTTCTTTAATCAAGTTAAAGGAAATTGAATTAAACTAATGATGCAATCGATTTATGTTTGATTTACTAGTTATGGGTTGCGAGTGACGACTCGTCTGAGGGTGATAATACCGAATCCGCTCACAGTCAAAATGCTCAAGTCCACTCAATGACGCACCAGTCCAATGGAGCTTCAACAATAACCTTCGAAGCACAAGCTAGTCAGTAACAGCTTCAAGATATAATAATTTCCAAAACACAAACAGAGAAGAAAAAACTATTATACCAAGTTGACAAGTTTTGAAGGCTGCGATAATGAGGTCTCTAAGTGGATCCCAATGATCTGTAGGAAAGCTTCAACAAAGGGTGTCTTCCTCACGGGTTGGGAGACATCTCGAGCATGGGAGGATGAAGGAGAACAAGAAGAGCAGCTGCAGCAATACAAGCTGCAGTAGTAGCAAACAAGGCAGCAACAGCAGCAAGTCAAGGGATGAGGAGGGGAGAGGTGAGGGGGTCACGGAGGTGGTGGAGGTGGTCGTAGAGGTGGTCGGGGCTGATGGTGGTAGTCAGGTGGTGGTGTGTATTTGGTGAAGAATGAGGAGAGGAAGTGAGGAAGAAGGAGTTGATGAAGGGGAAGAGAAGAGGGGGTGATGGTGGTGGTCAGACTGTTGTGGTGGTGGTGGTGGTGGCGGTGATGAAGGTGATGGTGGTCGTGGTGAAGCTATCACTACCACATTTTCTAGGAAAGGGTATTTCTGTCATTTCATAATTAATTAATTTATGTGCTTGTTGAATATTTATTTATTGTATTATTTAATTATTGTTAGATGTTAGATTTAATTTTGGGCTTGTGTTAATGGGCCTAACTAGATTAGACTAGATTCATGGACCAACATTTAATTCTAGTTAGATTTAGCCCAACAAACAAGCCCAATAGTTAGCACATTCATTAGGAGGATGACTTAATTAGTTAAACCAATTGGATTAGAACCTTCCTTCCTTAATTAATTCCTTCAGGACAAGCCCCAAGGGATATTATGGACTTTTCATGGTGACTTGGAGTAGGGGCAAGGCCGGACACAAGGGGGAGGAGAGATACTCTCTCTCTCTCTCTCTCTCTCTCTCTCTCTCTCTCTTCATCCATTCATTTTAATTCTAGATCTAGAATTTCTCTCTTCTAAATTCCTTCATACCTACATCAATCCCTACCCAAATTCCTTCCCAATTTATTCTCTACTCACTATTGGATGCTTTCGAACAAGGAGGAGGCAAGGATCTACAAGGAGGAGGAAGGAGCACAAGTTGAAGGCTCTTGACACTCATTTGAAGAATGTATTGGGAATCCATCTTCCAATAAATAAAATTCAGTTTTTCCTCTTTATTTAGACTCTAAATATGTAATTTAATTATTAGAAACCCTCCCATGTACTAAGGCTACCCATAAGAAGTGGAATTAGGTTCATAGGAGGCCTGTGGAGAAAATTATGGGATGTTTTGTGTCAATTTTAAAAGAAATTTGAGATTGACGCATCTTGTGTTTGTCAATAGGTCAATTGGACCAAATTGACATGTGTTTGGTTGTGTGAGACTAGTTTTCTATCCACAATTGGATACGTGTAGGCCGTATCACGATAATTTGGCGATACAAGTTGATTTGAGGGTTTTCTTCCGACATGGGGGTTTGAGCATGTCATATTTTGACACGGGCATGTAGATGAGTAGCTAACACTTCGTGTTGCTTCTAATTATGATTCTAGACTTGCTCGTGTCCTTTGGGATACGTTTGATGGTGTGGTGGAGCCGTATCACAAGCGTATCATAGATTAAGTATGATACGGGTGTAATGCACTCCACGTGTTTGATACTTTGCATTATAATTCAATTTACCTTGGTTATCACTATTAGAGTATTGTATTTATAGTTGTTATATATATATATATATATATATATATATATATATATATATATATATATAAGTGAGTGTATGTGTATAGGTGTGTGTATGTGTGCTAGAGGGAGGTGTCGGATAAGCAAAAAGCAGCAGCAGCATCAATAAGAAGCAACAACAGCAGTAAGCAACAATAAGAAGCAGCAGCAATAAGAAGCAGCAGCAGCAATAAGAAGTAGCAGCAATAAGAATGCAACAGCAGCAGTGAGAAGCAGCAGTAAGCAGTATATAGTAGCCGTTGCAGTACTCAATAGTTGGGGTGCCCAAGAGATGAGGAATGTGTGGGAGTACTAATGTAATATGTGATCAAGTGTAGTAAGGTTGATTATCAACTTTTGTGTATGATACCAAGAGTATATGAGTTAAGTATTAGGGAAAGGTAGGATAACTATTAGTTTATAGTTAAGGTAAGTTTTATATAGTAAGGTATTAGCTAGTATACTCAATATAGCTAGTTGATCTAGTTAAGGTTTTGGTCTAAGTTGCTAGGTAATCATTAAGATATATGATATTGTCGTTGAGGGTATTAAGCTATTAAAATACTAAGTTAATTGTTAGTACTAAGGTATTAGTTATATATTGGTGTTAAGTTATGGTATATAGTATTGTATAATTTATATATGTATAGATATTGATACTATATTAATTAGTATAGGTATTGGGTTTGTGTATCAAGAGGGACGTGTAGGTGGTATGATACCGTATTTGTTCAAAGCCAAGATATCCACTTAGCATTAGTTTAGCTAGGGATACTATATATTTTTCATCTTGTATATATATTATTGTATTTTCATATCTAATAATTTATGTATCTTATGATACGGTACAGTGTCGATACTCTAGTATCCTAACATAGCTAGTATAGCCTACTTACATAGTGTCTGAACCCAATATCCTAGAGATTGACTCATACCACCTAGAAATAGCTAGTTTGACCAAGTTTGACTAGTTTGACCTAGAGTTGACCTAGTTTGACTGTTTTAACTTAGAAATGACTTTATGACCTAGAATTTGACTAGTTTAACTTATTTTTATTCCAAAATCTTGTATTGATGTAATATTTCATATTTAGGTCTCTGAGGTACCGTTTCGAATATTTTTGATATTGTTTACCGAATTTCAGGCAAGTACATTCTCTGATAGTTTCTCATTTATGATATCCCCTATGTTTCTTGTATTTAGTGTAGATATCCTTGATTTCTTGACACGATGGTTACTCGGATTGGTATATCCGGATCTCATCATGAGATATTATTTCGTAGTATTTATGGTGTATCTTGTGCAAGCCTTGTTCCTTGTTCTTCTTGTACATGTACAGACATTGATTCTTGGAAAGACTAGCTACCTACCCAGTAAATCCTGTGGCATAATGTACCATGGTTGGATCCACTATACTAGTCGGGACGGGAAGTGTTAGTGTAGATATGTGATCATACTCTCCTTGTGTATGTCTTGTTCCTTGAATAGTGTTAATCATACACCGCACGTATGATTAACCAGGCCATAATCCTTGTGCAAGTTCCCAAGCCGATCACATGTTGAAGCTGGTACTCACTCACTTAGTAGTAGTTTTCTTGCTCATTTCTATGATGCTCATTCTTGTATTTATTTTCAATATTCCTATTATGCATATATCTTGTACCTGTATATTACATCTTGTATATTCACTCTATTTACTATTACATAGTTTATATCATTTATTGGAACTGCTGTTAGAGATGTACTTTGCTCCTTTTTTGACTGGATATATTTTTTTAGATGACACTGAGGAGTGGTATCCCACTCACTACGGGCCTCAGGACATAGTTGTCTTAGAGCCAGAGACTTTGGCTCAGGAGGGTCTCATCCCGATTGAGACAAACGACCCAGTACCCGTAGCTCAGTAGATAGATTTATTTGTACTGGATTTGTCTCCAGCATTTGTTATTAGTATTTCTTTAGATGACTTATTGGATATTACTTTGTCTCGTGAGTTGTATTTGACTCTTCAGTTCTTTATATCATATTTGTGCGATTGTTCCATCTTATATATCTGTGATTGAGTATTCATATTTTTATTGGTGGCATTATTATATCTTGATTGCTAGATACATAGTTTACCCAAACAACGTTCTACCGCTGATGGTGCGGCGTAGGTTGGACGTTGTTCACTACGCGTGCCCCAATACCAGGTGTGGGTCATGACATAAGCTGGTGGTGGTCTTGAGGTTGATGGTGGAGGTGACCGTGAAGGTGATGGTGATGATGGTGGTGTAAAGTGGTGGTATTGGTGATGATGTTGAGGTGGCTGTGCTCGACAACAAGGAAGAAGGAGGGGAGGGGTGATAATAATGGTGATGGTGGTGGTGGCAGTGATGGTGGTTGCTACTGCAGTCGATGGTGAAGGTGGAGGTAAGGGTCGAGATGGTGGTGGTGTTGTGATAGAATGGAGGTGGTGCTGGTGGCGTGTGGTGGTGTAGCTGCTGTTGCAGTCGGTGGTAGGGAGGTGATAGCTCGGGTTGGTGAGGGTGGAGGTGGTGGTGTTGGTGGTATTGGTGGTGAAGGTATGCTGGTGGTGGTGATGCGGTCAGTGGTGGTGGAGGTCGTGGTGTTGGTGAAGGTGATGGTGGTGTTGTTGTCGATATGGAGTCGAAGTGGTGGTGATTGTGATAGGGATGGTGCTCCGGCTACTGCAGTCGAGAATGAGGGGAAGAATGGTCGAGGTGGTGGTGGCTGAAGGTGATGGGGGTGTCGGAGTGGTGGTGATGATAGTGACGGTGGTAGATATTGGTGGTGGTATTTTAGGGTTTAATTAGGAAAATGGGAGGAGAGGAAGAAGAAGGAGGGGGAGAAGAAGAAGAAGAAGAAGAGGGGTTCAGTCGGCTGACTTGAGGGAAGAGTGAGGGGAGTTTTCTTGGGATTAGGGCCGGCCCTAGCCTTTATTTCTAAGGATAGGTTTACACATGAAGGGATTGAGGGTGGTGATTGGGTGGAGGTTTAAATCAAAGACTAGGATCAAAAGTAGTGTGAATAGTTTCATACAAGGGAGAGAGTGAAGTGAGTGAACGGTCATGTGACCAAGGGGGTTTCTCCATTTGATTTGCACCAATAGGAGGTTGACACCTTGCATTACCTTTGCATTTGGGTCCATAAGAGTTTTGGGAATTTACAAATGAAGGAAAAGAGGATTTGATATAAAAAAGGGTGTTTGGTGTTTTGTATGATGGAGAGGGTGTTGGGTGTTTTGTATGAGTCTCAAGATTGGTTGTGAGGGTTTAGTTGGGGTTTAGTTGTGTCGGTTGCTCCAAATTAAATAATTTTTTTGTCATAGGTGTTCTTAAATAAAAAGGAAGTACACAAGTGTCATGGACGTAGGAGACTCAAAATAGATTATCATCAAATATTGGGTTGCAAGAATTGGGTTAAGGTTGTGTCTCCAAATTCGATTGGAACGACATAGATGCGAAGTTTGGGTTTAAAAAAATAGATATTGTTGGACGAATATTGTGCGATTAAAATGAAGCCCAAGAGAGGGTATTTATGAGTGACACAAAGGTCGGGATTGGAGATTGGATTGTCTAGGTCAAGGGTGTGAATTTTGTGGGAAGGTAACGACTAGTGTTGTGCTCCAAATATTGTAGCAACGGTAAGGTGCACCTAGAGTTTAATTAATGGACAGGTTTATATAAACCTAAATTTCCAAATCTTAATAAATTTGAATTTTTACCTAAGTCTCTCACTATACCAAGTATACCTAAATTCTGGTTGAGGGGGTTTTCATCGACAACGTAAAAAATAGGCATCTTGAATTTATGTCTTATATGTACAATCTAGAACCAATACGTCAGCGAAGGACCTAGCAAAATATGTGCAATCGGGATGAGTCCAAAATATTAAAATGACTTTATTACTCTAGGGATGTCTTCTATGGTACTCCACATAGTAATTCTCGATAAGCAACTTCAACATTTGATGCATCGCCATTCTTATTTTCTTACTATTGGAGTTCGATCTCGATAGTGCATTGTAGATTGACTTCATTGTTGACTTGTTCTTCTCATCTTTGTATCGTTTGAAGGATTAAATTTGTCTGAGTGTAACTTTGGAACTGGACAAATCTTCAACTATATTTCTCTCATTATTGTTCAACCGTCCGATATACGGATTACCAATAAGTGTTTCGGCAAAAAGATGATTATGCATTCCATTCTTGACTTGAACTATCCAATTCACATCTTCTATGTTTACAATCAACATCTTGAATGGACAACCACATTTCTTCGTCCCAACGCTTTTGTTCGAAACTTTTCTTTGTTCCTGTATCTTTTTTCCATGATACCTAAACACATCACCTCTTTCACATCTAAGCTCTATATTTTTGCGTCCCAGCCGGTTTCTGATCGATCTTGATATCACAATGACTATATTATTTTGGCGTCCAACTTCTCTGCACCAATCTAATATTTCTTCGTGCGATTCAAAAAATATACGTCCAGAATAAATTGTCTATATCAACGACATTTTGAGGATGTACCATAATAGCGGAAGATGATAAGCCTTACAATAGAAAATAAAATAAATAAAACTACACAAAAATTGAAGAAAAACATGAAATCCACAATATTTTCTACCGGACTGCAGAAAAATATGATAGTCCAAAAACTATGTAGGATTGCAGAAACATATAACAATCCTAATTTTTGTAAGGACTATAATAGTTATTGACAGTCCTTACTGTATTTAGGAATGTCATTTTCTTCCACAGTACAATGATGAAAACTATCAAAGTTTAAATGTCAAATTCTTTATCAAAGGTGCTTTGGAAGAACCGGGGAGTTCTTTGGGCGAAGCATAATGATGATTTGATGTATTAGATGACCCGATTTATTCGAGCTGTATTCTCCTACATTGAACACATACAATTCAATAATTACATGTGGACCAAATATTTGGAAAACTAAATCATCATATTTAATCGATGATATACCAAATAACGGTTGAATATTCGTTAGAGAATTGCAGCTTTTATTATAGTGGGACTTGGGACAACAAAATTTATACAATCTTGACTTTAGGGTTTAGGGTTTTGGAATTTGAAAAAATTTAGGATTTTGGAAGAAGACAACGTAAAGAACCAAAATATGAGATATTTTTGGACTTATATACTCTAGAGTTGGACTATTAAAAAAAAGAAATTGGATGAGAAAATATAAATATAAATATAATAATAATTTGGGCTGTCATGAGCAAAGAACGTGCCTTTAGAATTTTCCTAAATTTCGTACAGCAGTAACTAAAGGCTTTTGATAAGGGCACTACAAACTTTACTTAGGGCTAGCCCATTAATGAACAAAATTTACTCATACTAGCCCAATAGTTTAGTCATACTAGCCCAAACTTTAAACCCTCCTCCCAAACCCTCCAAACCCCACCGGAGCCCTCCCCCCCCTGTTTCACTTGCCGGAGCCGTCCTCCTCCACTTCGTCCTCCTCCTCCTTGTCGATGGCTCCCAAAGTCTAGAAAGAATCAAGGTACAATTCTTCCTTCTCCTTGTTCTATTGCATTTAGAAAATTTTCCAAAAATTTTAAAAATTTCTATTGCATTTCGAAAATTTTGAGTGGTTATCTTTCCATTCTTCAAATGAGGGCATACAAGTCCTGAATGTAGTTTAGGATATAGTTTAGACGTTTATCTGAATGCTCGTACCCGATTTTAGGGCATACAATTTTGACATTCGTCGAATGTATCGAGCAGAATCGAGCGGCGCTGTAGAAATTTTTACAGTCCTATATAGATTTAGGAGTGTAGAAATTTCTACAGTCCTATATACATTAAGGACTGTAGAAATTTCTATAGTCCTAAATGTATAAAGGACTGCAGAAATTTCCACAGTCTAAATTATTTAGGACTGTGAAAATTTCTGCAGTCCTGTATAAATATAGGACTGTAGAAATTTCTACAGTCCTGAATGTTAAATTAATTTAGGATGTTGAAATAATTATTATTTTTTGTCTTATAGTCACGACCCTCGGAAGGGCACTGATACTGAAGATATCATCAGAAGACGCCCTACTACATCGATGTGTAAGGAACGCAATATTTCGCGTACTATTGAACCAGCTCTCACTATTCGCGACCCCGAGGCACGCCCTGAAGTTAGGAAACATCGACTGATGAAGAAGACTGTCACTCGTTAGAAGAGACGTGCTCCTCCTAGTACTTCTGGTTCTTCTTCCTCCTCCGATGAGGACATGCCAAATGTCCCAAATCGGCCAACTGATGGTTCAGGACCTTCTCAGCATGCAAATAGTCCTGTCGAGAGTCTCCCATAAACCCTCGAAAACCAGGCTACTGATGGTTCAAGACCTTCTGAGCAGCCAGATAGTCCAGTTGAGACTCGTCCGAACGGTTGCTCTATGTTACCGTCGATCGAGAACCATATTTCATACCAAATATGGAACAATCCGGTAAGTACATTATGTTATGATAATTTTATATATAGTTGTAAGTTCATCCAATTATTTATAGATAAGTATATTTTATATAGAGGTATAACTTCATCCAATTGTTTACTTTTCAAGAGAGTTCTCGTATGTTAACGGTGATAAACCACGACAAAAAATGTAATACATGGAGATTTGAATTATTGGGAGACGATGTGAAGGCAAAAATTATTCCTACAGGTTTATAATATTTGGGTAACTACTCATATACGACGGTGGATAATGCACTGATATCAGCATTTGTAGAACGATGGCATCCAGAAACCAACACTTTCCATCTACCAAATGGGGAGTTGACGATTACCCTTGATAACGTCCATCATATATTGGGACTTAAGGTTGATGGTCGAGTCATGATGAATCAAACTTTTGATGAGTCGAGCATCAACTTTTACGACTATATCATGGATTATGTATCAGGGTGTCTGGGAGTTGATGCCACTAGTTTTACCACTTTTTGAGAATTCAAGAAGTCGTACGGACTTCCTTTAAAATATTTGGAGAAGATATTCGCTGATCCGGACCCCGAAGTGGATAATAGCGATAATGTGGCCCGTGGATATATGCAGTTCATCTTAGGGGCTGTCGGCATTACGGATAAGTTTGGAACGTCCATACATGCCAAATATCTCCTGAATTTGGACAACATAGACACGGTGGAAGAAATATCTTGGGGAAGCGGTATACTAGTATACCTTTACCGCGAGCTTGGTGCGGCATCCCGCGTGGGTTCGAAGACAATATCCGGATGCCAGACTCTACTCCATGTATAGATATCTTTGTCAACTTGTATACATAATTAAAATTCTATTGTTAATTTTTGGACTAATGTTTTTTTTAACTTGGTTACATGAAGGCATGGATATACGAGCACTTTCCAACCCTACAGCGGGCTAAACTGAACCGAGGGTATGACGAGCACCATCCAAGAATGTGCAGATAAAGCCAACTAAGGAAGATGCCAAATGTCCACATACATTGGCCGCCCTACGCAATGCACTCAAAGATATGACGATAGAAGAGGTGAATTGAGACCTAAAATTTTAATGTTTGGTAATAATTGACTATTACGTTATGCTAAATGACGTTGTGCTAAATTTTCTATGGTACAGATTATTTGGAATCCATATCATGATTTGCGACAGACTAGTCGTCCATTGCAACCAGTCGCTTTATATCACGGTCTTATAAGTTGTCATAAAATCGAGGAGGCTTATATGTCGGATAGAGTGCTCCGTCAGTTTGGCTACGTACAAACTGTCCCAAAGTGCACTTTAAAAATGATAACTGCTCCGCGAGGTACAAAACCACTAAACTATATTCCTGCGGCATTCAACTGGGTCTCGAACTTCTTCACCGAGTGGCAACGTCACATTATTAGAGAAACCGAACGGGAAGCAGCAGTAAATATGACGGAATGTAGCGACGACTACCTCGCCTACTACGCTCGTGTCGGAATACCTACGTTGTTCAAACGCGGAGGCGATATTGTGCGAGTACCTTCAGATCTTTCTGCCAAATCGGTCTTGTATACTGCATTGGTCAAGATGGTGAGCCAACTTCTTCACTTTCAACTTCTTCACTTTTTAATTCTCATAAATAGGCTAGAAAAGTAAAGAAGTTAGGAAGAAGTGTCACGACCCGCACCCGGTGTAAGGGTACAAGTCAGAAACACGCCCAGCCTACGTCGCAGAATCGACGGTAGAACGATGTCTAGATAATCTATCTAACAAAATAATGAACCACCAATAATGATAATATACTCAATCACAGAACTAAGATAGAAAGCACAAATCAGATAAAGAATAGAATAGTCACAATATAACTCATGAGTCTAAAATAATACATCAATGAGTCTGAAGAAATAACAGAATAAGCTGGAGAAAAATCCAGTACAAAGAATACTACGAAGCTACAACTCCTGGGTCAATTGTCTTAGTTGGGATAAGTCCCTCCTGAGCCAGGGTCTCAGAATCTAAACCCACAATATCCTGGGGTCCATAATAGGTAGGGTACCACTCCTCAGTGTCATCTGGAAAAATATATCCAGTCAGGAAAGGAGCAGAGTACATCTCTAACAGCAGTTCTAATCAATGATAAAAACTATGTAACAGTAAATAGCTATGGATAATCAAGATGCACAATAGATACAAGAGATATATATACAATAAGAAAATACTGAAAATAAATACAATAATGAACAATATGCCAATAAAATAAGATACTAATGACTAAGTGTGTGAGTACTAGCTTAACATATGATCGGCTTGGGCAAGATGCAATGTGGCCTGGCTAATCATACGTGCGGTGTATGATCAACACTATTCAGTAATCAGTACTTGATACAATAAGGATATTGATCACATATCTATACTAATACTCTCCACCCCGACTGGTATAATAGATCCAACCACGGTATGCTATGGCACGAGATTCCCCAAGAAGATAGCGACTCTTCCCGAGAATTAGTGTCTGTACATGTACAAGATAACTAATAAAATAATACTTGCACCATATACACCATATACCAAGGAATAACATCTCATGACGAGATCCGGATATACCAATCTGTGTAACCATAGTGTCAAGAGAACATGGATATCTACACTAGATACAATGAACATAAGGATATCATAAATGAGAAACTATCAGAGAATATACTCGCCTGAAGTCCAATGAATAGTCTCACAGATGTCTGACTCAGTGCCTCGAAGACCTAGATATGGAATACAACATCAATACAAGGTTCCGAAAAGAGAATAAGTTAAACTAGTCAACTTCTAGGTCAATAAGTCAATTCTAAGTCAAAAGTCAACTATGGTCAACTCTAAGTCAACTATGGTTAACTATGGTCAACCCAAGGTCAACTATTTATTTCTAGGTTGCACAAGTCTAGCACAAAAATCTTGGGTCAAGATATTAAAATCTAAGTCATAAAAATCACATCTTAAAATATTAGGATACCGTATCTCCGGATACGTAAATTCCAAGGTAAACATCATAATACATATATATCAAACAATTATATATAATAATATAGAATATTAATTTATACATCAAATAGGTACCATGGTTTTGAACTACCTTGGTATCTCAACAAAATCACAATCTTGATACCTAAACCCCGTATCTTGAGTATCCCACTTACCTTGGTTTCCATAAGGTAATACTCAATACCTTCATATAATAATTACCCTCATATATAATATATAAATATATACTAATATTATACAATTAAGGAATATAGCAATAATAGTATATTATCTCAATATCAATACATATATATATACATATATATAAATATAAGTATATAAACACATATACATTAATCTGCCTAACCGTCGCTGAAAACAGTGTTGAAAAACACTGATACACTGATACCAGGCCTTTAGTGACAGTTCTGGCTGTCACTGAAGCCACCGTCGCTGCTGCTGTTTGGAAATATGTACTGCTGCTGCTGCTTTGGTGACGGTTTGCAACCGTCACCACTCCCACTGTCGCCACTGTTGTTATTTCCCGCCGCTGCTGCCTCTCATTAATGACAGCGGCTGCTGTCATTAATGGCGCCGCCTCTAGCTACAGCGGCTGCTGCTGTTTTGAGACAGCGGCTGCTGTCGCCAATACTCCGTCACTGAAAACCTGAATATATATATATATATATATATATATATATATATATATATATATATATATATATATATATATATATATATATATATATCACCAAAAATAAATATAACTATATATATATCCATATATATAATAACTATACATACCCTCTCCTATTATTATGTACATATTTAAAATAGCAACAACACACACATACAACATATATAATAAATATACATCTATACATATATATATATAATCATATAATAATTATAAATAATCTAATTACTTAATTAAACATACACATATATTTTATAAAAACATATTCATATATTTATATCCCTAACATATATTATAACATATATACTAAAGCATGTAGAAGAAAGCTACATAATATGTATATTCTATTAGTACATATATAATACATAGATCTATGATACAATAAACACTATAATAAATACACCATAATACATAATATATATATATATATATATATATATACACACACACAATTATAATTCAAGAATTAAGAGCACAATAATTAGATCTACACATAAATACACAACAAATGGAGAGTATCACACTGTATGCCACTAGATCTAGGATACGCATGCGCACGAGTCCACCACACATCCAATTGCACCCCGAAGGACACAAGCAAGTCACATATAATATTTATGAATAAAACAAAGTGTCAAATATAGATCTACGTGTCCGTGTCAAAATACGACATGTACAAAGTCCCGTGTCGGAGGAAAACCCCCCAAAACAACACGTATCACCAAATTGTTGGGATACGACCTACACGTACCCAATTGTGGATACGACACTAGTCCCAAACACATAAACACATGCCAAATTGATCTATAGGATCAATTGACACACACAACAAATGTCAATATCGGAATTCTCCCAAAATTGACACAAAAAGTACCATAACTTTCTCAATATGCCTCCTATGAACATAAAACCAAATCCTAAGGGTAGTACATGCATATGGGTTGCTTTTCCATGATTAAATCTCATATTTAGAAGCTATTTTAAGGGGAAAAACTGAATTATACCTATTGGGAGATGGATTCCTAATGAAACCTCCAATTGAGATAAAATTGCTTCCAAATTGTAGATCATTGCTCCTCTTTGTAGATCCTTGCTCCCTCCTTGTAGATCCTTGCTTCTCAAGTCTCTAATGATGATTTGTGAAGGAATTGGAATAAATTTGGTAGGAAAATAAAATGGGAATGAAGGAAATTTGGTAGTGGGAAATTCTAGATCTAGATTTGGAATGAAAAAGAAGAGAGAGAATTTCCCCCCTCTACTTATATAGGCCGGCCCCTATTCCTCTCCCTCAAGTAATCATGTAATGTCCATTATACCCCTTGGGGCCTCTCATAAAGAAATAATTAAGGAAGAAAGCTTATAGTCTAATGATTTAATTAATTTAATCCATCCCCTTAACAATGGGCTTTCTAAATGGGCTAAGTCTAACTAATTAATTCTTGTTGGTCCATGGGTCCAAACTAAACTAGTTAGGTCCACTAACTCAAGTCCAAATTAAATAAATAACATCTAACAATAATTAAATAATACAAAAAATAATTATTTATCAAGCACAATAATTAATAAAATAGGAAATTACTAAAATACCCTTTCTTAGAAAATATGGTAGTGACAAGAAGCCTCATAAGTTGCCAGGGTACGAATTATATGGCAATCAATGACGAGCTACAACAAATCGACAACGCTCAAGATTTTCCTTTCTTGCAAAATAGAGAGCAACGTACAAAGAGGCGGCATGAAGTTTAGGCCCCGTTTGAAGACTTGTAAAACTTTGAATGAAATTGTGTTTTGAGACATGTAAAAGTTTTAAGTTTGAATTTGACTTGTAAAACCTTGAATGAATTTGCTACAATTGGTTATTTTTAAAGTTTGCTACATACAGTTGCTACATACAGTTTGGTACAATCTGCTACAATTTGCTACAATTTGTGTTCTAAGTTTGCTATATACAGACAGTTGTTAAATGTGCAGAGGCAGGGGCTAAAAACTTGGACTGTCAAATTCTGGACAGTCCTGAAAGCTATCAGGACTGTCCAGAAATTGACAGTCCTAGTTTTATATAAAATTTTGCAGAAACAATGGGTTAAAATTAGGACTGTCAAAATTTTGACAGTCCATATAGCTTGTAGGACTGTCAAAATCTTGACAGTCCTAGTTTTATATATATTTTCCAGTGGGTTAGATTTAGGATTGTCAAAATTGTGACAGTCCTAGTATCTTGTAGGACTGTCAAAATCCTGACAGTCCTAGTTTTACATATAAATGTGCAGAGACAGTGTGTTTAGTTTAGGACTGTCAAAATTTTGACAGTCCTAGTATCTTGTAGGACTGTCAAAATCCCGATAGTCCTAGTTTTACACATAAAGTTGTGCAAAGACAGTGGGTTAAGTTTAGGACTGTCAAAACTTTGACAGTCCTAGTATCTTCTAGGACTGTTAAAATTTTGACAGTCCTAGTATCTTGTAGGACTATCAAAATCCTGACAGTCCTAGTTTTACACATAAAGTTGTGCAGAGACAGTGGGTTTAGTTTAGGACTGTCAAAATTTTGACAGTCATAGTATCTTGTAGGACTGTCAAAATCCTGACAGTCCTAGTTTTATACATAAAGTTGACAGTGGATTAAGTTTCGGACTGTCAAAATTTTGACAGTCCTAGTATCTTCTAGGACTGTCAAAATTTTGACAATCCTAGTATCTTGTAGGAATGTCAAAATCCTGACAGTCCTAGTTTTACACATAAAGTTGTGCAAAGACAGTGGGTTAAGTTTAGGACTGTCAAAATTTTGACAGTCCTAGTATCTTCTAGGACTGTCAAAATTTTGACAGTCCTAGTATCTTGTAGGACTATCAAAATCCTGACAGTCCTAGTTTTACACATAAAGTTGTGCAGAGACAGTGGGTTTAGTTTAGGACTGTCAAAATTTTGACAGTCCTAGTATCTTGTAGGACTGTCAAATCCTGACAGTCCTAGTTTTACATATAATTTCCACATATATATAGTCAAAATCGATTAGTATCAATGCACAACATGCAGTCAAAATCGATTAGTAGTAATGCACGACATACAGTCCTAAGGTTTAGATAACTTCTTTCATTGCACAACATACAGTTCAATATACAGTTCAACATACATGGCTCATTGCACAACATACAGTTCAATATACAGTATCAATCGATTAGAATATCAAAGTAGTCCTTCGACATAATTTTTGGATCCTCCATCTTTATCATCTTCTTATAGGCAGCCATTGCATCAGTGTAGGGTGTCGTCCATGCGATCGCTTACTCTGGTGCGTGTTTATACCAAAGCGTAGAAGGTGACGGAATAGGAGAATGACCGATCAACCTTGGGATGACAAAGTGTTATCCGACAAGACCTATCGAACATAAATTGGATACTCCGTGTTCGGCCAGGGGAGCGCACATTGGAAAGAAAGTATTGTTAATGCCTTATGAGATAATTACAATAGGTATCTTATACCTATTAGAGAATACGTATGCAGCAGGCGGGGTATCCATGTAATGGTCTGGTCCGGTAACTATTTTCGTACAAGGTATGCTTGCCAACAAATCTCCAACAATTTCTTCGCCGAGTATCTGCCTATAGAAGGGTAGTCGAGACTCCAATTCCTCATACAGCTCTTCCCTAACCTGTCTCCATCCCGCTTTAACTGAATAGCCTAGTTGTCTTGCTAGTGCATGATATCCACAATAGCCATCCTTAGGAACATCAACAATAGACCAAATGAAATTCCGTATCTCAGGTAGAAAATTTTGAATGTATAGACTATATGAATCAGAGAAGTTATCTAAACTCTCCGCCGTGACTGTATCGTTCGTTTTCTGTTTTTTTCTCCTTCGAATAGTAAGCTTACTCTTTTTCTGCGGAAATACCACACTTTCGATAACCGACTTTGCCTCAACTAGCTCCAAATTGCGTTCAATATGTTCAAACAAGGATGGATCTCTTTTAGTTGACTCCTTCTCCTTCTTTTTTGCTCTACTCATTCTTGAGTGTGGTCTTCCCTTAGGAGTTCGAACAACAGATGGCTCTTACAATCGAGTAGTTGCCGGACTACAATTTCTTGGATTTTAACCTCAATGGATCTTCTCTCCGGTTCTGATGTGACATACCACCTTGCGTGCAGGAGTTTCACTTGTGGCAAACAAAAGAAATCATTTTGAACTTCCACCGTCGGCATTATCGACAGTTGTCCCCAACGTTGATCAACAACATCTATTAGAATAGGTATAGATTCACGACGATATTCGTTAATCTCATGTGCACAAGAAAGTCCGAGTGAATGTCGATATGAACAACCGCAAACTCCGGGATCATAACCAACCGACTTTGACCTACCAATCTTCTCAAACAATAAGCCCAAGGCCTTGTGAGATACTACATGGATTAAACCATCTAAGAGGTATTCATGCTTGTATTCATGCTTTGCAATATTGAGACTCATCTCAAATGATGCTTCAATCTCGTTCACTATGAAAATAATCATCAAATGAATCAATTGCCAAACGGAGACAAAATTACCGACTGATGACCGTAGATATTTTTTTAAACTTGATTGTGATCCTTCTACCCGGTTTGTAGTGATTGTGCCATAATGCTTCACCATGTTCGTCCATGCTAAGACGAATTGTTCTTTATGTAGTTCTAGCCAAGTATCTTTGATATAAGATATGCATGTTGGGTTACTCGTCTCCCACTTTTGTTGGAACATGTACCATGTTGTGTCATAGCTGTCTGTAGTACTTGCTCGCCATACAAGACTCCAATCACTGTAGAATTCTTTGAAGCGAAGCATGTCGATTTTATCGTCCACATTTTCAAATTTTCTCTTCCATTGAGCTTGGATATTTCGATTTATATGCCAAGTGCATAGTAGTCTATGCACATGAGAAAATACAATATCTATAGCATTTATCAGCGCATATTCTCTGTCGGTAACAAAAATAGAGGGCTCTTTGTATCCTGTGTAAAGGGATTGTAGTTTTCTCAACGCCCATGTGTAATCCTCTACTGTCTCACTCTTCATAAACAAAAAGCGGCTAAAAATGTTTTTCCCGTAGACGTAAACCCAACAACGTGAAAAAGAGGCATCTTGAACTTGTTGGTCTTATATGTACAATCAAGGACCAACACGTCTGCGAAGGACCGAGCCAACTGTGTGCAATTAGGATGAGCCCAAAACAATGAAAGGAGTTCATCATTTTGTGGATGTCTTCTATGCTACTCCACGTAGTGATGCTCCCAAGCAACTTCAATACTTGCTGCATCGCCATTCTTTCTTTCATACTATTACATTTCGCTATGGCCAAACTATTATAGATCGTCCGCATGGTTGACTTGTTCCCATCTTCTTTTTGTCGTACGGCAGAATAAATTTGTTTCGGTGCAACTCCGGAAAGGAATAATTCTTCAACCAACTTTCTCTCATCCTCCTTCAACTGTGCCACGTAGGCATGACCCGTAAGTGTCCCTGGAATAGGATGATTGTGTCTTCCATTCTTAACTTCGATTATCTACTTCACATCTTCTACTTTTACAATCAACACCTTAAATGGACAACCATATTTTCTCGTACCAACGTTTTTCTTAGGGGATTTTTTCAATAACACCCTTTTTTTTATAATGCTCCCTGAACACACCTCCCCTTTCTCAGCCCAGCTCTACATATTTTCGGCTCGGCCGAGATCTGATGGATCTTGCAATGACAATTACTATGTTATGTCGTCTTCCAACTTCTCTGTACCAATCTAATGCTTCTTCCTGGGATGCAAATTGGATATTCGTTGAGAATATATCCTCCACATCAACCCCAATAGCAGGATGTACCACAACATCTGTATAAGGTTGGTCCTATAACCAATATAAAATAATATAAAAATTAATAACTTCAAATAATTGGCAGTTCAAATAATTTACAGTCTTTAAGATTCAGGACTGTCACTATTTTGACAGTCCACTTAGTATATAGGACTGTCGAAATTATGACAGTCCTATATTTATATAGGACTGTCGAATTATTGACAGTCCTATATTTATATAGGACTGTCTAATTTGATACAGTCCTTACACGATGACTGTCGAAATAGGGTTATCGTTTTACGTACCGTACGTGCTTCGGAACAACCGACATGTTCTTCGGAACGACCAGAGTGCATATTTAATGGATTGCATGATCCGACTTCTTCATCAAAGATATTTTCATGCATCGCTCCTACAATAGTCAAATAAAACTAAATCTTTTTGTGACAATCGCAAAACTTATTAATCGCATGTTGTCGAAGACATACCGAAAGAATATTCGTTGGACAATCACCAAAGCAAAATTCTCTTTCACTTGGGACCACAAGTATCAAATTTCAAATTTAGTTTTAGACTTGGAGAATGAGAGTTTCTTCATGTGAGGGTAAAAAAACATAGAATAAAAATTATTTTGACTTATATAGTTTGGTGTGGACTAGCTCTAAATAATTTTTAGAGTGACAAACTTATAATATTTGATAAAATTTTAATGGCTAGCCCGAAGAAAAATGTGTAGTGGCTTTGTCAATAGCCTAACCAAAAGTCTCCACACACACACTCTCTCTTCACTCTCGATCGTCTCCTCTCCTCCCTCGGTCCCCGTCACCGCCCAGCGAGCATGACGCTCTCCTCCTCCCTCCTCCGCCGCTCCTCGCCGATCCACAGGCTGATCTCCGCCGCGTCGGTGGCCGGATCCTCCCGTTCCTTCACGACGTCGGAGGGATCTCGGCCGTCCATCGTCCACAAGCGGAGCCTCGACATCCTCCACGATCCATGGTTCAACAAGGTTGGGATTCGCTATCGGTCATTTTTTTGCTGTTGCTATTTCGAAAATCTTTGTCGAGGTTTTTATTGCGATTGATTCAATTTTGTGGGTGTTAATCGCTGAATTAGGGCACGGCGTTCTCGATGACGGAGAGGGACCGGTTGGATCTGCGGGGGCTTCTTCCTCCCACTGTGATGTCTCCTCAGCAGCAGATCGATCGGTTCAGTGAGTTCGAGTTCGACCTTTTTTTTCTTTTAATCTGAATTTGATTAATTCTTAAAGATTATAATCTTGTTTATGTAAAGAGTGGGAACTGGATCTGTATAAATATAGGCCGTGTTGTATGGCAACGAACACGAGGACACTGCACTGTTGCGGACCGCTATTTGTGAAAATGTTGGGATTATTTTCGTTAGGCTCAAGGCCAGCTATATAGAGATACATGGGCGAGGGGGGTGAGTAGAAATAACCTAGCTTAGAACTTAATGGCCGTTGTATAAAATTTATAAAAAGAGTTCAAAAAATAATTAACAATGTGGTTTAAGTGGAATTGAACTCATGACCTCCAAGTGAAAATTTAATTAATCTACCAACTCGGACAATGTTTAATTGCTCAAACTTTAAACGGTGTGTGTGGGTTGGGGTGTGTGTGGGTGGGTGTGTGGGGTGGGGCAGGGGGGAGGGGGGTGCTTTCAAACTTATGACAAGAAAAAGAAACAACTGCTATTGTACTTAGTTAGGTGGTTGGCCAGAAGAGGATTAGTTGGGGCTGTGGAGAATGAGTGGGGGAGTGGCCAGAGTGGTGTGCACGGTTGGACCTGTGGTTGGCGTTGTGAGGTGCAGAACAGGTGATGGATCTTGGGACTGCAGTGGTGCCTGGTTGCAAAACCTCACATGTGCTGAAAAAAATGCCAGGCACAACTAATAATGTGCTAGGAGGTTGCAGGCTCAACATATTTTTGGGTCGGCTATGGAGTATGGACCTTGCCCGGCCCGACTAGATCTTACCTTGCTTGATTAGGGAGCTAGGTGGTTGCAGGCCTCTCAGTCAAATCCTCACGTGCTCTAGGATGCAGGAAGTCGGCTATCAATGGTGCTGAGAGGTTACAAAAACTCACTTGTGCTCGAGGATGAAAAAAGGCGATAAACAATGATGCTGAGAGGCTGCAAAGACTCGATTGGGTTGCCAGAGGTCGCATATCTGACTGCAATGAAATTGAGGGAGGTGAAGATATGAAGGTGCCGATAGGAGGCGCACAAAGCCAGGAAGCAATGTCCATGTCGGATGTAGTGAATGGGAATCTGGAGGAGTCCAGAAAGTGGCTCGGCTTGTGTTTTGATGTCCGCAGCTGTACGTCATCATCATTCATCGGTTGGTGTAGTGCCAGAGGTGGGAATCTATATGTTAGGAATCTTTTTGAAGGCTCGGAGGCAGTGCCGCCTTTGAGATTGGTTCGAACTTGTGGTTGAGACAAGATCTTCTTGGGAGCAGGCGACCATGGCGTGTGAGTATGAAGTTGAAATGAATATGATCTGCTCTCAGAGCTACGGAATAAAAAGAGGCAGGGTCCAGACCAGGTGGCGCTGGTGTCAGTAGTAGAGATGGTTAGAGGCTTGATCGACGACGTAGGATGTAGAGGTAAATATCTTAGTCGAGGCAGTGGGTTCATATTAGGATTTGCTGAGGGTTGTGGGTTTGGGTAGTAAAGGAGATTTATGTTTGGACTAGATTATGGTTTTTAGGCAGTGGTGGGTGGAATGAGTTGCTTTGTTTGACTGTTGTTTGTCTGTGAATTGATGTAGAAGACTGAATGGCTTGAGTAGTTGGAGGTGGCCGCAGGGTGGTTCTAGATGCAGGCGTGTCGGGACAGAGGAGGTAAATCGGGACAAAAGGAGGCTTCGTGGTGGCGTCAATTCAGGTCTGGAGCATAATCGGGTGCACTGCTGGAGTGGGTGGTGACCAAAGGTTGGGAAGATCGACAGAGAGAGCTCGAGAGATCTGGAAGAGGCTGCTTAGGGGGGAAGAGGCTGCTTAGGGGTTGAGATCAATGGTGAAGTGCAGCGAGAGGCGACATTCAGGGAGCTTGTCGCATAAAAAAAGAGTGGTCCAAGTAATGTTCAGAGTTGATTTTGGGTGGTCGGAAGGCCTGGAGTTGTGAAGTGGTAAGGAGCCTAGGTGGGCTCGGGGACGCACCAGATGACTCATGGTCTGGGTTTGGGCACGGGACTAATGAGTGATGACCAATTACGAATGGAAGTACTTCATGCTAGGTTTCAGGTATGGAGGTGATAGAGGGGGATCATTGCTAGTCGAACGAAGTGGAGCAATTTAATGATTTTAGGGATGTCAATTTGGTGTTCTTATTCTTTCTCCAAAGATCAACTCAAAGAAGTGCTCATGAGATCTTGAATCATCAGAAAAGTATAAACGCCTCCATGGCTAGCATAGTAGCTAGATTGATTTTTTGGGCTTGGGGAAGGTGGAGGCAGGAGGAAGGAACGATTGGTGTTACTGTTGGGATAGGGCTATAGGGAGTTGGGTTTTGAGATTTTTTTTTGGAAAAGGAAGATGAGAAGTGGGTATTGGATTGTTGTGGCCTAGGTATGGAGATCGGAGATGAATTTGTTTTAGATATAGGGTTTTAGGGGATTGAGAAGATGGAGACCATGGTTCCTATTTTGTGGATGTTGGGGTTTGTGTTGAGATCACCCTAGCTCTAATACCATGTTCGAGACTACATTTTGCAATAATATTGGGATTACTTTTGTTAGGCTCAAGGCTAACTAACATATAGGAGAAATAAATAGGAGGCTAGCCACTCTACCCAATTTGAGACTAAAGAAGGGAATACACTAAGACAAGTAAAGAACATAAAGATAAATGATATAATGACGCTATTCTTTAACATTCTTAACAAACAAGCGTAATTTGGAATTTTCGTGTTGTCTTACATGACATGACACAACCAGGACATGCTACCAATAGTTGGAGTGCTTGTCTAGTATAAGTTATAACACAACAAGAACAAAGCCTTTATCTTTTTAGGGTCGGTTGTTTGATTCCTCTTCTTATATTCGGCTATCTTAAGGGCCATGTCCTTTGTAATACTAACAAAATTCATATCCTTATTTAATACTTTAAACCATGTTCGTCTAGGTTAACCTCTAGTCCTAGCGGCTCCATTAACTACGATACTATCGCTAGTCCTTATAATAGCATCTACTGGTTTGTAGTGCACTTGTCAAAACCTTAAGTTGATTTTCTCTTATCATGTTCTCAATTGACGCCACCTCTAAGTCTCTAATATCCCATGAATACACTCATTTTTTATCCTATTATTTAGTGTATTTTGACTCATCTATCTTAACATTCTCATTTCATGACACTTTTCTTAGTTGCCCGCCCAACACTCTGATGCATAAAGTATGACTCGTCTTATAATACTCTTTTGGAATTTTCTTTAAACATCAAAGGTATCTTGCGGTCATAAAGTACTACAGAAACACTCATTCGTTTGAACCATCTTATTTTAATTTTATGCATGACATCATTCTTAATCTCTTCATCATGACGAATGATTGATCCTAAATACCAAAAGCTATCACTCTTAGGTATCTCTTGTCCACTATATGGACTCTCCCTATTTTATTTTATTTTGACTTTGAATTAAAATTACATTTCAAATACTTTATTTTTATTGTACTAATTCTAAATCCCTTATATTCCAAAGTTTCTTTTCGTACTTCTATTTTAGCATATAACCCTTCTTTATTCTCATCAACAAACAAAATATCATCAACAAACATCATACATCATAAAATCTCTTCATGGATATGCCTAGTAATTTCATTCACAACTATTGCAAATAGGTAAGGACTTAGCTCTAATCCTTGATGTAAGCCAATGATAATAGGAAATAATTTACTATCTACTCTAATCGTTCGCACGGTCGTTGTAGCTCTATCATACATATTCTTAATAGTCTCAGTATAAATACTAGTAATTTGTTTCTTTTTCAAAGTCTACTATATTATTTTTGTAGAAACTCGATCATAAGCTTTCTTTAATTCAATAAAACCATATGTAATCTCTTTTTCTCTTTAAATCTTCTATTAATCGTCTTAGTTAGTAAATGACTTCCATAGTAAATTTTCTCAGCATAAAACTAAACTGATTAACTGAAATTCTACTCTCTTTTCCTAATATTTACTCAATTACTCTCGTGTTGTTTCATAGTATGACTCATAAGTTTAATTCATCGATAGTTATTATAAATCTCAATAGGAATATCATCGGGTCCTGCCGTTTTCCACTTTTCATTTTCTTTAACGCATCCTTCACAAATTATAATTTATGACAATGACAATATGATTCATCCTGAACTAACTCTAAATCTAAACTAAGCATTTCTAGGTTGTTCTCATTAAATAACTTGTGAAAATAACTCCTCCACCTCTCCTTAATTTTATTTTTTCTTACTAATACATTTTGGTCCTCACTCTTGATACTTAATATTACCTAAGTCTATGCTATTCCTTTTCTTATTCTTAGCAAGCCATAAATACTATCTTCTCCCTTACTTTCTAACCTTCTATATAAATAATAATACGACTTAGATTTAGTTTCACTAACTGCTTTTTTAGCTTCCTTTTCTATTACTTTCTCTTAAAGTTTTTTTTACACATTTACCAATTTTTATGGAAAATTATTTTTTATTTAATTGCCTTTGAATTTTCTCGTTTCACTACCATTTTTTTCGAAGTCCAACCATTGCCTTTTGACACTCATATAATTTCTCTTGCTACTTTTTTGGTACAACTTGCCCTATTGTACTATGTAACATTAGAATCTTCTATGTTCTATCTTCGTTCCTTTGTCATCTTATGATTCTTATCCTTAAAAATTATTAATTTCTCTCATTTGATTTCAAGTTCCACCATTTGGTTCTCGGTCTCTTCTCTACCTCGGCCTTTCTTTTCAATTTTCTAATAATAATATCTATGACCATCATCATATGTTGAGTAGTTTAAGCTCTCTCATGATATACTTTTACAAACCTTTACATGTCACTCTATCAATCTTCCTAATAAAAAAATAATCTACTTGGCTAATATTGGGTCTGCTTTTAAAAGTAAATAAATGTTCATCTTTGTTCTTCAAACAAGTATTTGCTACTATAAGTGTCTATTTGCTTTCTTGAAACTCACTTGAAAGTGAAGGCCCTTTTTTATATGCTGTCTGGGATGGATAAATTTGATGTTTGGTTTGACTGGGAACTGTCGACAAGAAGTGGAGTACTTTACATTTTTTAGTTTCTGTCGGCTGACGACTTCGTCAATTTGCTGGGCTGTCCACATCCATTTTTTTTTAAGGATGTGGGCGTCCCTTTTCTTGTGAAACTTTTTCCAGGTGGTCGACAACGGGTGGCGAGGAGGTCGATAACGGCCCACGGCCTCCTGGGTCAAGGGAAGCGTCCGATCGCGCTTGTGGATGTTGAGTAGTTCTCGATCGGAGAGGATGAGCACATATGGAGGATGAACATGTAATATGCGACGAGGAGGTCGACAAGGAGGTCGTAGTCTCCTGGTGCGAGTGGCCATGAGAACACCAGTAAAGATAGGTTTTAAGGTGGGAGTCACCATGGGGGGTACAAGGAGAGAGCGAGAGTGGACTAAAAGAGAGTAGTAGCAGCATAATATTTTTGGAAAGGAGCTCCTATTCTCAACCTTTGGAGAGAAGAAAGAGCTTAATAGATAATTAATCAGAGATTAATAGATAGTTAATTATTTAATTAATATATAATTAATCTCTTTCTTAGATAATTTATGATTTAATTAATGAATACTTCATATATTAGTTAATCTCTTTGTTGCTGTTTAATAGATAATTAATGTATACATTCTAATAAATAATTAATGTTTATTTAATATCTATTTAATAATTAATCTCTTTTAATAATTGATCTTTCTTATATAATTAATCTCTATAATTATATCTAGAAATTATGTTAATTATATTAAGTAATAATTCGTTTTACTTTCTCACATCCTTTTTATTTGACATCCAAATGAAGGAAGTGTGGATTTTGTGACTTCCGCATATAAAATATCATCTATCTAAACGTTAAAAGTCGGATTTCCAAGCAAGAACTAGCATGAAAGTCAAATGCGCATGTAAAGTACTTCCTACTTTGCATATGCATATTCTCACTTTTATTCCACTTCGGTCATCCAAACAACCCTCAAGTTTATATGAATCTGCACCGTCAAGGACTTTACCGTCCCTTCATTCCTAACTTCATATGCATAACCTCCATGCATGTTATCATAATCATTATTCTCCTTACCAACATCATCATTTAAGTCACCTCTGATATAGTTTTTTTTTACCTCTAGTTTTTGAATTAAACTATCGATATGTTCTCATAATTCTTTTTCATATTTTAATGTAATCCTACTTGGAGTGCATATACGCTAATACCATTAATAATATCCTCCCCTAATACAAACTTAATTGATATCATCATCTCTCCTATTATTTTTACAACTACAACCCTATTTGTTAATGATTTAGACAAACATATTCGTTTCCCATTTCTCTCTCTTTCACATGAATACCAACTTCTAAACCCACTAGTATCAATTTTCCTCGATTTTTCACCGCCCACTTGGTTTTTTTATAGATAAATTATATTAATCTTTCTCCTAATCGTTGTATCCAGTAACTCTATTCCCTTTCATGTTCGTGGTCCTACGTTTGTAGCTAATTTAATCATACTCTCATGCGCCAACTCCTTACATTGTTGCTTCCTATACACTAGTCTCCAGTATATATGTCACAATATATTTGTCACCACGTTGGAGTAGTGATGTGTCGTGTCGCTTCTGGGGAGTACCCTGTACCGTCCTTGTTCTGAGGTATGGTATCGGTGTAATGCGTTACTTATTGTTGACGACCTATCAATCCACCCTTGGTCATTTTTCATTGCACCGGGTTGGGAACAATGAAACGCGTCGCCACTGCGCCACTGAGGAACACCTTAACATGTATTCGGTAAAGATTCTGTCATATAGATCCAACAATATTTTATACTGGCTGTCGGCTGCCTAATGAAACATTCCTCCTTTATCTGGGCTTGGAATCAACAGTGAAAATATAGAGCGTTATGCCAAGTTGCCAACACATGCGGAATTCCTTTTTACAATATAGTTATCTTTTTTTAATTGTTTCAGTTTTTTGAGAATGTCAAACTTTAAGTTGGAGGATATGTTGCATATATATGAATAAAATACAACAAGATACAGATACAATCACGACATTGATTATGGTGTATCATCGTGTATTGTGGAGTGTTCACCGATTGTTAGACACGGCCACGGGACTGATTATCAGAGTTTCCGTGTTTCCTAAGTTCTAGGTGATTTGATTAAATTGTCGCCACCTTCCATTCGCCTTGTTGAGTTGGAGATGTTTTGAAGGTGCAGATACCAAATCTCCAACTCAACTATTTCCTCCATGGAGAGTAGAAGGTAATATAGGGTATGATGCATAGACACGAAAATGGCATGACCCAATACTGACACGGCGACGTGGATGCAACATTCATATTGGTGTGCCCTATTGTACGTTGGACTTTGTTTCGTGTCATATGTATGCCCGATATGACACGGATAGGGCACTGATTGTTGGTGTGTCCATGCTGTCTAGAATATAAGTTGTCTTTTTTTCTTTTTTTCTTTAGTTGTGAACTGTGAAGATGGAAGAATGTGATCTTGTTACTAATGCGAGATATGTGAAACTTCGAAACTTGAAAATGGATTTTTACTGCTTTTTCAAACACACACACTCCAAAATCTTGTTTTGTCCTGTCGTGTTGTGATGGACACGTGTTATATATGATACGGACACTCCAAAAATACACTAAGACACAACAAAATTGAGTGTCATGTTGCCGTGTCCCTATTTTGTCGTGTCATATTCGTGCCCATGCAACACAATCTTTTTAGTATGTTTCAGCTAGGAAGTACGGACACTCCTAAAGTCTGCTGCGTATGTCTCACAAACACTCCAAAATACTTTAGGACACACCAAATCAATGTTGTTCCAATCATCGTGTCCGGATTATGTATCGTCTTACCTGTGTATCTGCAACATAGTCTTTTGGATTCTTGAAACTGTCAGTTGTTGATAAGTTGGAGACTTTTTGTAGTAGACAAAAAGCTCTCCAGCTCAGCCATTTCCACTGAAAATTTGATCTAGTTTCAATTTGATGTGTTGGGCACATCTCTACTAGAATGAGATTGCGTACTTTGGAAATTTGATCTTTTGTAATGACCAAAATCAGAGCATGATAAAGTTTCAAATTCAATAGAATCTTTCCCTTTAGTTTCCCCTGCTTCTTTCCTTCTGTTCTTATTCTTAGCTTCCCATCTTTTATTGTACCTCAATATAGAAAAAAAAATCTTATGCATTAAATTGATACTTATGTAAATGAGGTTGTTATGTGAAACCGAAGTATGTTAGATTATAATGCTTTTGCATAGTTAGTTGTTGTATTACTTGCTATTTCTTGATTTTACTTGTATATTAACTAAATATTTTCTGTGACAGTGGTTGACTTGAAAAGATTGGAACAGCATGCAAGAGATGGACCGTCCGACACCAATGCCTTGGCCAAATGGCGCATTCTAAACAGATGTCATGACCGGAATGAGACGATGTATTACAAGGTAACTATTTTGTTGAATAAGAATTTCAACCTTTACTGTTCACGCAAGATTGCAGTTTTGGATCATAGTTTCGTTGAACCTCAGGGTCAGTTCATGAGACAATGTTATGAGAACATGTCCATGTCCTATGAGGATGTCCTGCAACAGCAAGGTCTGCTTGGATACTGGCAATAATTTTGATTATAGTGATAATTGCTGATCCTTATAAGTCTTATTATTAATAAAATTTCTCATACTGGTAGAGGTACTATTGTTCCACTGTGTCATTCTTTTTGTTGCTTTTCTTGAACATTGGACAGGTTTTAATTGATAACATTGAGGAATATGCGCCTATAGTGTACACACCCACCGTTGGACTGGTTTGCCAAAACTATAGTGGACTGTTCAGACGACCAAGGGGAATGTACTTTAGTGCAGAGGACCGCGGGGAAATGATGTCAATGGTTTACAACTGGCCAGCTGAGCAGGTACATGACTTTTGCTAAAATGGATTCTCCACTGGAAGTTGCCTTTTAATTTCCTTAGTTCTTTTATTTGATTTGTGTTAACCTTTTAGTTTTCTTCATATTTTTCTTTCACAAAAGATTTCTAGAAGTTTTCTTCTGCTATTGGTATAATATGCAACTTCCTTGATTCTTAAAGAGTTATCTAGATAGCACATGTTGTATTCAATTGTAAGGACGGTCCCCATTCTTGCAAATTTCTGATAGTAGTGTAGTTAACTCATGTTACGAAAAGCTGTTTATTGGCTAGCCTGTTTAGAATAAGACTTGTATCTGCAATGATAAAAAAAAGAAAACAGATTTTTGTGTTGTGTAGCAGATAAAATATTATAATATGCTTATACTTTGATTTCTAAAATTTTGTCTTTGTCAACCTGTATGCATGTCTAATTTAATCCTTTTTTTTTTCGTTTTTTTTGCATCTTTCCTAAATATACAATTGTTAGAATGATACAAATATATATGTTTCGAATGGTCAATGGGATTTAACAACGTCATTTTCAGGTTGATATGATTGTAGTGACAGATGGAAGTAGAATATTGGGCCTAGGTGATCTTGGGGTCCAGGGCATTGGCATCGCAATTGGGAAGCTTGATTTGTATGTTGCTGCTGCTGGAATCAATCCTCAAAGGGTATCATAATTCTTTTGGATCTTATTTGGCTTGAACACTCATTTCTCTTTTCTTTTCTTTTCTTTTCCCCCAGTGTCGTTCTGTTGCAAGCTAGTGTTGAACTCTCCTTCATCTGCATAACATTTGTCCAGGTTGTATATTAAATTGACTAGGAGTTAGTGATAGAAGCTAGTTGTCTAAACCATGCTAGGTAGGGCTGAGATGGGGTTGGAATGACAGTCACAGAGCATACTGTACTTGTCACTTCTCTGTATTACTCATCCACCTACAGCTAAACCTTTGATAACCATAACACGATCTACTATAGAAACTTAAATATTTGTATGCATGTGGATAGGAACGGTTGGATATTGATTCAGATTTGTATTAATGTTTGTCCATAAAAGGTTCTAAGCCATCATAGCTATGTGGCTAAGTCGATCTGGTGATTTTTCTGTCTATCCAAACAACAGAATGTTGAATTGTTCACATTATTTAAAGCAGCTTTGTCTTTCATCTCATTTAGGTGTTCTGACACTACATGTAGTTGCTGTCTTCATGAAAGCTTGGCTTCATTAACTAGACTGAATGATGCTAGTTATCTAAATGAGAGGCTAGACTTGGATAGAATTCAAATTAGATGGATAGCATTAGATGATTTTTTTGATCAGAAACATGAGACGGAAAATGAGTTAAGTGAGTGAATACCAACGGATAGAAGTAAAATCAACAGTTGGAGACTGGAAAACTTTTTATAAAAGATTTAGCTTATGATGCTGATGGAAGGAGGGAATTCTTTAATGTAGATGATATGTATTCTTAGTTGAATCTTCACCTTATTAAGTCAATGCTATCTCACTCTCACACCTATCCTGACCAGCTTGCTGCTTATTTGACTGTTGACAATGTTTCTACTGAAAATAGGAAATCCTTACTCAAACAGCATACCTTAATGAGAAGATCTGGTTCTGACAGAACATCATCAATGCCAATACATTCCTTTTGGATATCTTATACAAAATGTGCTTCTAAGGGTATCTATACCTTATCATTGCTTTTGCAATATCTCCACCTGATTCTGCTGCTGTTTGAAGAGTCCATAAAATTGTTTCGTCTTGCAAAAGAGGATTGTGACTTAATCCAACATGGTGTTTCCCTTGTTATGACTGTGGTCAAAGTGTGAGAGTATTAGTATTGGTCTTTCAACTGGTTAATATTCATAATATCTGATAATGAATTTTATTGTAGCCTCTCCTAGTCCATTTGTGGTTATCAACATGATTAGCCAAAGAATACTTGGTTATGTGCTTTGATTATCAGCTGCTTCTTTCAGATAATAAATAAATGAACAGAACATGTCAATCTGCTGCTCCTTTCTCTAATCCTGCAATTGTATTATAGGTACTCCCTGTGATGATTGATGTGGGAACCAATAATGAAAAACTTCTGAAAGATCCACTTTGTAAGATTTCTTTGACAACTTTATCGGGCAGTACCCTTCACATATGGTTTTATTTAAATACCACTACCAATTATTGATCCATAGAATGCTCATGCTATACTTTTTGAAACCTAGACATTGAGGATAAACATGACAGTTTCTTTATTAAATTTTCTCTTGTATTGTAGTTATTTAAATTTTTTAAACATCATTAAGAACTGAGGAATCAGGTCCTGCTAGGAAAGTTATAATGACAAATGCTAGTGGCTTAAATTTCTCAGTTGGTATGACAGATTCGTGGAGGTGATAGGGAAATACTTCTTATACATGTCAGTAAGTTGGACCATATAGTTCTTTTCATCAGGACTGATATGGAAGTATGACAGAGGTGAAGGGCATGGTTAACATTGGGTTTTGCATCAGGTTACACATTATACTTGCCATAGGATCAGGGCCAGGTTCATCGAGTGCAAGAATAATATTGGGTTAGGGAGTATTTTTGAGTTGGATGATGTTGGTGGAATTGCTGGTCTTTCATGTGGAAACTTTTCTTAGAAGTTAAAATACATGTGCCAGTAGAGAAGGGAGGGGTTGCCTATAGTAATATATGCAATTTGTAGACAAATAAAGCAAAAGTTGGTTCCCTAGGAAACTAGGCTTGGGCAGATGGAAGAAATGTAAAACAAGTTGTGGTAACTTTCGATCCTGATAATTTACATGAATCCACTTCTTAGTTGTGTGCATATACAGTATCAGGGAAGGGAGTAGTTGCCGAAGTATAAGGTACAAATGGTATGTACGAAGGCAAATCGCCTTTGTGGCTTACTTTAATGCGGAGAGGAATATTTCGCTGTTCATAAGGTGGGAAGACAACTCAGGTTATTACAGTAAGGGGGCATCTGGTTCAAGTTTTGGAGGCTTGGAAATGGGTTATAGATTTCTTACCCTTGTTTGGTTTGTCTAGGATTGGGAATTAGGGGGGAATAGGAGGGACTTCATATTCTCATTGTTGTGGGAAAGTAATTCCCAAGGTCCCCCTTTGGAATAGTTTTGTTTTCCTAGAAATGTTGTTTGAATATTTGGTTTGAACAATAACTTCCTCATTTTACTTTCAAAATTTAAACTTATATCCCAAACATGTAAATTTAGGTAATATAAGCATGAAAGGGTATTTATGAAAAACTAAATAAATTAAGATTCTTTTTCCATATTCCCAATCTAACCTAACCAAACATGGGTATGGAAATGTTGAATTCCTTTCCCATGGGAAATGAATGGAAAATGAATTCTTAGGAATACAAAACCTTCATCCAAACGAGACCCCTAATAGGTTATGGAGCCACCGTCAGGGCATATCTTCCTATTTCTTATAATTCATTGTACAATCATCTTTAAGTCTTAATGTTTAATTATTGACTTGGGTCTATGGTTTTCTGAAAATAAATGACTAAATTATATTGATAACATTGTTAAATTATTATAACTTTCCCGATAAACTGAAACTGTGACACATATAGATTTGGGACTTCAAGAGCACCGTCTTGATGGTGAAGCTTACCTATCTGTCATTGACGAATTCATGGAAGCTGTGTTTACTCGTTGGCCACATGTAATTGTACAGGTACAGTCATACAATTCACTGGTTTGCTAGTGAAAACTCTTCGGAGCATATAATTCCAACTTCTTGGAGTATATAATTCCAAACTTCTTTTTTGTAAAAGGAGCAATCAATGTAACTTGCTTTTCACAGTTTGAAGATTTTCAAAGCAAGTGGGCTTTCAAATTGTTGCAGCGTTACAGAAATATGTATCGGATGTTTAATGATGATGTCCAGGTAAAATTGGTAGCTCGAAATCATGCATTGCCTGCTATTATATGTGCATTGCTATTAATAATGGTTATGTGGACTATAATTTTATTGTAACTTCAAGGAATTTGCGTTTTACCTTTCTGTAATTTCATATCCTTTCTTCAGTCACTTTTGCGTACACAAAATTACTCTTGCATGCATGGACTATGAATTTAGTTCCTCTGTAATGTACACATATAGTATTATTTTTGCATTCATGGAATATGAACTTAAATTGCTCAGTAAAAATGCCTAATATTCACGATCGCCACAAGCAGTAAAGGCTCACATTTTTTGACCATGTAGCTTAATTTGGAGTACTTAGACCGTACAGCTATTGAGGAGCATATATCTGTGGTACACATTTCTTAGCAGGAATCAATATGTTCCTATTCCATTAGTATCAAGCTCTACTTATTTGTGCATACTGTCATCACGTGACTCTAATATTTAGGTCTTACATGTTGAAGCTTTCTATCATCCTATGCTTTTGAATGACATTAATGTTCATGAAACTAGAACATTTTTTTTTGTCTGCAATTATACATAAAGTATAAACAAGAATTAAGAATAACATTTTGCTGACTGAGTGGAGAACTTTTGGCCTTGGATGTGTATTGGAAGAAATCTTACATCCCCTTATGACCCTTACCAGTGAAGGATAAGAGTGCTCCTAATGCAGCTGCTCTCGTATGTGTGTGTGTGTGTACTTCACTGGATGTAGGAGTCCTCACAAAGAAAATTTATGGCCCTACAAGATCGAACGGTAAAAGGAAACAGACAACAATGTGCCCTGCTCCATGGTACAATAAAGGTTCGCAGTATCGATATCGGTCCATTCCTATGAATATCGGAATTGGCAGTATTGGCAGTTCCAGATCAGAGTATCGAATTTTTAGTATCAGAAAGCAAATAATTATGAATAAATTATTAACATTTTAGAAAATATTTTTTACACGTTTAGGCATAATTTTAAGTATTTCCAGTGTTGTTTCTTGGTAGTTTTGAAATTGATTGAATAGTAGTCACCATTGCCGATTGGTTTGTACAACCTTATTCTTCTTTTACACCCTTGCTAATTGGTTTTTTATTCGATTTTCTTTGCCGAATTGACTGAAAAAGAGACCCCCAATGTCGATTATCGGTCAGTACCAGGTATCGGTCAGTATTTGATCGGGATATGCCAAACCGTATCAGTATCGTCCGTATCGGATCGATATCGGCCGATACTGCAAAGTATGGGTAGAATATGATGATAATTCTAGAAATCCGTACTGGTTCACTTTACAGCCCTGCTACCATGCGGTTCCACTCCAAAAGGGGTCCGATGGGTTTCTAGTTGGGAAATTGCTTTACTCGGTAATGGATGTCAGTCCTTAACTGTAAGATAGAATAATTGGATGATTTCTTATTGAAAGAGAGATTATATATATATATATATATATATATATATATATATATATATGAGAGGATTGGCCTCTTCCTTATTCTTCTACCCGATGTGCGACTAAAATCCAATACATAATAATACTTATACTTAACACCCTCCATCAAGCTGGAGCATAAATATCAATCATGTCCAACTTGTTACATAGAAAATGAACACAAGGAGCTAAAAGGGACTTCGCGAGAATATTTGCTATTTGATCTTCAGTTCTCACATGGTAAAATTTTATCATCTCCTTTTGGTATTCATCACGGACGAAGTGGATGTCGATCTCAATATGTTTCGTCCGTTCATGAAATACGAGATTGGTAGCAATGTAGATGGTTGACTGATTATCACACCATATATCTGCTGCTTCCGATCATGCTTCTTCACCCATCTCCTTTAGAAGATGCTGCAGATATAACACATCTGCTTTGCCATGAGCAATAGTTCGGTATTCTACTTCTGAACTTGATCGTGAGACCACACTCTGCTTCTTGCTATTCCACGATACTAAGTTTTCGCCAATAAATACCGAATAACCAGATGTTGACCTTCTATATGTAAGACTTGCACCCCAGTCAGTATCTGTAAATCACTCAAGATGAGTATGCCCCTGATTCTTCATCCGAATTTCTTTCTTCGGATTCTGGGCTAGATAGCGCAAGATCCTGAGAACTGTCTGCCAATGCGGAACTCGTGGAGAAGGTATGAATCTACTCGTGACACTTACAACAAATGAAATGTCTGGACGAGTCATAACAACCAAGTAGTTGAGATTTTAACCACCCGACGATACTGATCAGGATTGGAAATCAGTATCCTCCTCGTCGGGAAGTAACTTTATCCCTGGATCCATGTGTGAGGTTGCTCCCTTAGCTTGCATCATTCCTGCTTCAGTTAGAATGTCAAGCACATTTTCGCTGAGACATTACGATGCCTTGCTTTTCCCTTGTGACTTCAATGCCCAAGAAGTATTTCAACAATCCCATATCTTTGCTCTGGAACTGCACATTTAGAAACGTTTTTAGCCCTGCAGTACCCTGGCTGTCATCTATCGTAATCACAATGTCATCAACATAGACATCAAGTAGTATCCTTACAACTGATGTCTGTGAGTAAAATAACGAATGATCATACTTCGATTGACACATGCCAAACTGGGTAACAATATGTGTAAATCGTCCAAACCAAGCACGGGGAGATTATTTGAGACCGTAGAAGACCATCCGCAGATGACATACTTTATCCTCTCTTGCAACGAACTCAGGAGGTTGCACCCCATACACTTGAGAATTCATCTCTCCATCTCTCTCATCTCTTAGTCTAGTAAATAAACTACAACACGCATATGGAGACTTAAGTTCGAGCCACTTGAGAATTCATATCTCCATCTCTCTCATCTCTTAGTCTAGTAAATAGACTACAGCACACATATGGAGACATAAGTTCGAGCCACAACTCTCTCCAACAAAGGAGGTGAAATTGGACGATGATGATGAGTCAGTGGTGGGTAAGGGGAGCATGGTGGTGGGATACCTGATGTTTGCCTTAGTAAAGCCACCATTTGATAGGGCACATTTTTACATGACTCTGATGCAGAGTCTCACCAGCGATCACATAAAAAAGTCGGGCAATGGACGAAGGGTGGTGTCTTTTATCTCTAGGTTGAGTTGGTGAGTGATTCTCTCTGAGTGTTGTCCCATCTCTTGTGCTTTTGCCCTCATTTCCTTTGACATTTTGTTATTCTGTGGGTAGATTTTGAAAGGCAAATGTGGCAAGTAAAGACAAAAGAGTCAAAGAAAGAGAGCATCGTATCTCTTTGGTCTGTCAATGGTCGATGCCAGATGTAGTCTCGCCATGTTGTAACTAATGGATCTTAGTAGAGAAAATAAAGGATCAGATACCAAGTTACAGTAAGGTCTGGACTTAGGATCATAGTGTTTCGGATTTGATCTATTGAATGGTTCATTGAATGTCTGTCTGGGTTGGTTAAGGCTTGCATGGTTCTGAGGAATATTTTGGCCATTGTAAGTAAGATGGCTCACGTTCTCCGTCCTATCCTACATTTGAGAGTACATTTAGTTCACTAGTTAAAAACTTTATTTTCTGCTCAAAGAAGCAGAAATTTACTTGAGTCAATATTAAATTAAGTTCTCCTAGAAAGCATAATTTATTGTGTGTAATGTTAAATATTATTTTTTCGAACTTCTCCCTAACACTTGCCTATTTTTTGGGTATTATTCTGACTCTCAACTTTTCAGCCTCATTGAATAACTCATTACCAAAGTTGTGAAGATAGTGGTTTAGTGACTTCTTGATTGAATTAGTTGTCTATTCAGGGAGTATTGAGATAGTGTGACTTATTATGTGGAATATTATCATGTTTATACATTATTCATTTCCTCTACGAACAAGTGATCCAAGGATATAAGCATATGATGATGCAAATTAGTTGGTATAAGGAATTACCTAACTTTCCTGTGATTGTACCATCACCTCTTTGTATGCATATCTTCCAATTTAGCTTTATAGTGATCCACTTTGTTCTTGTAAATTCTGTACAGGGAACTGCTGGTGTTGCAATTGCTGGTCTTTTAGGTGCTGTAAGGGCACAAGGTAGACCAATGATAGACTTTCCAAAGCAAAAAATTGTTGTTGCTGGTGCAGGAAGGTTTGATATCCTACTATCCAAAAGAATTGTTCTTTAGTACTATAAGAGTTGGCATTAAATTATAATGGTTTTAAGACCTTATATATGGCAAAGAAACATATTATTCCTATAGCTTGTGTCCACTTCAATCTGGTCAAAGAGATTTCTCTTTGCTAAAGCACTCTCAAGATGCAAAGTATTAGTATTTTGTCCCAACTTCCAAATAGTTATTTTTCCAAATTAAACATTCCCCCAAAAATGAAAAATCTGATGGAGCTTTGCAATGTGAAATAATTAACTGGAATTGACAAGTTGTAAATGAGAAACTCGAAATTTCATTTTTCTATTATATTTTTTAAACCGTTTATTGCACTCTGCTGGGTTCAAGCTGACTTCAGATCACCTTGTTTTGAATTGTGTTCAATCTCCGAAATGGGTTTAGCCTGACTTAGGCCTAACAAAAATTGGCAAGAACTTGGATCTAACAGTTAATTGAGGACTTGAGTTAAACATGAAAATTGATTAATATATAGAGTTATCAAGAATTTTACCTGAGAAATTCTAGGCACTGCTCCAGAAAAAATAAATCAGAGTTCTCTCTACTTGTGCTTCGTTGTGGGAAGTGATAAGTGTTCTGCATGCTAGCGGATTTGTAAAGGTTCGCCAGTCCAAGCTATTATCTCGATAAGTATGGGTTTGTATTGTATAATACTAATAAGTCAATTTACCTTTTTCATGGATCTCCAAACCATGCATTTTGTCAAGGTAACTTGCTGTGGGAATTTAGATCAACATAACACAGTAAAGCATGATCTGCAGTCCGTTACCAGAAAAAGTCTGTTTAAGGCTGTCTGTAATCTTTCCGATTGGCTTAGCCTCTGATTAGTATATAATGATATCATTGTTTCTTCCCTCCCTCTGTTACTGTGCCCATGTGTCTGTGTGTGCACTGTGCACGTCTACATCTTCTTATCTTTTATGTATTATTATATTTTCTTTTGGGGTTGAATGCGTCTTATTTCTTCTATGTATGTGTACTTGCACATACCCATGTGAGTTTGTTGATTCTTTCTATTTCTGTGTGGTGGTGGGTGCGGGTTTAACTTAATTTAATTGTTAATACATGAGTTACTCCTGCTGATCTTGGGACAAAAGATTTGTTGTTGTATGAGTTATAGTACTAAAGGACTGTTTAAAAGAAGATGGATTATGCTATTGATGGAACTTGACTGGATATTCTTGTGACCTTGTTATGACCTTTTCTGTTAGAATAAGGAATATATCCTAGATCAAGTCAACTGAAGTTTATTATACTGAGTTTTCTGCCTTATTCTACACAGTGCTGGACTTGGGGTGGTCAATGCTGCTAGACAAACGATGGCAAGAATGCTCGGAAACAATGAATCTGCCTTTGAAAGTGCAAGAAGCCAGTTTTGGTTGGTTGATGCAAAGGTGTGCATGAGATTTTTCTTAATCCTCACACATTCACCTTTGTGAAGAAAATATTTTAGAAGTGTTGTTTCTTGACATTTTAGTTAAAACTAGATCGGAGATATGAAAGAGGTGGGTGTTGTATGATAACGAAAATGAGTCTTGACTACTACTAAACAAGTGAACAAGCTAATTATTTATTCTAAGCTAAACGATCAAGATCTTATGTGTGTTAGGTGGAGGCTAATTACACTCTCTCTCTCTCTCTCTCTCTCTCTCTCTCTCTCTCTCTACCCTACTATATTTTGTCATCATTTTTTATCCTTGGATAACAAATGCCTCTAGACACGTTATGAACCAAACTCGAGAAGAAAAAACCGTGCATATATTATTTGTGCATCATGCATCGACTTAGTAAAACTGTTTATTAACAATATAGTTCTAGGGTTATCTTCTTGCTTACACTAATTTGAGAGCATCAAGGATGGTGTGAAGATTAGTAGTACAGTAGTACTCATGGTTCTACTTCTTGTGTCCTGGCTAGTACCCATGATTGATGTACCACAATGAACTACTGGTTATTCAATTTTTTCTTGTTAAACCTTCGGACCTTGTGATCTGGATTTTAATTATGATGCATTTAGGATAATAGTCTCTTCATTAACAATCTGCTATATGATTGTCTATTAAGTCATACTTCGGAATTGACTTTGTCTTCACTTCTTGCACCTCTCCACACAAATTTGAAGAGCTTAGAGTGCTACAGTGTCTCATTGCCAATGATTTTGCAATGGCCATTCTCGTATGTGGACTCTTGTTAGAAGAATCTTCTTGAGAAACGTAAAGAACACTAACAACAAAGCCTTTATCATATTCTTTTAGTTGAGAACTAGAGTCATCACGATGAAAATACGAACCTTCATCTTAAAAACCAAATGTCTCTCATGCATCAGTTTCTGAAATTGTCAAACCCAATTGTTATGCCTCTTTGATATTCCAGGCATGGTGTTCCACATCTATAATAGGCTAATTTTCACTTAAATACCCTGAACTTAGGGGTATCAATGGCCAGTTTCGGGTCGGATATATGAGAAACCCAAGTCCAAACCCAATATAGGTTTACTACATCCGAACCCGAATCGGATAAAGACCAAATAATCCGAACCCGATCTTTAACCCGAAAACATTTTCGGGTCCAGATTCAGGTAAGCATTTGGTGTTTATTTGCAAAAAGCTGAAAGAAAATATTGAACAAACATTTAGCCCTAAAGATCAAATCAAGTATAAGAACAAGATGGTAAAAAATGTATTATAAATCTAAGAAGCAACAAAATAAATTTCAAAAGAAATCAGCATAAGCATAAGAAGATCAATGTTCTTGTTGTGCATGAAAAGGGTTGGAAAGAGAAAGAATTTAGAGATTGGAGGGGGGGAGGGTTGGGTCTATTAGTTTAGTTCCTAGGAAGGTGGAAGAACAAACGGTGTATTAAGAAGGAAAGATAGGTTTTCATTAGTTCGGTTCCTTGGGAGTTGGTAGAAGAAGAAGCAACTGTTGGATTGGGAAAGAAATTATTAGGGCACCTAAAAAAATGAGACTTTAACCAAAATATTCTTGTCGAGGTAGTCAAAGGCGCAAGGCGCAAATGGTCCATATCGTTCGAGGCACAAGTCGCACTTAAGACGCGCTCTTGAGCGAAGTGAGACACAAAATTAAAAAATAATAATAATATACATAAATAAATTAGTAACGTAAAAAATAAAACCAAATAACATATTAAAACCAACAAAAATATGTTAAAACATAACAAAGTGTACTGGCAGAGCAGCACTAGCAGTAGTCAATAGAACTAATAAGAGTTTGTATTCTCCATACCATGTTTTTAGTAAATTTTAGTTTTTCCAGTTCAACTGTAACCAATTTTGGCAACCATGAAAAGGGCTACCTCCCACTTGTACGAGGAAAGATTTATCTGTCTGTCTTAGAGTTTTTTGTATAAAAAAAAAATATAAGACATGTCTAGGCATACATTTTCTTGGTTGTGCCTTGCTGAAAGGTGCACTTGGAGAAATGCGTCTCGTCTAGTGAGATGCGAGGCGCAGCTGCTGCGCCTTTCTGTGAGATGCGTCTTAGGCAGTCCGAAGCACGCCTTTGACTACCACGATTCCTGTTATATAGCTATATAATATTTCTGGCCGGATTATGGGTTATGACTTCTGGATCTGGGAAATCCGAAGTCAACCCAAATAAATTCAAGTTCTACATCCTACATCTTAACCCGACCATAGGGTCTCATTTGGGTTCGGTTTTTCTATCTAAACCCCTTTTTTTGGTTAAAAATCGAGTTAGGTTATCGGTAAGCTTACTAGAATTATACATATTTTTGCACTTACATATCCTGAACTATTTCTATAGGCACTTATATACCCTGGACTATCACCTCTTTCACAAATTACCATAGTTTACTATACCTGACTATGTTTAACTATTTGCTATTTGCCTAACTATTATTTTTTAAACTCCATCTTCATCCTTTGTTTTAAGTTTTAACACTAACCCTTGCTATGCCCCACCACCACCACCTCGTTGCGGAGCCCCCAACACCCTCCCGCCATCTCCCCACTGCCGACAATGCCTCAATAAGCCACAACTTCTCGTTGCATGCCACACATGGAGCATTCCAGTTGCAGCCCAACGGTGGGAGAGGGGGCGAGAGTGCTGCATCACGGGGGGGTGGGGGTGTTAGTGTTATTGTTGGTAGGGGAGGGGGCATAGTTAGGGTTAAAACAAAGAAATAAAAGAGAAAATTTGGGTAGGGTTAGGATTGGAAGATTAGGGTTTTACAACGGAGGTGAAGATTATAAAATTAGGGTTTGGAATTAGGGAAGAAGATAAAATTAGGGTGGGGTTAGGATTATAAAATTAGGGTTTTGGGTTATGGAAGAATATGAAAAGTTAAGGTTTGTGTAGAGGGACAAATTTGCCTTTTGAAACTTACCGTTACCCTCCAAGTGCAAATTTGAAGTAGTTATGGTATTTAAGTGCAAAATAATAGTTTACGGTATTTAAGTGTGTAATAAAATAATATATATGGTTTGAATCAAACATAGTAAATAATATATAATTCAGGTATTTAATTGCAAATTAGCCTTTATAAATGAACGCTGCATGACAAATTTTTGTACAAAATTTAAGATGTCCTTTTGTATACATGAGTTATTCTTCAATTTCCATCTCTTCTAGTTCTAATGGGGGTCTTGGTCTTTAATATGTTATCTTTTCGTCATGATTTTTCTATATAACTATACTATCATCAGGTTTGCATATACCTTATAAAATGGGAATATTCCTCTAAAACCTTCTTTATACTTTGAGACAGTTTGTAGTGAATTTCCTCTTGTTTCTTTTGCATATTCTTTGTTCTTTAAATTGTTTTGTTTGATTTTGAACTAGTTGTCTACTTGAAGAAATGTTTGTGCCAATTTAAAATGTTACGTAGCTTATTTGTTAATCATTGATCAGATTTTTGTAAAATTTCTTATTATGCTTGAAATTACATAATCATATGTCATGACCTTGAATTGCCATCTGCTTCAGATATCCAACATTTTGAGATCTATGCATCATGTAACATCAACCAGCTAAAACACTTTATTCTTTGTGATGAATGGGGTGAAGTCAAGTACTTAAGTCATACGTCACCCTTGTCCTTTAGGTTGTGATGAATGGTGTGAAGTAGAGTACTTAATCATACGTCACCCTTGTCCTTTAGGTGCAAAGTATAGGGGTGTTAACGAGCCGAGCTTTGAGGGAGCATCCCATTGCTCTAGTCGTGCTCTCTAAGGAAAAGTAGAGCTTGAGCTCTAAAATCTGAGCTCAAGTTTGGCTCTCTATAATCGTTGCGAGTTTGGCTCGCGCGTCGCTTATCTAAATTAGAAAGCTTAACGAGCTTGAATTATAGGCAAGTTTAAAGTTTAAACCTCCGTTGAGCTTGGTTATGAGCTTTGTCCCTACCGAAAGTGTGGCTCGGTGAGGTTATATCAAACTGAAAGTGTTTATGTACTTCATCCCAAATTGGAAATGTTTATTAGTCTAAATATTTCTTTTCTGTAAATATGACTACAAGAAGAAAACCTTATCCCAAAATTTTGGGGCACTCTGTTTATGTCCTGTCCTGTGTAGCACTAAAAAAGGCATGTCCTTTTTAAAACATCAATTCATGTTTGTTTAGGTGTATCTTTAGTCCTAGCATCTCCCTTAATAATATAGCTTCCTTACTCGTACATATGTAGGTTGCACATGTCCAAACCATTTAAAATATTTTTCTCTCATCGTTTCAATTGTCGCCACGTCTAACATCCCATAAAAACGCATATTTCTTATTCTCTCTTTCAATGTAGTGTCACGCATCCATCTTAGACTAATTTTCTCGACATGTTGTTTGTTAGTTGCTCAATCATGTAAGACGATGTTCTATCGGCTTGTCAATTGGTGCCACATCTAACTTTCTACGAATACGCTCTTTCAATGTATTACCACTCATCCATCTTAGCATTCTCATTTGTGCTAAACTAATTTTCTCGAGTTGTTTCTTAATTGTCCAACACTTTGATTTATAAAGCATGACCGGTCTTATAGATTTTTTTTTCAACTTCAGACGTATCTTTCGCTCACAAAGTACTTCAGAAGTACTCCTCCATTTCAATCATCTTGTTTTAATTTTATGCATAACATCCTTCTCAGTCTTTCCGTCATGATGAATGATTGATCCTAAATACCAAAAACTATCACTACTAGGTATCCCTTGTCCATCTATATATACTACATACTCATTTTCATTACCTTTTAGTTGAAGTTACATTCATATATTATGTGTCCTAAATAAAATCCTATATTTCAAAGTTTCTCTATACACATTTATTATAGCATCTAGCCATTTTCTACTCTCATTAACCAACACAATATCCCAAACATTATACACCATAGAACCTCCTCATGGATATGTCTAGTAATTTCATCAATAACTAATGCAAAATGTATGGGTTAATGTTGATATTTGTTGCACAACTACGAATATTGATAGGGATAATGACACAATACAGGTACATGATATAGATATTTTCAAATAGGTGCAATGTAATCATCTATGTTGTGCCAAATCATCTATGTTGTGCCAAGTCTGATACAAATATGGGTATAGATACATAAGAATATGGCCACTATCCTCTCGTGTCCGTGCAACATTGCTGATCTTGATCCTTGATATAAGCCAATTGTAATTAAAAAACGGTTTGTATGGTCGTCGTTACTACGTCATATATATCCATAATAAACTCAATATAGCTCTTCTCCAAAGTCCACCACATTAACTCCATAGGAAGTCTATTCTAAGCTTTTTCTAATCAATGAAAACCGTATGTAATATTCTCTTATATTGAGCTACTAGGAACTTGTTTTTTCTCCAAAGTCCACCACATTAACTCCCTAGGAACTCTATCATAAGCTTTCTTTAATCAATGAAAACGGTTGCGTATTAGTTATTTAATCCCATATCGGGTAGAGAATAAGGAGGAGGCTAGTCCTCACCTATATATATGTAATCTCTCTTTCAATAAAAACTATCCTATTATTCTATTTCACATGGTGTAACTCTATCCGTTTGAGTTGTACTGTCGGTTAGGTCACCCATCTGTCCAAGCTCTCCAAAAAATATGTTCATCTTTGGACTTCCAAGTTCCTTTTTATTGTGAGTCATGTAGTTTGGCAAAACATCACCAGGTACCCTATCCGGCGAGTCTAAATAAAGTTGTCTCAGAGTTGGTGCATACAGATATATGGGGCTATGCCCTATTGAATCTATGATGGGTTTCAAGTATTAAATTGGGTTTGATTTCAGCATAAAAATTGCACCAAATATCAAAGAGTTCGGAATGCGTTTCATCAAGTAGACAAAAGTGACTCGGGAGTTTCTATTAAGTGTCTTCGGAGCGATAATGGTCGTGGGTATGTATCTTGAGAGTTCAATTCTCATTTGGCTAAACATGGAATCATTCACCAAACTTCACGTCCTTACACACTACAACAAAATGGTGTGGCCCTTTTGGAAACAACGCGTGCTCTTATGTTTCATGCACGTACCTCCAGAAAATTTTGGTCGGATGTGATTCTTACAGTTTGCTATCTGATCAATCGTATGTCATCTTCTGTTATCAATGACAATACTCTATTTTCTCGGTTATATCCCAATTGTATGTCGTTTCCTCTACCTCTCAAAATTGTGGCTGCATGTGTTATGTTCGGGATACTCGACCTATTCTTTCTAACTTGGATCCAAAGGCAATCAAGTGTATGTTTCTTGGGTATCCGAAAGATCAGAAAGGGTATCGTTGTTTTTCTCCTACTTTGAAGAGGTATTTTATGTCTCGGGATATTACCTTTGTTGAAACTGAGTTTCTCTCACTCCCTCCAACTCCTGATTTTGTTCCAAAAATTACTCAGATGAGAACTTTCTCTTGTATCTTCTTCAAACCCAGCAGCCTCCCATAAGGGTGCCCTTCTCTAACGAGCCAGTCTTGTAGTCCAGTGGTCCACAAATATCAACCCAGTCGGAGCCGGCAGCGCCAGTCTCGCCGTCCCATGGTTTGCCAACACCAGCTCCGTTGGAACATGCATCGCCCATAGTACCCACAACTGTTGAGCCGGTGTAGTCCTTAGGGTCCTCCTCCAGCTTCATGCTTCACCACCACCTGATATACCAGCTCGCTCCGTCGTGCATGTTGCGACCATCTTTTGTATGTTGAGAACTACAAAGGACTCGCGAGTCACACTCAGTCCTTGGTGGCTACTATTGATGGAATTCAGATTTCCAATTTTGCAGAGGAATGATTGAAACATCCTGGTTGGCGTGCCTCTATGGAAGAGGAAATGCAAACGCTTCGAAAAAAATCATACGTGGGACCTGGTGGATTTGCCTATTGGAAGAAGGCGGTAGGATGCAAATGGATGTTCACAATCAAGGTGGAATCGAATATCACTTTTGATCGTCTGGAAGCTCGTCTTGTGGCAAAAGAATATTCTTAGACGTACGATGAGGATTATTTGAAACATTCTTCCCAGTTGCGACTTCTGTGCGAGTGCTCCTAGCCTTAGTTGTCCGCTATGACTGGCCCCTACTTCAGTTGGATATGAAAAATACATTTCTTCATGGGGACCTTGAAGAGAAAGTGTATGTGGTGCAATCTCCTAGATTCGTTGCAAGGGAGGGTAAAGTGTGCTATCTGCGAAAGGCCCTCTACGGTCTCAAACAATCACCCCGTGTTCGGTTTGGTCGATTTACTCATGTCGTTATCCAGTTTGGCATGTGCCAATCAAAGAAGGATCATTTGGTATTCTACCGACAGACATCAGCCGGACGGATACTATTTGCTATCTATGTTAATGCTATTGTGATAACGGGAGACGACAGTAAGGGGATTGCAGGGCTGAAAAAGTTTATGGGTGAACAATTCAGACTAAGGGGATCGTTGAAATACTTCATGGGCATCGAAGTCATAAGGGAAAAGCTTTATATTGTAATGTCTCCGCGGAAATATATGCTTGATATACTAACTGAAGCAGGAATGATGCAAACTAAGGGAGCAACCTCACCCATGGATCCAGGGGTAAAGTTACTTCCCGACTATGTTTTAAAAAGCTCACTTAAGCGATTTTGGAGACCTGTGCGCCTCGCTTAGAGAAATATCGCCCCAAAAATTGGACATGTGCGTAGGCCGCGCTTATCAACGCCTCGCCTACCGCTTGGCGTTGGAAAAAGCGCCAAGCTTTAAAAAAACGAAAAAATATTACTTGACCATAATTTTTTGATGACTGTGTATTTTGATTATAGTCTTTATATTGTGTCTTTGCTTGATTGATAATTGGTATTGTTATTCATGCATATACTAATAGGATTGTATGTAAAATATATTAAAATTTATGTGTATATAGAGTATTTTACATGTAGGCAGGTAAAAATGGGTGAAGCACTAACTAAGCACTTAGGCGACGCTTAAGCGAGGCGCCAGCTTCATTGCCTCGCTTCGCCTCACGCTTAATATAACATAGCTCCCCGATAAGGGGGTACTGATGACCAATCATGATCAGTATTATCGAGTAATTGGAAAACTAAACTATTTGACAGTCATGACTCGTCTAGACATTTCTTTGCGGTAAGTGTCACGAGTAGATTTATGGCTTCTCCACGAATTTCGCATTGACATGCATTTCTCAGAATCATGCGCTATCTAGCTCAAAATCCGAAAAAAATTCGGATGGAGAATCAGGGACATACTCATCTTGAGTGTCTTACATATGCTGACCGGGGTGAAAGTCAAACGGATAAACGGTCTGCTACTCGGTATTTATTGGCGGGAACTTAGTGTCGTGGAAGAGCAAGAAGCAAAGTGTGGTCTCATGATCCAACTCGGAAGCGGAATCCCGAAGTATTGCTCTTGGCACAGCAGATGTGTTATATCTGTAACATTTTCTGAAGGAATTGGAAGAAGAAGCAGGATTCGAAGCAACATATATGTGGTGTGATAACTAGTTTGTTATCTATATTGCTACCAATCCTATATTCCATGAAAGGTCGAAACACATTGAGATCGACATCCATTTCGTCCGTGATGATTATCAAAAGAGGATGATAACATTTCACCACGTGAGAATCGGAGATCAGATAGCTGATATATTTACGAAGTTTCTTTTAGGCACTCAGGTTCAGTTTCTTTGTAACAAGCTGAACATGATTGACATCTACGCTTCAGCTTGAGGGAGGGTGTTGAGTATTAGTTATTTAGTCCCACATCGGGTAGAGAATAAGGAGGCGGCTAATTCTCTCCTATATATATGTAGTAATCTCTCTTTCAATAAAACTATCCTATTATTCTATTCCACAAAAACCATATGTAATATTCTCTTTTCTCTCTCTAAAATTTTCTAATAATCTTCCTAATATGTATCAATAATATAGTAGTTAATGGAGCGGCTAAGACTAGAGGTAGACTAAGATGAACATGATTTGAAGTGTTAAAGAAGGAAATGAATTTTGTTAATGTTACAGAGGACTCGTAAAAAAGCCAAATGGAAGAAGAGGATTCAAACAGTCGATCTCAAATATTTCGGATAGGAATTTTGTTGTTGTAATCTTCTTAATGAGCAAATGGTTTCTATAGTAGATTTCTCTGGTATAAAATAAATTGATTATATGAAACTCTAATTTCTTTTCTTAATTCTTGCTCAATTATTCTCTTTCGTAGCTTCATGATATGGCTCATAAGATTAGTTTCTCGATAGTCGTAACAACTTTGCATCTCCCTTATTTTTGTATATGCATACTATAACCCAAGGTTCAAAGTATCGGTATCGGAATCGGTATCGGACCATTCCTATGAGTATCGGGATCGGCTGTATCGGTTGTATGAAAATATATTTTGTACATTTATGCATAATTTTAAGTATTTTCAGTGTTGTTTCTTAGTATTTTTGAAATTGAATGAAATAGTAGTCACCCTTGTCAATTAATTTATATGCGATAGATAAGTTTTCCTCTTTTATATGATTTTACACCCTTACTAATTGTCTTTTTCATTCAATTTTCTTTGTCGAATTAACCGAAAAAGAGACCTCTAATATCGGTATCGGTCAGTATCGGGTGTCGGATCGGAACATGCCAAATTTTATCAGTGTCGGTCGTATCGGATCGGTATCGACCGATACTGCAAACTATACTTCTCTTATTTCCTTGTGATTTTCTTAGTTCTTAGGATTTTTTTAAAATAAATTAGTAAGTCGTATCAATTTTTCTCACCTAAATATTTTCAAACCGCAGTAAGAATATCATCACATCCTAACGCTTTTCCATTTTTTTTATTTTTTTAGAGCATCTCTAACTACGAAGATTATATTTTTACAACAATAGTAATATTATCTATCACGAACTAACTTCGTATCTAAATTAAGCTCTTTTAGGTTGCTATTGTTAAATAACTTGTGAAAATAACTCTTTCACGTCTCCTTAATATCATTTTCTGTTACTAGAATATTTAGGTCTTCACTCTTTGAATCTTGATATATTCAATATTACTCGGGTCTCTTACTACTCCTTCCCGACTCATAGACTGCCAATAAATATTTTTCTCTCCTTCGGCTTCTAACCTCATATAAAAATAGTTATAGGTATTAGATTTAGCTTCACTAGCTTCTTTCTTAGCTTTCTTTTTTGCTAGTTCGTCTCTCTCAATATTTTCCTAATTGTTACACTTTTGCCAATCTTTTCTGTAAATATTTAAAAACGAGCCGACTTGAGAGCTTAATGAACCGAATACCTCTAAGATCGGGCTAGGGTTTGTTTATCTAACGACCCTATTCTTAGGCTCAAGCTTGTCCTCTCGAACTCAAAAAGGTCAAATCACGAGCTTTTAAATGAGCCGAGCTTGAACCAGTCCCCGAGAATGGCTCGCCTTTTTAATATCCCTAGTATAAAGACTTATATTAAACGTGCTCGTTTTCACGTTTTTATGATGATTACTGGTTAATCGGAGCAGATTAGCCGCTATTATGTGGCAACCTGGAATTTGGATTAATCAACCACCCGATCAATGGTATTAGACAACAACTTAGCTGGTTTATCGCTGATTAATACTTTTAGAACAATGCGGGTTTGCAATGCGGGCAAACCCTTCTCTTAGCAGGGATTTGGCATATATTTACTATAGTTAGGCTGAAAACTGCAACTAAATTGAAAATAAATGGTGGTGAAATATGGATACAGTACAAAAAGAGGTTGGCATAAGACGTTATAAGCAAGGTTCAAAGTATCGGCATCGGAATCGGTATCGGAATCGGTATCGGACCATTCCTATGAGTATCGGGATCGGCGGTATCGGTAGTATCGGCGGTTTCGGATCGGAGTATCGGATTTTTTGGTATTGGAAAGCAAACAACTATTAGTAAATTATTAACATTTTAGATAATATATTTTATACAATTATGCATAATTTAAAGTATTTTCAGTATTGTTTCTTAGTATTTTTGATATTGAATGAAATAGTAGTCATCCTTGTCGATTGATTTATATGCGATATATAAGTTTTCCTCTTTTATATGTTTTTACAACCTTATTATGCTTTTACATCCTTTCTAATTGGTCTTTTTAATTCAAATTTTTTTGCCGAATTGACTGGAAAAGAGACCTCTAATGTCGGTATCGGTCAGTATCGGGTATCGGTCGGTATCGGATCGGGACATGCCAAACTGTATTGGTATCGGCCGTATCGGATCGGTATCGGCCGATACTTTAAACTATGGTTATAAGCTTTTACATCTTTGTGTATGTGCTTTGCATGCTGTATGTAACAAAGGATTTAATTTTCTTCATAAATAATCAACAGAAACCAAGTTTTTTAAAACGAAGTACCTCTCTTTATAGTTCAGCACCTAGTTATATAAACAAACTTTGCTACTCCTGTTCCTTAATATGCACACTAATATATATATATATATATATATATATATATATATATATATATTGATTGTTGATATTCACTTTTATGTGCCTTCATTTTAGCAATTAAGATGAATCTTCAGTATCCTACATTGCTAAATTATGAGCATCTAATAATTGCTCTTTGTTTTTACTATGTTATCTACTATATCTTTTAGTCAACATTGCATCTTAAAGGAACAACTGGTATGCCTTTTTCATGGAAACTCAGGGTCTGATAACAGAGGAGCGCCCGAATATTGATCCCGATGCCTTGCCATTCGCCAGAAAGCTCAGAGATGTGAACCATCAAGGTCTAAGAGATGGGGCAAGCCTTGTCGAAGTGGTACATTTTTTGAATATTTACATGCATTGTGGAGTTCGTTGAAATTTAATTGCTTTGTTGTGTCCTTAGTTTCTTCATCAAATAAGTCATGATTATTTTCTCCTGTAGATTATTTTTATTTATCCATTTTGTTAATTACCATTGTTCTAACTAAGTAGCTCATATTTCAGTTTGATTTTGATAGACGGTGAGGAAACAACTACCAGTTCCTTGCAAATTTATAACTCTTGAAACCTGAAAGATATTTCTATTATATTAGTCTATTGTTTGGCCTCTAAGATTTTATTTGTTCAAAACTGATAAGCAGCACTTTGATAACCAGGAGCATATACCTTTTCCCATAAATTATCTATTATTTGTACTAGTAAGCTAAACTCTCTTAGTTCTGTGTTTGTAAACATCCCCTTTTTTCTACAAGATACTGTCAAGAAAGACAGATTCAGAAGGGAAATTAAAACTCATTTTCTCGTCTTATCTTGATTTAGTCTCGTTTTTTTTTCTTAGCCTTTGTTAGAGTTGTTTGAGGTTTCCTTACTACCATAATGGAAGATATATTAGAATTTGTTCGTGTGTCTGAACTTTGGAGAAATTGTGGTAAAATGTGATAGGAGAGATGAAAGATAGGTTATTTTAGCAATTCATGTAAAATAGGTTATTTTAGCAATTCATGTAAAATTTGGTCATGATCTACATAAGGAAAGATGTGGTTACAGATTGTAACTCCTGTTCTCTGACTTGACATAACGACTACCAAGTTTCTTGTTTGGGTATGACAAGGAGACATCTTCAGGGATCTTAAAGTCATGGTATTTCTTGGAGAGCAAGAGGGAAAGTCTCTCTACTTTCTTTCCCTTGCAAAAGTTTTCTTAATTAGAATTTAGATGTTTCTAAGGGAAAAAACACTAATATACTGAGATAAGGCATTCATGTTCGACTTCTGTAACACTTTTCTGGTTCCAAATTCCAATATTCTTATTACCTTTCATGATTTTAACAATGCCTACGTAGAAAAATATTTTGGGAGCAAAAATTATCTGCCATATTACGACTCCCATCTCATCTCCCAATTAAATAATATAGAGTTGGATAGTAGTACGCAAGCGAGTTTCAACCTGAGAACCCAATAAGAGAATATACATTAATTTATCTACTATCAATCTGGAGGATAGATGTCAGACACACCCAACTTGTTTAACAAAACAGAAAATCTGATAAAACTTAAGGGTTCAGTAAACATATCTGTAGTCTAATGCTCAGAAAAAGTATAGGGAGGCAAATATTTACGCATACTTGCCTCTGGAACAAAGACAACCAGCTTGTCATTTTCATTGCTAGCAATCTCGTCTGTCATATATGGGGTGGATGGGAGGGGGGATTGGTGGGAGGGGGTGGGAGGTAGGGAGGCGAAAGATGGAGGGTTGTGTGGGAAGTGGGGAGCAGGTGGGAGGGGAAGAGGAGGTGAGTGGAAGAAGGAGAAGAGAACAAGGATGTGGACGGAATAAAAAGTAAGTGGGTGGAGAAGAATAAGGGGAATAAGAGGGGTTTAGGGGAGGAGGATAAGCGTAAATGGAGAAGAAAACAACTGAGAAGGACCAGGGGCCAGGGAAAAACTAGCTCTGATACCATATAGAAAAAAACTGTATGAGAGGAAATAATCATTCATATTCCTGAGTAGTACATAATCTCCCTTCAAATAGCGTAGAGTTGGAATCTCTGGATAGTAATACATAAAAGGATTTCAAACCGAATACCCGGTAAGCCAATATAAATTTGTTTATCTAACAGAATGGATGATCTTTACCTGTATTGTTTTATATTGATCCTCTTCAACATTTGTTCCAAGTGGAAACCTCCTCTCAAATCGATTCTTAGTTCTCTTCACACTTACTCCTAAGTCATAATGATAAGGGGCATCATTCTTCTCTTCTTCTGGTCCTTATTCAGAGCTTCCTATCATTTAGCTTCCTAAGCTAACCAGATATCATTCAACATTCTAAACTCAGACATGCGTTTCTTTCCCTGCATTCTTGACTCGCGGCCGCAGTCAGATCACCCTCTTATCTTTAATCAAAATATTCAAAACAGTAAAATTCTGTAAACGGATGATGATGATTTAGCTTTTTTCGTGTAATTGTATAGAAGCTATGCCCATAATTTGTTCGCTCACCTGAAAATCACAATAAGGAAAAAAATGTATTATCAAGGCTTCTTCTGGCCATTGATGTTAAGTGAAATCTTGTTCCATTTATATTTACAAGAACAATGGTTTCCTCTTCTTTTTTTTTGAACTATCATGTTGTTATTATAACTGTAATTGCTTGTGGTCCTCTCTTCTAAAGCATTAAAGGCATTAAAGATCATCCTCCCTTCAAAATGGGGTCCACTATGAAGTACGAGAAAGCTCCACAAAGAATTTGCAAAGCTTTCATGACTTGCTGTCACCTGATGGTTTTCCTTTGTGTTTGTGTTGAATTCCTAGTCAGTGGTGGCTGTGAGCAAGAGAGGCCCTTGTCATTAAAACTTATAGTTGACTGGTAGGTAGCCCTACCTTTTTGGTCAATGGTCATGCAGTTTTTAAGCCAAGGAACAACCTTTCTATTCAGAAGTCAGCTAATAAATGGGATAGGACTCTGCGTTGGTGTTATTCTACTCTTTTGTAGGATCATCTGCTGGGTATATTTGGTTTCATTTATCTGTTAGATGATCGTTGTTCTGATTTCTGATACCAACTTTTTCGTCGACTAAGTCCTGCGGCATTTACTAATCTTAAAAGAGGAATGATCCTTCACATAGAAGGATTCCTTGTAGCTGACCCCAAATGTTTGGGAATGCAGGCTTTTCTCTTGTTCTATTATTTACAACTGTCTTATATTCAGCTACATTTATAATCTGAACTACAAAAGGATCCTTACTGTTTCCACTTTGGTAAAATGTGAAGTCTGCATTATGTGAATTAGGCATCCTGATTTGTATTATCTTTTGTTCAGCATTTGGTGTTTCTCTAATCATCAGGAGAGATGACATATGTTCATGAATTAGGTCAACAAAGTGAAGCCTGATGTTCTCCTTGGATTATCTGCTGTTGGTGGTCTTTTTTCGAAGGAGGTATTGAGCAATAGGCATCAAATTATCTCTGAGAAATGGTTATGTTCTTCTTTCCATTTTTTGTAGATATCATGTCTCTAAATATATACATCTGATGAGCTTACATGAAAGAGATTTTTTTTCTGTCTATTTATAGTTATAAAAATATTGTTTCTAATATACTGGAGAATGGGCTCAGTACTTGCTAAAGGTTGAGTGAGGAAAAAGTTCATGGCGACAAATTGGTTGCTTTGGCGTTGTGGACATATAGAATTTTCATATCTAGAGGGAAAGACAAGTGAGGTACGTGGAGATTCAAGATTAATACTAGGCAAGTTAATACACTAACAAATTTAAGCACTGTTTTCCTTCTAAAGCGGTTGGTGGAAGGGCTAGTAAGCACATGAGAAAGAGACCATTTCCATGATTATTGAATACAGACTAGCTGATATATTAACTATGCGTAAAAGTAACGCTAATTTGCAACTAAATACCATGAAGTGTCACATTTATCCCACTTTCTACTATAAACTTTCAAAATTTGCAACTTGTTCCAATGAACTTCCAAGTTTGCAAGTAAATATCATGAACTAATGTTTATTTTGCAAGTTGATACAAGGAACTATTACTTATTTTGCAAGTTATACTAGTTAATAAGCGATAGTTCATGGTATTAACTTGCAAATAAATGATAGTCTGACCTCTCTAAATTAATATATCCATTGTAGAGAAGTTTATTAATTAGCAGAGGTTATTAATTTGTAGAACATATATACTTCAAAAATTATTTCATGTATATTTGCTAATGTCAATACATACTGTTAGGTAGTTAGAAAATCTTCATCATGCTAATTTAGTCTTGTATATTTATTGTTTGTAAGTTACCAATGAGCTTGGTATACATCTCCATTAAAAAATTTAAATGCAAAAATGGTACATATCTCCAATTAAATTTCCAGGAATATGAGAATACCAACATCAAGAAAAAGTTAAATCTAAGATACTCTGAGGTATACAGTTTGAGATCAGGACAACCGGGAAGAAACAAGCTACTCTAGATAGATGGTCCTCTTGGGAACGTGATTCTACTAATTATTATTTTTATATATTTTTTATACATTTAGATAGAAGAAATATTAAATTATGCCTGTAAAACGCGGTCGATTTTAGAAATTTTTATTAAATGTCAGAGGTTATTAATTATCGGGTTATTAATTTAGAGAGGTCAGACAGGAGTTCATGGTATTTACTTGCACAATAAGCGACAGTTCATTTTCAAACTTAGAAGTTCATGATAACGAATTGCAAAATTTGGAAGTTTATGGTAGAAAGTTACAAAAATGAGATACTTCACGGTATTTATTTGCAAATTATCCTCAAATTAAAAAAAGTGTAAGTTTCGATTATGGGAAGAATGGACTTCTATCTGCTGAGACATCCATGCTTGTAAATATAACTAAAAAGTGTTAGAACTTGTTCAATGATCAACATTTGGAGGCTAATTAAAATTGTTAAAAAAATATAAGGAGTCATGAGCTGAGGGCGTCAACTGATGCGACGGTAATGCTTGCATCCTGGAGCATGTAGGCTTGAGTCACGGAACAACCTTCTTTCTATTTATATGGGGGTAAGGCTACGTACAACTTGATCCTCCCCAGACAATGCGTAAGCAAGAACCTTGTTGCACTGGAACACCTGTTTTTAGTCATGAGTTCTAAAACATCGAGATACTTAGAGAGGGTTTGTTTACAAACAGAAAAAATATATGTTGTAGCAATAATTTCAGTTGTTGTACCTATATTTTCAGGTACCTAGTTACGAAACAAAAGGTAAGTGAATATATGTTCGACTGCTCAAACATATAAATTTTATTGTGTTGATGCAAATCTTCGTGGACTATGATGATCTGGTCTGCCTTGACTGCTCTTAATTAGATTTGAGCATGTAGGTTAGACCTAATACAAGAAAGTATCTGTGGAACTGAAACAAACTATAACACGGCAATAATCAGTGGATAGACAAGAAACCTTGAAATTGATGGGAGTGTTTAGTAAGAAAAACAAGGATGAAAATTGGAATTACCTGAACTGACTTTCTGAACTTCAGGTTGGGTTATATGGTATATTCTATGCTAATTAGCAAGTAAATTGACCCAACTAGTATCTCTTGATGTTTTTTATGACCTACATACTCAGCAGAAAATAACAATTTTATGCCATTCAACCCATGAGATCATGCATGCTAACAATCAATAGATCTGATTACAACATTGTAAGAGTTAGGTTTTACCTCCATTCACATTAGATCCATTGCAAAATCCAAGAACACATAATGATAGCCGTGTCTGACTTGGCCACACCAAGGTTTCACCAATTGAGTCATCGATTTTCTCTTGCCTCCTCTATGATTCTTTACTTTTGAAAGTAGAATATGAAGACTCCTATTTAAGGCCTATTTGGTCTCTGGAACATGAAAAACCCAAAGAACTTAATTAACTTGGAAAGCTCTTGACAAATATGGAGGAACCGAGATAATTGAATTATGCATAAGAAAATGGAAGGATGGAAATCTAAACTCCTTTCATATGCAGGGAGGATAGAACTGCTAAAAACAGTTATAAAAAAATTGCTATATATTTGATGCAAAATTCCAAATTATCTAAGATGTTAATTAATAGGTTGTGCTAACTTCTTGTTGAGGTCGTCAAAACACACTATGAGCTGGGATGAATTGACCAAACCGAAGTAGGAAGGACATGGAATCAGATATTTTCATGGTCTAATGCATGGACTACAAATGAAAAGGGCTTGGCATCTTCTAACACAAGATAGCTTATGGAGTGAATGGATGAGGAACAAGTACTTGAAGGACATGAGCTTCTTGAATATACAAGAGGATAACAATGCCTCGTGCACTTGGAAAGGCATACTCAAAGTCAGGGACACCATTCTTCCTGTTATAACCAGGGCTATAGTAATTGGGGCCAACAGATCACTTTGGTTTGATCCTTGGGTGATGCAACGTAGACTCATTAATAGATATTGATGGCAAGCATTTACTATCTAGGATGAAGACTATACAGTTGCTACAATCATCCAAAATAGAGAATGGAATACATATAATTGCCACCAAGATTTTTCTACCCCAATTCAAGAGGAAATCCAAAAGATATACAGAGTTAAAAAAAAGGTTTCTGGATTTGGAAGCCTATCACTATTGGTGAATTCTCACTAAAATCAACATGAACTCCTTAGAGGAAATCATATGAAAGTGGATTGCCATGATGTGGTTTAGTTTCCAAGCTACTTAGGGAAAATGCCATATTGCTGGTACAGAGCAATTAATGGAATACGGCAAACAAGAGGCATACTAGCACTATGTGGACAAGCATATGTGAGTATATCTCACGTTCCGGTTCCGCAGACCGAAAAGTCATCATTGGACGTGATATCGTACAAGTTTAAATTTCACTTGTACAAGGCATGGATGTGCACAATTAATAATTGGTCTCAAAATAAGATTATCGCAGCAAAAATATTCAAATAAATTGAATCACAACAGAACATGTGAAAAAATATATCTTTTATTTATATTTTGCAGCGGAATACAAAGGCTCTAAATGCCCAGCTGGAATATGCCGATTTGGCTTACAACTCATAATTACAACTTACATGTTAAGATGATTAGTAGTATTAGTTGTATTAGTCCCACATCGGGTAGACCAATAGTGAGAGGGGTTAGCCTCTCCTATATATATGTAACCTATTCTTCTATAATAATCATCATATTATTTACCTCTACATGGTATCAGAGCCATTCCTCTCTCTCTCTCTGTCTCTCTCTCTTCACAAAACCCTAACCCTAGTTTTCGCCTCCCGCCTGCCTCCCCATCCTACCCGCCTCTCGCCCGCCTCCAGAACTCCTTCCTGCGTCTCCAGAACCCCCCTCCTCTAGAACCTCCCCCCCCCCCCCCCAAAAAAAAAAAAAACCCTGCCTCCAGAACCCCTTGCCCGCCTCCCCCCCTCCTTGCTGCTGCTGTGGCCATTACTGCTCCTGCCATTGCAGAAGCTGCTACTCCAGAACCCCCCCCGCCCGCCTCCAGAAACCCCTCCTGCCCGCACCCCCCTCTTCCCCTCCCAGCCGTCACCTATTCCAAACCCTAACCCTAGTCATCCTTCCTAAACTCAAAAACATGTCTATAAACCCTAACCCAACCCTAGCCGCCACCTACCCCAAATCCTAGCCATCTTTCCGCTTAAAAAAAAGAGTTGAGATTCTCAGAGGGTAAACAATAGTTTGTTTGCCGGAAGCTCTGACTCAATATCTGAGGAAAACAATGAGATCCTCAGAGGGTAAACAATGGTTTGTTTGCCGAAAGCTCTGACTCTCATCGGCTTCAGGAATTTAACAAAGTGCAGACAAGTGGTTTGTTTTGCGTGAATCTTTATTTCTTTCCTTGATCTTCACATCGGGATCTAACAGAGTAACCTGGGTTGCCTCTCTGTCCTGACGTGTATGATCCACATTCAATCTTTGCTTCTTATGCGCGTGCCGGTGCTGGCCACATTTTTAGCGCATTGGCAGAGTTGATGTGATTATCAAGTTTGAGAGATCAAACTGACAGTCGAATCCAGAATACTGAAGGATGACCGGCACTGAGGTGAATAACAGTGCTACAAACACTAGTGTCGAAAACGCAATGACGGGACCAACGGGCACTGGCATGGCAATTTTCTCAATTCGACTTGTCGATCGACGATTGGACGGACCAGAGGGCTACTCGACATGGCGAAAGAAGGTCGAAAAGACACTTCGGGAAATGCGGCAAACATCTGACTGACAACCCTCCAGCAGAGACTGGTCCCATATTTGAGCAATGGGAGACAAATGATAGTCGACTGTTTACACAGTTGATGAATTCAATGGAACCATCAGTGTGGAAGACATGGTTCAGAATACAGATTCCGTGAAGGAATTATGGGAGGTCCCGGCGGCGACGTTTGATGGAAAATACGATCGTCTCGTATCTACGACTCGGTCGTTGGTGTATACCGAGCGAATCATGAAAAAATCTCGTAAGGACCATTACAGGACCTTTAAGGCTATGACTGATAAGATCGACATTTTACCCCTGACAACGAATATTAATGAAGCAAGAAGTCCGCGGTGAGCAGCTTCATGTCATGGCATATCTTGCATCTCTCCGTCCTGATGCAGAATCTGCTAGCTCTAAATCATTGTTGGATCTGATGTTTCGTTTCTCATGGAGGCTCACTATCGTGTTCTTTGAGTAGCAAAAGTCGTTGAGACCACTCGGGGTGATGCTCCTGCTGATCGATCTACACTTGGTGCTGCTCGTGCTGGATTTCGTGGTGGTCGTGGTGGATGATGTGGTGGCCGAAATGCTGGTGGTCGTGATGGGGAACGAGGTAATAGCGGTCGTGATGGAGGAAGACCGCGCATATACTTCAACTGTGGTCAGCATGGCCATTTTCAGTGGCAGTATCCTAAATCTTCTGCTACCAATGTTACAACAGATGCTCTTGATGATGGTGTTCGATCTGTCCAAATGACTGCAGAGTCATATACAGATTTTCTTGACTTCCAAGCTCAAAGATGTGGTGAAGCATCCATATCTTGATCCACAGTCGAGTACTCAGCATTATGTTTGGTAAGGTCGAAACAGTGGGTGATTGACTTTGGTGTCTCTGCTCATATGACTGGCGACGCAGGTATGATACGCAATTATGTATCGGTGGGTCGTGTTTTCGATATTACTGTTGCCAATGGTGGGTGGTTCACTAACAGTCCGTGGACGTGGAAGTGCATGTCTTTCTTTCGGACTGTCACTCAATTCAGTATTATATACGCCTGAAAATCCGTTCAGTTTGCTTTCGATTAGTCAAATTACTCGTGACTTGTATTGTTCGGTAACGTTTTTTTTCCTGATGGTTGTGTTTTTCAGGACTGAAGACTGGAAAGACTATTGGTAAGGGGCATGCGGCTGGAGGTTTGTACCTGTTTGACGTCCTTTCTTCTGTTGCTTGTGCCGGCGTGAAATTCGATCCTTTCGAATTACATTGTCAGTTAGGTCATCCATCAATCCAAGCTCTCCAGAAAATGTACCCATCTTTTGATGTTCCATTTAATATTCATTGTGAGTCGTGTCGTTTATCTAAGCATCACTGGGTTACCTATCTGGTGAGTCCTAATAAAATTGCATTCGCTCCTTTCGAGTTGGTGCATTCTGATGTATGGGGACCTTGTCCGGTCGAATCAATGATGGGCTTCAAGTACTTTGTTACATTTGTTGATGACTACTTACGTGTCACTTTTGTATATCTGATAAAAAATCGTTCCGAATTATTTAAAATTTGGTGCAATTTTTATGCAGAAATCAAAATACAATTTGGTATTCCTATTAAATGCTTTCGAAGTGACAATGGTCGTGAGTATCTATCTTATGAGTTCAATAATCATCTGTTCCGAAATGGCATCATACACCAAACTTTCTGTCCTTACACACTACAACAGAATGGTGCGGCCGAATGCAAGAATCGTCATCTCTTCGAAACAACGCGTGATCTTATGTTTCAAGCACGTACTCCCAAAAGATTTTGGTCGGATGCGGTACTTACTGTTTGCTATCTTATTAATTGTATGCTATCGTCGTTTTTCAATGGTGCTACTCCCTTTTCTCGGTTATATCCCGAACGAAGCCGTTTTCTCTACCTCTCAAAAGTTTTGGTTGCTTGTACTATGTTCGGTATACCCGTCCGATCCTTTCTAAATTAGATCCTAAGGCAATCCAATGTGTTTTCCTTGGGTATCCTAAAGATCATAAAGGGTATCGTTGTTGTTTTTTACCTTGAAGAGGTATTTTTTCTCTCGGGATATTACCTTCGTTGAATCTGAGTTTCCTCCACTTCCACAAACTATAGGTCAAGTTTCACAAGTTTACCCAGAAGAGGGTTTCTTATTGCTTCATGTTCAACACAACAGTCCCCCATAAGGGTGCCCTCCCCAATTGAGCCAGTATCCCGGTCCGACGGTCCGCAAATACCGGTTCAGTCAGTACCCACGTCGCCTGAACGAACATCGCAGATAGTGCTCACGGACACAGAACCATCATCTTCCTCTAGCACCACTGATTTGTCTTCGTCTGTTCTATCAGCTCGACCTCGTCGTGCCTGCCGGGATCATCCCCTGTATGTTGAGAACTACAAAGGGCTCGCAAGCCACAGTCCTTGGTTTCCACTATTGATGGGATTCAGATTTCCAATACTGCTGAGGAGGATCTCAAACATCTCGGCTGTTGTGCTACTGTGGAAGAGGAAATGAAAGCACTTCGGAAGAATCATACTTGGGACTTGGTCGATTTATCTACCGGTAAACATGCAGTAGGTTGCAAATGGGTGTTCACGATCAAGGTGAAACCAAATGACACTCTTGATCGCCTAAATGCTCGTCTGGTGGCTAAAGGCTATTCCCAGACCTATGGTGAGTATTATTTTGAGACATTCTCTTCAGTTGCCAGGATGACATCATTGCGCGTACTATTGGCCTTAGTTGTTCGTTATAACTGGCCATTGCTTCAGCTGGATTCAAGGATGCATTTTTCTATGGGGATATTGAAGAAGTGTATATGGTGCAGCCTCCCGGGTTCCGTTACAAGGGAGGGTAAAGTGTGTCATCTGCAGAAGGCACTCTACAGACAATCACCTTGTGCGTGGTTTGGTCCATTTACACATGTTACTCAATTTGGCATGTGTCAATCAAAGAAGGATCATTCGGTATTCTACCGACAGACATCAGCTGGAATGATACTACTTGGTGTCTATGTTGACGGCATTGTAATCACATAAGACGATAGTCAGTGTATTGCAGGACTGAAGAATTTTCTGGGAGAACAATTTCAGACCAAGGATATAGGATCGCTGAACTACTTCTTGGACATTGAAGTCACACGGGATAAGCGGGACGTTGTAATGTCTCATAGAAAGTATGTGCTGGACATACTAAATGATGTAGGACTGATGCAAGCCAATGGAGCAACCTCGTCCATGGATCCAGGGGTAAAGTTACTCCCAGGCGAGGGAGTCCTGATGACCAATCTGGATCAGTATTGTCGAGTGGTTGAAAAACTCAACTACTTGGCGGTCATGACTCGCCCGGATATTTTCTTCGTCGTAAGCGTCGCAAGTAGATTTATGGCTTCTCCACGAGTTCCACACTGGTAGACAGTCTACAGAATTCTGCGTTATTTAGTGCAGAATCCAGGAAAAGAAATTTGGATGGAGAATCATGAACATACTCGTGTTGAGTGCTTTACCGATGCTGACTGGGGTGCAAGTTTGACGAATAGACGGTCTACTCTGGCTACTCGGTATTTATTGGCAGAAACTTGGTATCGTGGGAGAGCAAGAAGCAGAGTGTGATAGCACGGTTAAGTTCGGAAGCAGAATATCGAGTCATTGCTCATGGCATGACAAAAGTGTTATATCTGCAACATCTTTTACCAGACTGGGAGAAGATACATGATCAAAAGCAGCCGATATGTGGTGTGATAACCAATCTGCTATTCATATTGCTACAAATCATGTATTTCATTAAAGGACGAAGCACATTGAAATTGATGTTCACTTCGTCCGTGATGAGTATAAAAAGGGGATGATAAAGTTTCATCACCCGAGGACCGGTGATCAGATAGCCGATATCTTCACGAAATCTCTTTTGGGTCATCGGGTGCAATTTTTGTGTAATAAGTTTGGCATGATTAACATCTATGCTCCAACTTGATGGAGGGTGTTAAGAGTATTAGTAGTATTTGTTGTATTGGGCTTTAATCCCACATCGGGTAGACCAATAGTGAGAGGGGTTAGCCTCTCCTATATATATGTAACCCACTCTTCAATAATAATCATCCTATTATTCACCTCTACATTACAATTACAAAAAAATTACATCGTTCCATATATTATGTCCTTTATAGCAAAATAACACTTTCCAATAATGCTTCAATTTGCCCACCGATTTCTCTGATGCCTCAATACTGGCCAAGCGACTTTCCGTACCTGTGGAGGGGATCAATACGTTGGGGAATGTACCAACTCACCTAAACCAATACAATATTCATGTGAGCATAACATTTATTAAGTGATGCTTTTATTAGGGACTAGGGGGTCGATTGACAGTTCATATTCGATAACATAAGTGGAAGCATGTAAACATATTCATATCTTCATATTCAACAATATAAAGTGAAAACAAGAAAAATATATTCATATCACTTACCAATAATTTCTTATCAATAGTCGGTTTATCCATCCCTGCAAACAAGTATTGGATATTATAAATTAAGCATCACACGATTGTTCGCGCATCATATTGTTTAAGCCTGCAGAAAATTGCCATTAATATGCACCCTTACTACATGACGGTCGTTGGTGATACACCATTTTGGACTATCTCGGATATTACGGTGTCCTCAATCCACTAGCAAGTCTTACTGGTGGACTCTAATGTCCGTGCTATTCTTCTCTCACGAAGAAATGCATCCGTACTCTTCTTTTCTTTCAAAGAAGGCATATGTGCCTATTCTCATGACTGGACTTTTCTCATTTCCTCCTAGGCCGATACGGTTTCGGTGTCCTAGGTACCGTTGGAGGAAACCAAATCTTGTGCACAAGTTGTCTATGACTATGCAAATGCGTATACTCTAGCTACAAAACATAACATGCATGGTAATGGAAAAAAACTAAAGGTAAACAAATGCAAAGCAATCTCTATAACATTCCTCATTCCTCGAGCCCCATGCTCTTAACTCTTCCAACTTGGTGACCCATTGGTCCCAAAACATTTATCGCAAAACAATGGTACCAATCATTTCCATAATGCTTTCTCCTGACAGCCTAAAATACATCTCTGAAAACACCCTTTCGAGGGCCTAGTATCTCATCTGCGTGTGTTAGTTCATAACAGATATAAGTCAAACATTCCAAGCAACAACAATAATATCATGGACTTTTTTTCCCTTTTATCTTTTATCAAGGCATTAACAATTACATTCATAGGAAGCACAAGAGTTCTTTTTATTAAACACGTAAAGATAAAAGCAAGAAGAATTAACATCACTCGCTTTCAACAATTTTCTTTCTGCCTCGATCTCACAGATACTGAACGATTCCATAAAGAGTCAATTTGATATGATGCACGATATTCTTAATTGGTATAACCATACAAGTGAGCCTCGCTCCATAAACCATCCAAACCGACCAAGTTAAGCAAGTCTGCATCCGTTCAAATTTCTCGATTTCTCATACACTCAAATCCAACCGGCATATTCAAACCAACAAACCAACCAATACAATGCCTTCGCGTGGAACATGACATTACAGTATAGATCACATATTCTTCAATTGCAATTATGTATCACTAATATGAACACACTTCAATGCTTCAATGAAGATACTAGGCAACAAAACCCTAAGAGATACCATTAAATTATCCAAAGAATAAGCAACAAAGAAGTACTAGAGTACACTCTTGCTGTGTTTTAAAAGGCCCCGACCTCGTCAACTTAGACGTCCGCTTTGGCATGTTAGATCATCTATTCTCTTGCCGCCTTAGGCGGATGAATTGATCCACATTAACTTAAATATGATCCGATTCCTACCATTTTTTTAATTGGATCTAATCCAAACTAATTAACTTAAAGTTATGGATATTATTTTTTTAATATACTACAAAAGATGAGGTACAATAGTTTTTCTTTTCTTTTCCCTTTATATTCCCTTCTTTTTTGTGTCTTCCCTAAGACATCAGATCTTATCCATATCTTTGACTATGATATCAATTCCAAGTGGCAATATGTAAGACTATCTATCTCCCTCGCTTTATATCTCACTCTCTTATCATTTTCTCCTCTTTCTATGTACTCTTGGGGATTATTTCTTGATTGAAAACTTTATGCAGTTGATGTTGAAGTCTTACACTTATATTAAGTATACACAAAAAGATTTGTATGAGATGTTTATTGTTGTTTTAGTACACATTTATCATACCAATTGGAAGAAAATCACAACATGTTAGGGTACTTGCCTTGGCTTATTACACGGTATGTATGCCCAATTTTAGTACTGAGCCCTCTACATAGGCCTTTTGGTCCTCACTGCCTTAACAAGTTTGGTCTGCCCTAATTAAAACTCACATTTTTTTACATAGAGTAGGAGTTGCTGTCGAAATGGGCTATCAGAAGTTTTAGTAACTATATGTTTGTATTAACCTAACTATTGTACCCCAAAATTTTAGTCTTAAGGTCCCGCCTAAGCCTTTCAGGGCTTCACCGCATCGCCTCCTCGCTTCGTTTTAAAAGACTTGCACTTTAGTCAGGCAGACGCTAAATACTACTTTGTGGTATGTGTGACAAGAAAGAAATATGATATTAATAAAGAGGCTATAAAAAAAAGGAGTCAACGGTTGCAGCAAAGGATCATAAGAGAACTACAATTCTTAATGAAGACATGCTATTAAAAAGTGGAGAATAGAGCTAACATCCATGGTTTACTATCTTACTTGGGAATAAATGAAGATATTAGTCACTCATGAGCTAAGACACACGAACACTCCAAAATTCATGCCATGTCCGTGTTGTGTCGGTTGACACACGTATCGGACATGCAACGGACACTCTGAAATACACTAGTATACAGGAAAATAGAAGCCGAATTTGTGTCGTCATGTCTGAAACATGTCATGTTGAATCCGTGTCCGTGCACTCCGTGCAACATAGTGCATGATGAAGGGAGAAGTGCTATATTTATCGTAGTGAGTGCAGAGAGATGAGATATTGGATGTAAACTCTAAACTTGTACCTCTTTATTAAACAGTCATAGTAGCTGAGAAAGTAAAACTAGCTAAATTAGCTTAAGGTTCTCAAGCGACTAATATTATATAAATCAATTGCATATTAATGTTAAGAAGATCTTACATTTACAAAAAATATTTATATCGTGGTAATATCGGTAGATATTTCAAGAATATGTCGATATGATATTGTTTATGAACTGTAGGTTCTAGAAGCCCTCAAAGGCTCCTCTTCTACTAGACCTGCAGTTTTTGCCATGTCAAATCCTACAAAAAATGGTATGTGGAATATTTACATAATGAAATGAGTTATTTGGCTAAGTCTCTGATTTCTTGGAATTTCCATATGTTAGCTGAATGCACATCTGAAGAAGCCTTTTCCATCTTGGGTGAGCATGTTATATTTGCTAGTGGAAGCCCGTTCAATGATGTGAATCTTGGTATGTCTCGTGACTTTCTTGAATCCAAATTAATCATGTTTCGAGGTATATCATAGATTCATATTTTTCAGGCGATTTACTTGTGCCAATACTCATAATATTAGGAAAGGAGACGGGAAATTGTGAATCTTGGTATTTTTAGTGGAATAACCATTTGCATTCCACTGGAAATACTTACTGAATTCCACTTAAAGCATAAATCTAAGCCTTAGCCAAACACCTTTGGGATTCTTCTAGAGTGGTCATCCCAATTAAGGGTGACAAGGATTTATCAGTACTTTAAAGCATATGTAGCGTGTGTTGTTTATCTCATGAACTACCTTACTAGTTTACCTAGCAGGTGAGAAATTTGTAACATACGAGATTTTGGTTCCGTGGAGTCTGGTGCATATTATATTAAACGTTTCTAATTTGATTGGAATTTAATATTTTTCAGTCAATTACTGATTTACATGAGTTTTAAAAAAGACAGATCAATGAGACAGTTACATTGAAAGGTTGACAATGAAAATTCACAATTTTGATTATGGGTAGCCCATGGATGGATTCCTGTACCTAAAGCCATGTGACTTGAGGAACTAGTGGTTGAATGATGCCATTATACAATTGAACTTACTCCTTGAGGCAGTTACCAGATTTATTTACACAATCCATGTCTACTTGCATTCACTTGTGTTTGGATTTACATTTAATTGCATGTTCTATTTCCACCACAAACAGCACTGAGTTCCATTAAAGTTGTAACTTTGCTTGTTCTTGGTGCTAGGTTTTACATTTTGGTATGTACTTAGGTCAAGTTAGTTACTTTATTCGATAATTGTTTGCATTACCTGCATGCTTGGTTTTGGACTAAACCTTCTTTCTCTTGGTGATTAACGGATTGCCTTCACCTATTTATACGAACTGAGCATCAATTCCCCTTGATCAATATCTCCTGATGCAAGTTCATGTACAAAAATCTAATGGAGAAATTGTACCATCAACTTAGTTGTTTGTTGTTGACTCTAAAAGTACATAAGTTTTGAGAAACAATCAACAACAATAAGATGATGCATTTTTCCCCATATCATGATTTACACATCGAAAGCACCTCGTGACTGTAGTTCTGAATAATGGAAGTGTATATTCTTCCTATTAGTTACATATTTACTTATTTATATACAGAACTCCAAAATATTTGTTTTATTTCAGGAAGTCAAATTGCACCGTCCTGTATTGTGTAACAATTTGTGTCGATTCTTACATGTAGATGACCTCACCATAATTTTGTTTTGGCATGACTTCTTGTTAACTCTTGGTAGGGTTATAGCTTTACTAAAGGTATATGAAATGTCATCGTATTTCAAGGATAAATCTCTAAGAGCTTAATAATTGCATGTTATATGCATAACATCCAGGCATTCCTCTTTACTTTAGCCCTATAAGCATTTTTACTTCAGACGTTCTTATATGTACTGTTTAAAGTTAATTTAGGATTTGTATTGTATAGATATTAACCCCGCATGTTTTGTGCTTAATGTTCTATATTTCATTGCCGGTCCCAAGTACGGATAAACAAGGGTTGCATTAGGTAGCTGACAGCCAACATAAAATATTGTCGGATCTCTATGAAATGAATCCTTACAGAATAGACGTTGGAGTGTTCCTCGGTAGCAACATGTTGCATAGTTCCTACCACGGTGCAATGGAAAGTGAGCAATAATGGGTTGCTAAGTCATCACCTGTATATTATGATTGAGTCGATACCATCTCGTCCTAATGTCAATTGAGCAAGGAAGGTGTAACAATAATGTGTCATAATATGTCAAAGTGTATCAATAAATTAACAAAAGAGATTCTAAGAGTTTCAAAAGGTAATTGTTGGACTTTGAAAGAAAGTCGATGTTGGAATAAGTAAGTCTAAATGGTACTTAGGGCAAAAAAAAAAATTCCTAAAAGATAGACAAAAGTATAAAAATAAGATTTTTTTTTTAGAGATGAAGTAGCAAAATCGAAAGCTAAAAAAGCTGTTAGTGAAGCTAAATCTAAGGGCTATGATTATTTTATAGAGCTATTTGTAATTAACACCCCTCTCAATTATTAGTCCATAACTCTGTTACACCCCCCCCCCCCCCCTAATTAATTTTATAAACACTACCCTTTATTTCATCCATTTTTCAACTGTTATTTGTATTTATCCCCCCCCCCCCCCCCCCCCCCCTCTTCTAATTTTATTAACACTTCTAATTTTAGTAACAGAGTTATGGAATAGTGCTAAAAGTAGAGAAAAGAGGAGCAGGACTTGGATAATATTAAATGTATCAAATGTGAGAACCAAAAAGTATTAGTAAGAGAAAAAAATATTAAAAAGAAGTGGAGTTATTTATCAAGGGCAACCTAGAAAAGATTAGTTTAGTTACAAAGTTTGCTCAGGATAAGTCATATTGCTATTGTTGTAAAATTAGAATTTTTGAAGTTAAGGATATTTTAAAGAAAATAAAAAAATGGAAAAGCGGTAGGAACCTAATGATATCTGAATTGAGATTTGAAAATATTTAGGGGGATTAAGGATTAATGTCACTTACTGATTTATTCAACCAAATATTAAGGACTAAGAAGATGCTCGATGAAGTACGTAGTATTATTATAGTAGGCACTTCAATGCTGGAGGAGAATCGAGATGCATTTGACCGACCCTTATATAAAAATAAGAGAGAGATGCAGAGTTGTAATAACTATTGAGGAAGTCATACAATGAAACTCCGAGGGACAGAAAATAAACAAAGGTTGAGAAAAGATACTATAAATTTATTGAATTAGTTTGGTTTTATTCCAATGTGACCTATTATGGGAGTCATTTACTTATTAAGAAGATTAATAAAAAATTAGAAATATTTAGAGATCAAAGGAGAGATTTTCATATGGTTTTTATTGATTTAGAGAAAGCTTATGATCAAGTTTCTAGAAATATTATGTGGTGGACTTTGGAGTAGAAACAAGTTCCTACTAAGGATATGCATGATAGAATTACGATGACTATGCAAACTATTAGAGAAGATACTAGACCATTTCATATTACCGTTGGCTTATACCATAGGATCAATATTAAGTCATTAGCTTTTTGCAGTAGTTATTGATTAAATTACTTGACATATATAGGAAGAGATTCCATGGTGTATGATGTTTGTTGAAAATATTGTAGTGATTGATGAGAAGAGAAAAGGTTTAAATGTTAAAATAGAAGTGTAGAGAGAAACTTTAGAATCCAATAAATTTAAAATTGGAATGGAAAAAACAGAATATATGAAATGTAACTTCAACCAGAGGTCAAAGATAAATGAGGGGGAGAGTTCATATAATAGACAAGGTATAACTAAGAGTAATAGTTTTTGGTATTATGAATCATGCATTGTGATGGAGAAATTGAGAATGTTTCTAGAGTATTTGTGATCGCAAGATATCTCTAGAGTAATATTTCTAGAGTAATCATGCATAGAATTAAAACATGATAGTTGAAGTGGAGGAATGTTTCTAGAGTATTTGTGATCGCAAGATACCTCTGAAGTTGAATAAAAAATTATACAAAACTACTATGACCATCATGCTTTATGGATGAGAATATTAAAGAATAAAGAAACATGTTCATAAAGTTAGTATAACCAAAATGAGAATGCTAAGATAAATGAGTTGCAATACATCACAGGATTGGATAAGAAAGTGAATCCATAAAAAGTTAGAGGTGACACATATTGATGAAGAGATCAGAGAAAATCGTCTTAGGTAGTTTGGAGTTTTTGGACACATAGACCAATATATGCTCCCGTAAGGAGAAGCGATAATAAAGTTGGTGTAAGCTAGTATGACTAGAGGTAAGCCTATATGAACATGGTTCGTAGTTTTGAAAAAAGGATATTTTTTTGTTATCGTTACAGGCCCTTAATAGAGCAAGAAAAAGATTCAAATAGTGTGTCCCAAAAATTTGTGATAAGGCTTTGTTGTTGTTGTCTAATGTATATATATTAATAATTGTAATTAATACTGTATATAAAAGCACTAATATCATCTCTGTCAAAAGCGAGCAAATGTCATTATATCTCACCAAATACATGCCTACTTTGTAAATCAAATTTGATGCCTTCATGGATGCCCCTGGATACCACACCACACCCCAGACTTTGTTGTTGTTGTTTAATGTATAGATATTAATAATTATAATTATTACCGTATACAAAAGCACTAATATAATTTCTGTCAAGAGCAATCAAATACCATTATATCTCACCAAACACATTCTTTCTAAATCAAATTTGAAGCCATCGTTTTCTATCCCTGTGTGCTATGAAGAAAGAAAATCAACCGCAAAAAGTATTTTGTTACCTGCACTCTGCAGTTTCTTCATCACATAATGACTTTTCCACCCACAATTCCTTTACCTCGTCCTCCTTCGCATTTAGTCTCACCTGTACATAGTTTGAGAGGGAAGTAGTGAAACTCAGTTGCCAGACTTGGAGATAAGAATAACATAATGGAGCAGGAACCTAGTTAGGGCAATAAACTATGTATTCCTGAAGTTTTCTTCATCATTAATTTATTCCAAACTGGGAAGGGAAGCAAGTTAACTGTGACACAATTCTTAAAAGTGGCACTCAAAAGGGCAAGCTAATTACCAGAGATCAGGGAGTAAGTACACTAGCTGAGGGTCAGAGGATGTGGTGTCTTTGTAACTGTTGAACTAAGAGTAATTTGTCCTTGACCTATACTAGAGATCTATGAAGCCTTTTATATGATAAAATGATGCAATCTGTGTCTATAGGTCATCACCTAGGAAGCATGGATACTCCAAAATACACTGGGACACACCAAAATAAGTGCAGTGTCCGTGTCACCCTGTCCTTATTATGTCGTGCCGTGCAACATAGGTAATCATACTTACGATTATGGACAGTTAACATCTACATGGTTTCCTAGTGCTTCAAGTTGGGAATTATAATCCACAATCAATTGCTTTATCCTTGGAAGCATGGATACTTCATAAGTGGGTGTTGTGTACATGGCACACAACATGAGCATGCTAAAATATTCCAGGACACGCCAAAGTTCAATGTCCATGTTGTGTCGATGTTGGGCACGTATCAGAAGCATTGACACGCCGAAATGCTTGTTGTATCACTGTCAAGAGCAAATTGGACATGGATACTCCAAAAAAAACACTAGAACATGCCAAAATCTGCGGTATGTGCATGTCTTCATTTCCACATTGTAGTGACATTCAAGTCTGTGCAGCGTAGCTTATATCTAAACAAAAATAATAGTAAGAATTAAAGAAAATTAAGATTTGAGATACTCACTTGAAAGTGGCTAGCATAAATGTCCACATCACATGACAAACATAATGTTTGACAGTTTTTTCAGATACTTCATCTCATGATTGTGACCAATTCACTTTTGCAGGGGATGGTAAAATTGGCCATTGCAACCAGGGAAATAACATGTATCTCTTTCCTGGGTTAGTTATGTTGATTCTCTCCTTTTAGAATTTTTAATGGATTTTTTCTTTTTCCTATTTATCATAAGCTTATGATCATGCAGGATAGGTCTTGGCACCCTTTTATCTGGTGCACGTGTAGTTTCTGACGGCATGCTTCAGGCTGCTGCTGAATGGTAAATTGGTCTAAACATTGCTATCCTATGTTTCTGGGTAGATGTGTGAGAATGCGTACCCATAATTCATTGCCAATTCTATCACAGTTTGGCTGCATACATGAAAGAAGAGGAGGTTCTCAAGGGCATCATATACCCTTCAATATCCAGGTATGTTATGCAGTCCTTCAATATTGTGATCTTTGTAAATGGGTAAATTTCTGTATATCTATGTAGCATCCAAATGTAATATAATAATCAGATGTGTTTTGCTTTTCCATTGAACTGTGTTGTCTCCCAAGCTTTGCATCTTGTTTATTAGATTTTATAAATCTCTGTAAATGAACTAGATCCTTATGTTGTTTTCTAATTTCCTTCGTTAATCTATCCACAGTGTCGCATAATGTTTATGTAGAACATTGCTTTCAAGTTTCAACACAAAATAAAACAAATGGAAATACTGCAATTGCATGTAGTGGGATGTTGATTTGCAACTCAGATTGCTTTTATATGGATTGTTGATAAATAAGGCAATTGCATAAAACACCTGCAACTTCCACAATATTTTTCACCTAAATAATATATAGGTATCTACCTTCAAGTGTCAACTGCTTATCACTTTGAATGTAATAGTAGTCTCTATCTCGCTGTTGTAGCCTCATGGTCATGTAAGAAGCATGGGAGAAAATGTTAATGTAAACCTATTTTTATTTCTAATATTAACCCTTATCTTGGAGGTGTCATGGTTGTCCAAAAGCACAGGCCCCAAAATTTTGGAGAATCCGTGTTCCTAGATAAATACCAATGCCTTTTGAGATGAACTAAGTACCAATGTTTGTTGACAATATTTAAGAATCTATTGTCTAGAATTTTTTTAGTTTTTATTTACTTTCCGTGGTGTATGCTTCTAGCTTATTTTGTGTGCAGCATGTGTGTATTTGCATGTACATCGTAAAGGAATGGGTTAGGGACATGGTTTCAATCTTCTAGACGTGTTGCAGATTGACACGTCAGAAGATCCATAAGGCAATCTAGTTGGATCAGTTCACAAATTCATAGTCACCGATTTGTGGAAGCTAATTGTAAAACAACACACATTATAAGGATACCAACAAATAATCTAGCAGTTAGTCAGAATTGACAATTGAATTCTAAATTCTGACAATCGAATTCTTAGTTAGGATCAAATTTTTATCAAAGAGTGCGAAGTTGATCCACACTTCAAAACAAACCCAAACCTCGCTTTGAAGAAGAAGAATCCACACGTCAAAGCTTTCTTTCTGGGTTCCAAAGATTAACCATGATCGACACATAGGACCTTGAACATCCTCCGGTCTGATGTCGTGAGAAAGTGGTTGTGGTGGATGTCGATGATGAAGCACGAAAGATAGCATGCGCTATGACAAAACCTGAAGAATCCTAGGTCGGATTCAAGTCTAACTCACGACAAATAGAGGGGACCCACAGTCAGAATATGAGTTTGGCTTCCTGGTTGGCAGCAGCTAGCAATATGGGTCTCAGGATGTTTGTTCGGGTGTACAAGACCCCTCGGTCTGATGTCTCTAGAAAGAAAGTGGTTGTGGTGGATGTTGATGATGAAGCATGAAAGATAGCAAGTGTTATGACAAAACCTGAAGAAACCGAGGTCGGATTCAAGTCTAACGACAAATCAGAGGGGACCCGCAGTCAGAATATGAGTTTGGGTTCCTGGTTGGCAGCAGCTAGCAATATGGGTCTCAGGGTGTTTGTTAGGCTGGACAAGACAGTACTGCTGTCGGGTATAGGGGACTGCAGGGAGTTGGATATGGGGCAGTTTTGTGGGGTTGGCAGCAGCAAACGAAGAAGCAAAGGGCCTGCAGGTGGCTGTCAGGTTGTTGTATGCAGGTGTGATGGTGGTGGTGGCTTGATGGCCAGCTGCAGGTGGCTGGCAGGAAAGCAAGGCAACGTGAGGCTGTCGTTGATTCTGCAGGACAGCATCATGCAGGAGGAAGGCAGGAGCTCTAATGACTTGGAAATCTGCAGAAAGGCAGCAAATAGCAACCACTAGAGGGAAGGGCCAATTGGGCTTTTATGAGATCAAAATAGAGATGAAGATATATGAAGAAGAATTCTTATGGAAATAGGTAATTACACCACAAGTCAATAAATTATTTTCTAACTCTTCCATTCAATGAACCATCTACAATACAATTGTTCTTATAGTTAAGTAATGCTATTTTCTAGATAAGACAAAATATTGACTACAGTGTTGTCAAGGGCTCAATCGAGACGCCTTGCCATGGCCCGAGGAGTAATGCTTCATCAAGGTGCACGCCTGTCGTGCCATGACCACATGGTGCATCGAGGCTGCACCTCGTGAAACCTAACATGAAATTGCATGTTTAATTTTCTTTTATCTCGATCCTAAACACATAATGAGTACCCCCACTCCAACCTACTATCCCATACTTCATTCTAACCTATTGGCTCGTGATCTTTAAATTCCTACTTTCCCAATTCTCTCTCCACTATCTTTCATATCTTGACCCTCTTCTGATTTTTCAACTGTTGTTGATGACCCTCCTCCATTGACTTCCAGCAACCTCTTGTCAGATGAAGGATTCAAGTTTTTATTCCAATTTTCTGTTCTTTTTTCCTTTTTATGGTATTTTCTCCTTTTTTTTATATCTTAATTTAACATTTGTCTTTGATTTTCCTGTACCAGCAAAACTCTGCTACCAAAGTTTTGTAACCTTCGTCAAATGGGTTATTTTCAACTTTTTGACTTATTTTATAATTTCTTTTGTTTTTTTTCCACTCTCTCCACGTTAAACCATTCATCGTTAGCGCCACCAATGATCTTCCTTTAGGTACAACCCCCATCCCTGCCAAAGTCCAGCAACCTTCCTCGGGTGTCATTTGCATTTAAGTTATATGCACAATAAATTGTTGATTAGGATATTTTTATCAAATTTATTGTACTTTGTAGAGTTTTAGAATATATTTAAATGTGTGCCTCATTTAAATGTGTTGTACTCTGTAGGGTTTTAAAATATATTTTAAAAATGTGTACTGTGCTTTACTCCTCGAGCGTCATGTGTACGAAGCGCCTCGTGCGCCTTGCATCGTGACAACACTGATTAACTAATTAAAGTGATCCTACTATCTATACAAGAAATATCTCAACACTAACTAGAACAAATAAATAAGATAAACCAAACCAACTAATATACCCAATGTCTCTATCTCCTAATTGATCTCATCCACTTGAACCCGAGCTCGAAATGGACCCAAATTTGGAACAGATCTCCATCACATATGCTGACATATTTTATGTTTTTTTTATTTATGTATTCATTTATATAATAATTAGTCATAAATTGTGAGTTAACATGTGAGATCTAGCCTAAGAAGCATGGACACTCCAAAATTAATGTCGTGTCAGTGTTGTATCGGTCGCACACATAGGACACGCACGTACACTCAAATCCACTAGGATACACCAAAATTGGTTCCTAGTCTGTGTCGCGGTGTCTGAAATGTGTCGTGTTGAATCTGTGTCCGTCTACTCTTTCATTTATGTCATCCAACCGCGATAACGTACCTATATACTGGCATTTATCGTGTATGTATGCAGTATCCGAGATATAACAAAGGAGGTGGCCGCAGCAGTAGTCCAAGAAGCTGTGGCTGAGGATCTGGCAGAAGGATACCGTGACATGGATGCTAAGGAGCTTCAGAGGCTTGATAAGGTGGGTATATAAACAATTTGATTTACCAACAGATACTATTCCATTTAGATTCAGTCTTTTAACTTCTTAATATTGCCATTGTCATGAGTTGCAGGAGGAAACTTTAGAATATGTGAAGAACAATATGTGGAGTCCAATTTACCCTACACTGGTGTATAGGAGGGACTGACGACCATTTTTCCGCAGTGCAGACATGAAATTTGGCCTTTTGGTATAATCTTACTTTTGTGCATCTGTCAATCATGTATGTATTGCCGGGGTATGCTTTGAGAAGGTATGTACTTCCATTTATACCTGTTCTTTCTGTTCCGTTTCATCGAGAATAGCGTTTTTTAAACTCCATACCCGACCTAATTAGTATTTGGATCTTCGACCAACGGTTGACTCGATTGATTGGGTTTGTGTTGTAAAAATTCTTGTATCTACTCACGGTAGATGTTCGTAAGGTACCTACTATAATTCCATTTCTTCTGTGTACATGAATGATGAGTCAATTGTTGGTCCCAGATTTAGGTCGATTACGTAGATCCAAATGCAAATTTTAGAACTTTTTCGAGACCCAAAGTCTAAAAAAAACATTGAGAATACTTGCTTACAACTGTACTGATATGCTGATATCTTCTATTCAGGTAGTTGCAGCTTGCTTTGGTTTCTCAGTTCCGAGACATGTATGAGGTTGAAGGACTTGTACAGTTAAGCTAACGCGAATTAGTTCTTGAAACAAAAAACTCTGTTGTATCTGTCCTTAGCGCCGTGTAATAAATTCTGTTGTGACCAAAGTTTAGTACATGCAGATGATTGTTTGATTATTACAGCCTTGTGATGATCATTATTTTTTTTGGGATATCCGTACATTGTGATGCCCTCCTTTGCTCATCTAGTGTTTGAATTGAGCTGATAATTAATTGGGACTTGGTCTGGGACGGCATTTTTGCATGATGAACATTTGCTATATTTTGTAATCGTTGCCTTCTGTTTAAGTAGTGGATCAAATAAATAGATTTGTACAAATTAAGGTGAGGTCTGTGACATTGTTTTAGAGTGTATTCTTGGTCTAGAATGATGGCATTGCAAGATCTGAGTTCTTCTAGGGACGAAGCCAATTGTTCATCTTGGAGGAGATTTGGGTGTACCCACATTATCTCTTCTTTCTTCAGCGTAAGGGTCACCAACCAGCTGCCTTCCGGCCGAGGAGGTAAGTTGATGAGATTTATTTCTGCCGCAGGAATAGGAAGCACGCAATTTTGAATTTTCACCGGAGGAAAGTTGTTGAACTGTACTTATACCATGTTGGCAGGGATCTTTCTCTGGTTGTTGTGCCGCGTGAGAACCTTGGAATCGATCAGCTGCTGGACCTTGTCTTTGAGAACGTAGCAGTATGTTGTTGTACATCTTGGCTGATAGCATCCATTTGCCATCCAGTTTCGACCAATTTTAGTATGGCATTTGTGGGATTTCTGGTTCTCCTTCAACCTATACTCAAGCCTGTCTTTTTCTGGTAAGGTTCTCTTCAGGCCAGAACTTTCCCTTTCTGTACCAATAGTCTCAACCATTGGTGTGCCTTGTCATAACCAATAAGACTCGGGTCCATCGCTAATGAAAACAATCTCAATGGCACTACACCACAGCTTACGATCGAAGTTGATCTTTTGCATTACGAAAGCTGTAGAGGTAGTTAGTTGGTGCTTACCAATTTCTACTTACCCAGAAAGCCATTTGGGAGGTGGCCAAACTTAATTTATTTTGAGCCAAAGCTCTAAAGCCCTTTTCAACTGCAAAGCCAAACAAAGGCGTTGGTGCTTGTTCTAATGTACACTGTTTGGTTTGGCAAAATAGAAAATCCGGAAATGGTTATTTTGCGTACACATTTCAACGAAGTGAATTTTTTTTCGTTTTTGTGCTTTGAAGAAGTGAAGATTAGAAGTTGAAAATTCTAAAATTTGACGTTTTGTTGGTTGTTGAAGTGAGTAGAAAAGTGTAACTTTTTGTCGTTGAAGTTACATGAATAGTAATTTTTTTCTTTTTTTTTTAAAGTAGAAAATGATCCTCTAACTAAACTTGCGAAGTGGAAATAAGAAATTTTTACTCCCGTGCTCCATTTTAGAGGAAAAACTCAGATGTCAAAATTATGATTTTGTGATAAATAAGATTTACTGTTCATGTTAAATTATAATAAATTTTATATCGAGGAGGTATCTGGATTTCTACTATTAAGTTTCACCGAATGTCTCTGTAAAAACAATATTGAATCCGTACTTTTCGACGGTACATATTAACTCCAAAGAACTAATATATAAAGTCAAAAAAAAAAAAAAATTCCATCAAACGCTATCTCGAAAACATTTGAGTATATATATCGCCAACAATATATTAAAATATGATGTTAAGAGATCATTAAAAAAGAATAATCTTAACAAAGGAAATAATATTTTTCTAATTTTGTTTAGGTTTTCGTAAAACCCTGCTTCAATAAGGTAGAACAAAATAATAATAATAATAATGAGTCCACAGCTGCTGGAATAGAATTGTACCAAAATAATGATTAAAAATGAGTTTGAAATTTAAAATTTGAAAGGTGAAATGTGATTGAAAACCGTATCCCGATCCGTTGAAATCAACCCCACATCCGCATGTTTTTTCTCTCCAGATTTTCCAAAATATTCCCATAGGGGCAAAACGGAAAGAAAACAGAAGAAAAATGCCTTTGTATAAATCTCTCAAGTATAATATATTTCGTCAAAAGTCCCCTAAACCTTTATTATTATAAGTCCGTAAATTAATATAACTCTTTCTAAAGTTATGTCATTCGTTGTCATCTAGAACTAAAATTTGGACTAAAAAATAGAAATCATTAATTTTTATATAAAAATTTAACGGATTTTTTTGTCTAACGGAAAAAAATTTGAGGCAATTGCGGCTAAGGGAAAAACTTTTAAAAATTTTGCACATAGAAGGACAACTCGCCAACTGAGTTGGCGAGTGGGGAGAGAAGGAGAAGACAGCCAACTAAGTTGGCGGGTTGGGGGAGGGGACCGCCAATTTAGTTGGCGGGCGGGATTTAGTTTGGTTTGGTTAGTTTTGATTTATTTTTTTAAGTTTGATTTAATCTATTAGTTAATTTATTATTATTTAATAATTGATTATCTATATTAATTTGTTATTATCTATACTAATATTTATCATCATTATTATATTTTTTGTTAATAAGATATATATATTTTTTTTTTATTAAGAAGTTGATATCATAACTATAATATAAATGAGTCGTCCAAGTCGTATGTATATCATCAACCATTTTATAAAAAATAATTACGGTAAAAAAACTAACTTTCTCTCCCCTCTTCGGCACAAATATATATATATATTTGAAATTAAATTTAAAATTGTTTAAAAATAAAATTTAAAAATTAATTCAAATAAAAAATATCACAAATATTTAAATTATATATAGTAACATAATAAAAATATCACAAATATTTAAATTATATGTAGATAATTCAAATAAAAATTAAAAAATATCTAAATAAATTCATTATTATTATTATTATTATTTATTATTATATTAAATTATATGTAGATAACATAATAAAAAATAATTTTGTTTTGTTTTGTTTTGTTTTGATTTTTTTTAATTGCTAATAACAAATTATTAGAGATAGAGATTAATTGTTTAAATAAATTGTTGAGTATTTACTTAGACGGCTCATTTTTGAACCGTTTTGAAGCCTCATTATAAGAGTAGAGATAGTGATTAAATTTTAAAATAAATATTTTGGATTTATTATTTTATATATTATATTTTTTATGCTATTAATAATAAATAATTTGTTATTATCTATTTAATAAAAAAAATATTTATTATTATGTTATCTACATATACTTTAATATAATAAATAATAATAATAATAATAATAAATTTATTTAGATAATATCTTGTTATAATATATTTAGATACCGTAATTATATTTTATACCATAATTAAGAAATATTTGATTGTATAATATAGTTATGGTATCTTGTTAAACAATTGAAATATTTGTGATATTTTTTCTTTGAATTAATTTTTAAATTTAGTTTTTAAACAATTTTAAATTTAATTTCAAATATATATATTTGTGCGGAAGAGCGGAGAGAAAGTTATTTTTTTACCGTAATTTATTTTTAATAAAATGGTTGATGATATACATACGACTTGAACGGTTGATTTATGTTATAGTTATGATATCAAAAAAATAAAATACCTTACTAAAAAAAATATATAATATTAATGATAAATATTAGTTTAGATAATAACAAATTAATATAGATAATAACATATTAATATAGATAACCAATTATTAGATAATAACAAATTAACTAATAGATTAAATCGAACTTAAAAAAAACAAATCAAATCAAATCTAACTAAACTAAACTAAATCCCACCGCCAACTAAGTTGGCGGTCCTCTCCCCCAACCCGCCAACTTAGTTCGCGGTCTCCCTCCTCTCTCTCCACTCGCCAACTTAGTTGGCGAGTTGTTCTCCTATATACAAATTTATAAAAGTTTTTTCTTTAGTCGCAATTGTCTCAATTTTTGTCCCTTTAGACAAAAAAATCCAAAAATTTAAATATCCTCGTAAAAAAAATTGATAAGAAATTTATAAATAAACTTAAAAAATTTGGACAGTGCTTTAGTGCCTGTAGAATTTGACAAAAAGAAGTGGACTCCCATCAGAAAAAATTCGGAACTTTCTGGAACTAGAAAAAACAAAAAAGAGTAAGAAAGAAAGCGAAGCTCTCACTCTCCACCGCCCAACAAGCAACTCCTCCTCCTCCTCCTCCTCCTCCTCCAATTCCTCCCAAGAAAGAACCAAAATTTTTTTTCTAGGGTTAGGGTTTCGGCGATGACGACGATGGAGAGCCTGATCGGACTCGTCAACCGCATCCAGCGCGCGTGCACTGTCCTCGGCGACCACGGAGGCGCCGACGGCGCCCTCCCCACCCTATGGGAGGCGCTCCCCTCCGTCGCCGTTGTCGGAGGACAGGTCAGTCTTAGGGTTAGGGTTCCGGATTTTTTTTTTCCTTCCCTCTCTCTTTAAGAGCTAATTTTGCTTGCTTCTTTGAGTTCAGAGCTCGGGGAAGTCATCGGTGCTGGAGAGCATCGTCGGGAGGGACTTCCTCCCCCGTGGATCCGGTTAGAATCTTCGTTGGAATCTTTGATTAATTTTAGTTTGAGTTTGTATATTTTTAGGTTTTTGTTGTGTTGTTTTTTGGAAAATTTTAGGAATTGTGACGAGGCGGCCGCTGGTGCTTCAGCTGCACAAGACGGAGGATGGCGAGCCGGAGTACGCCGAGTTCCTTCATATGCGGAAGAGGAGATTCTCCGATTTTGGTGTGCATCTCGATTTATTTAATGTCGATAAACCCTTCGAATGTGATAGTAATGATTCTGTTTGAAAGAAATGAACTCATTTGCATTACTTAGTGATAATACGTAATTGCTCCAAATATATTGCAGGCTATTAGCAGGGACATGGGTACTACACTATAACACTGATTTTGGTTTGTCCTAGTGTATCTTGTAGTGTCTGCGTCTTGTTCCACATGGCGCAACATGGGTATCACCTTGATTTACGGAGTTCCGTTGCTTAATATGTTGCCAGCATGCTTAACTATAGGGGTATCGTATGTTCTTATAGGACATGTAAAATCAGGTCAATTCCTTAGCTGTTTGAATCAGCTGGGCAAGATGGCCCAGACATGGGTCCTTGTTTGTTAATGAGATACAATTTTTTTTTTTTTTTTTTCTCTCTCGACGCCATTGGATAGGTTTGGTCAGGAGAATTATGACCAGTTTTGAGTTGTAGAGATGGTTTAAAGATGCATTTAGTTCACACCTGGAATATCTCTAGCGGTATCTGCAAATTGTTTGTAAACATGTATGAGTCGGGACAAACTAGTTTCCTTCTACTGATTGTGTTTTATACTGTAGCTCTTGTTCGCAAGGAGATTCAAGATGAAACTGACAGAATGACAGGGAGATCAAAAATGATATCTCCTGTTCCCATCCACCTCAGCATTTACTCACCAAATGGTATGTTTTTCTTTGATATACTTACTATTCATGAGTATTTTGCCTGATACACATTAACATTGCTTGCTTTCTGGTTTTTGAGTATTTCATCATTTTTTATTTCAGTCAATAGATTGCGCTTTCGTTTATAATAGAATATTAATAAAAGAACTTCAAAATATAATAGTCAAATGAACCAGCGTTTAAACATAATTTTTGAAAATTCTGTATTGTTGGGGGTACGGAAATGCATTTTTAAGATCCTCAGTGTATTTTTTCCTCCAACTAGGGTGTGCCTTTTGGTTAGGAGGTTGAACTACCAGGAAAGAAGTATTTGTTCAACTGGCACAGCTAGTTGTTATTTTCATGGTGCAAGCAACATAAATCGATTATAATAAAATATATAGTCAGATATATCATTTTACATTTCAATGCAGATAAGCCCTTCCTTTGTTTCTATGGGAAATATGGAAAGCACACGACTGAACTTGGGTTGTCCCCATTCCCAACTCAAGGCTCTCGACTTACCTTGGTATGCCCCTTTGGGGCACATGACTCATCAAAGACACAGCAGATCTTTTATGTAATCAACAAGAATCTTTGGCATGTCAATAGCAATTGTAATGGGACAATGTGTGAAAATAATCTGAATTGTACTATTTCAATGATAATCAATTTCGCATTGTGCATGCTGCAAAGTTATAATGAAATAGTCTAATTATATGACATCTTCAAAGAGTTTATATAAAGTCTGTAGAGATATTATGTGGAAGTGCTGGTTTATCTGTTATTACAGTACATGCTGACATGAACAGAGTAAAAAACTTCACACATAGGTTTAAGTCATCTCACTGGTGTTTGTTTTGTCACTGTTGGTGGGGCCAGCTAGATCTAGCATCATATTGCTGTTGACTTGAATGCCTTTCACTGTGGATAGTCTTGGCTATAAGGAAGTACATTAAATATGCCCTTTCTGGGGAGTTGATCTGGCATCATACTGTTTTCGCCATCACATTTTTGAATGCCTTCAACTGAGGATAGAGGTTTAGCTATCAGGATACTTGTACTCTGAGTCTGAATATGTCAACTTTGAGTTGATGTAGCATCACAATTTATTTGTAAGTTCTTAATTCTGTTGCTTGACTGTGCAACACGAGAACTTAATGCTAGAGCACAATTGCAATTGTTCACTGTTCTAATGAAGTTTCCCTTAGGTTTCTCCACTTGATGAATAGTGGAATCTGTGGTGATTTTGTTCCTTTTTTTGCATTCTTTTAATTTCCCTTATCTTCTTATGGATTTTGCAAATATATTTCTTGACACAAGCAACTGTTTTTATTGATTTGACAGTTGTCAATTTAACGCTGATTGATCTGCCTGGTCTGACGAAGGTTGCTATAGGTAATTATTCTTTACTAACCTTATTTATAATCTTTTTCATGCCTAGCATAATTTTATTGATATTCTTGTCTAATAGAGGGGCAGCCGGATAGCATTGTTGAGGATATTGAAAACATGGTGCGGTCATATGTTGAGAAGGTATAGCAGTGTTAGAGATGACCTTTTAAATGCTATTCTACAATATTTATATCTCTGTTTGCAGGATTTTAAGAATCTATTTTTTTAGCTTCTTTATATGCGCTTTGTTTTATATCTTGCAGAAGTAAACTGAAGGGAAAATAAAATTAAAGGATTCAAGTTTCTAACTTTAGATTTTGTACTGTTGTTGTGAAGCATAGATTATTTGTGCATGTGCTCGGGAATGATGAGCTTGGCTGTGTTTAGTAATCAAGATTCTGTGCTCTGAAAGTATTGTAGTGGAGGCAACAAGAATTTACAGGAGGTCCTTTTATCATTATTTCAAATTGCTCGTGTAAATGACAACCTCTTCCAGTATCTATCAAATCATCGCATACATACTATTGTGATTCTAGGATTTTTATACTATTATAGAAGCCCAACAATTGATTCAGCATGAAGGGAAATGGTTGACGAAACAGTAGGATCAAGTGTTAAACATACAATTACAGGAAGGTAGATCTTAATCAAGGTGAATAAAGATTTATATATCCCTAAAATTAATCACCTTAATAACATAATAATCAGATAATCTCACACGGTACTCGGCATATATTACAAAATTTGACATTAAAAGAGTTCGAATCATCCTTGTTCACCCGAATTAGCATCACATGCATTGACAAATAATATATAGGTAACAAAATAATCTCTTTCCATTTTCTTGTCTCATTATCGGAAACTAAGCCAAATATAAAACCCTTATGATATTAAAAGAAAATGATTTTTATTGTATTTACATATTCAAAAGTGGAAATCTTATGGAAAAATTGAAAGAAAATTAAAGATTCCAATAACACGTGGACTCGTATTGAAATTCGTTATCTGAAGCAAATACAGGAAAATTTTACAATTTAATGGCTCACAATGGTTTAGAGAGTTATCGTGCACAGACCAAGTAAAGTTCCTTTGTCACCCAAGTAACAACCTTGAAACTCATATCGGCCGTATGACCACCTGAAGAAGAGATCTCTATCGGTTCAAACATACTTGATTACGGATATATTTCTATTTTAGAGCAAAAAGGAAGAAATAAGAGAGAAACCTTATCAAGGAAAAAAAAGGAGATAAGAGGTGTGATCATGAGATATTTGGAGGCTAGCGGGAATGCCATTGTGAAACATGGCATTTTTTACCCCATGAAAATAAACATGAGACCACCTGAAGCCTATTTCCCTAAGCCTAAGCACACATTTGCATGGAAAGAGAATATTCCTTTATGAGGTGAAAACGATTCTATGATGTCCTATAATCCTAATATATGTGTATGATACTACCATCATGTGTATTGAATCTATTGATTCAGTGATATATATATATATATATATATATATATATATATATATATTAGTCATAGATTTGTTGGCATGTTATATGGAGGATTAAAATACTGTGCTGTACTATTTGTCTATTTCCCCTAATATCACTACAATCATTGAATTCATCTTTCTCAAGTTTCACTAGTTTTCTTGGTCTTACTGGACTACTGGAGTGATATTGAACTGATCATGTTGTCTTATAGATATATGGAATCCGTATCATATTGTTTACTTTATTCCCCCCCATAAATATATCAGTTGCTTTGAATTATCTCTATCAAGTCTGCCTGAAGACCTAACAACTCTATTTGTCATATGAGACTTATGGGTTCTTATAAAGTTCATTAAGGATCTGTATATTGGTTTATTGGTTGTTTCCCTTCCCTCTGAGCTAGTGTATTTAGCTGCCCGTGGGAGAAATTTGTACGCATCACTTATAAAGCAGCTTGGTGCCTGCATCCTAGAGGATGCAAGTTTGAGTCCTAGAAACAGTCTCCATGAATGAGGGGTTAAGGCTGTGCGCATCTTAATCCTTTCTGAAATTAACATTAGTGGGAGCATCACAGCTTTGTGATGCCCTGTTTGCACTCATCATCATCCAATCTTTTTCCCATCATAATGTAAAATAATGAGTTTTTTAACCACTTGTAAAACATTTCAACTTGACATCAACTGTGTCCTAGTGTTGTTAGGTTCTCACCAATTCATGGCCTGGGGAGGAGCAAGATGTACAATGCCTTCCCATTTATGGAGTCTGTTTCTTAGACTGAAGCTCACGTCCTCTAGGATGCGAGTGCTAAGTCTTACCTTTGTGCCAAGTGAGGCCCTCTGGTGGTGCCAAATCCTATCCAAGATAGCTATTAACAAGAGAGGATCTTGCCGTAAAACCTAGGAGGCTAGTTGCCTGGTAATTGATGTACCTTTTTCGACATGTAGTCTTGTACTTTAAGTTCATGCAACCAACGAACGCCCTTCAAGTTTCCCCTCTAGACTAGAGAGGAGTCAAGATGATGAGGTAAGATGATACAATTTGCTTTTTGGGAATTGAATTTATCTGACACACATTAAGCCAAGAGCAAGGGATGGTATTCTCTTGCCCTTGTTACACAAAGGTTAAAATTGTGGATGCAAGTTAGCTGTGCATTGCATATATCTATCTAGCTTGCACGAGGACATATTTAATCTGCATGTCATATAAAAATACTAATTTGAAAGTCTGCTAGGTACATTCAGGATCCGGATATTATAATTTTTTGTGGTTAATTTTCTCTGAGGTCATCATTCTTATCTGTACACGAGGGGCAAAATTACAACCTTCTTATGGCTAGGCATATATTAGGTTGACTTTTCCATTTCAAGGTTATAGAGATTTTTTTTTTGGTCAGATTGACTTTCAAATATGACTTGTCTATTGAACTTGAAACATGCAAATCTGAACAATGTTATGACAATGTTGAGCTTGTTAAAACATATCTACCGACATTATCCTCCTCGTTGGTGTACATTTCATTAACCAGTCTCCAATGAGGTAAGTTGAACTAATGTGTATTTGATGAAGCACAGGATTGTCAATATAAACTAATTCAATAATGGTCACCCTATTTGATTGTGATGAAGAATCAAATGAAGATGCCTGCTGTCCATGGATTAGGCCACCCTTGAATCAAACTTTAAGAAGTTGGTATATGATATTCGTTATGGCATTTTAAGCTCATAAAAGAATTCTACTTCATTGATTGGTTTAGCTGTTACTATATACCTCCCTCCTTGATATTGATGACATTGAGGCAGACGTTTCCTTGGAGGTATCATGCATATCTAACTTCGCAATCATTTAGTGTACACAAGTAGGTTTCGTTAATCCTTCAACACTCACGTTTCAAGCAGTATGGCTATAAGCGATGGTAATCATGGATATTTGATTCACTCGTACTAATACATGCCTTTTCATCCTAATTAACTAAGTCAGGGTGTTCTACTAGTGTTCATGTTGTGGCATGCCTTGCATTGTTAGATCATTCTGTTTCATCTTCCAACTGTTATCTCTAGAAATTTATGTACAAATGGTTTTAGTCGATTGAGTTCATTCTTACAATACATCTCATCTTCTGAATATTATTTATGGTCATTACTTAGTGAATGCTCATATGTTTGTTGTGTAGCCTAACTGCATTATACTGGCGATATCCCCTGCCAATCAAGATATAGCTACATCTGATGCTATCAAGCTTGCTAGGGAAGTTGATCCAACAGGTATGATGCAATACGAGCAATGAACTTTTGCTACTAATGGTGTTCATTAAAATATTCTCATTATTGCTGGTGCACTTATATTTCTAATCTCCATGTTCCTAAGTAGACTGTTGTTAAGTAAGAAAATTATATTTTAGTAAGAAATCATTAGTTTGATGATAATGGATCCTGATTACTTTGCTTAGGTGAAAGGACGTTTGGAGTGCTGACAAAGCTAGATTTAATGGACAAGGGAACAAATGCACTAGATGTAAGTTATTTACGTAACCGCCATGTTCTCAGATAGGGTATGAAACTTTAGGAGATGAAGCTCAGTTGTGAGTGGTCTTTAATACTTTAATAGGTGAATTCTAAAGTTGCTCATTGTTTCTGTTTTGCTTCTTAAAGGTTCTTGAAGGAAGATCATACAAGCTGCAGCATCCTTGGGTTGGCATTGTTAACCGTTCACAGGCAGATATAAATAAGAACACTGACATGATTGTTGCCAGGCGAAGAGAACAGGAATACTTTGCAAATAGTCCTGATTATTCACACTTATCGAGTAAAATGGGCTCAGAATATCTTGCTAAGCTTCTTTCGAGGGTAAATTAGTTATATTCTTCATATGCCATTATTATAAATCTGTGAGATTACCATTTTGGTGATTAAAGATTCTGCCTTCAGCACCTGGAATCAGTTATCCGGGCACGCATTCCTAGTATCACGTCTTTGATAAACAAGAGCATTGATGAACTTGAATCAGAAATGGACTATCTTGGTAGACCTATTTCTTTGGATGCAGGGGTAAGGGATTTATGTTTACCTTTGTTATTAGTGCTAGAAGGATTATTAACTATAGAGCTTATTATTTTGAGTGGCATTCAAGTTAAACATTTGTTGTACGTTTTTTTTTATAATTAATAGTTTTAACTGTTTTAAGTACTTCTGTACTGTCAGGCTCAATTATACACTATATTGGAACTTTGTCGTGCCTTTGACAAAATATTCAAGGAACATTTGGAAGGAGGGTATGGGCTTAACCTTTGATTGTCCTTTTCATCATGCTTGATAAAGCTAAATTATTTTTCTTCTGGCAACCCTGAAGCATATGTTACTTGTATTTGTATTTTGTAGTAGTGGGTTTGCTTGTGGAAATATTATTTTGTTTTCCACTCATATGAGCTGCCCTTGTGTGCCAACCACCCAGTTAGTGTGGCCCGCCAAGTCTGCCCATCATTCTTACCCTGTCCAAACCTTGGTGGTCTCTGTTATTCAGTGTTTGGCAAAAACGGACAGCCTCGTGTAATTTCTCATGTTCGGATCCTTGTTATCCATTCTAGCATCCAAATATGGGCACTAAGAATTATTTATCTGATATTACATAGTCCATCTTGGCGCCCCTTGGTTATCAGTACCCTTGTGGACACACTGGCTCTTACAGCACAAATAGAAAGTTTTAGTTTGGTATCATGCAAACAAAGGAATCGTATACTGTGTATCGTGTGCGATCTTTACAAAAATTTATTCCTGGTTGAACACTTGAACAAAATGTGTAGACTCACTTGTGTTTCGGTTAAGTTGCATTGAGTCTGTAGCTTAGAGAGGACAACCATAATCTATTATGAAGTTTCATGTGAGCAAAAACAAATGCCTATATATGTTTGTCTCAGCGTTTGATAAATTAATATCCATATACTTAAAACAAACACCCGATTCCAAAATTCTGGATAATGGTTTGTTGTGTTGTTATGTATGTAAATCAGCATACGAAAATGTTAAATGTTCTAGTCAATCTTCAAATAGTTGCTTTACAACTAGCAATTATACCTATCGCCACTATGTCAGGCAATTATTGTGCTTTGGTAAAAATTATAGTATGTAATCTGTCATGGCTTTGGAACTTGAGCTCAAGACAAGTAGTAGTTTAACAAGGCTCATTTGATTTATCGTGTGTTCGAGTTACTCAATGTCAATGCAAGGCACCCCTTGCATTATTTAGTTAAGAGTCTAATAACTAGAAGTTTTGCACCAAAAAGGAAACAATGTAGAAGGACGAGAGAGATTTGGCAGGTAGTTAAATCAGTGCAAGGAAAACCCAAACCAGTACATGTGATTCTGATTCTCTATCAGTACATGTGATTCTAATTCTCTATTTTTTTTCATTGACATTTGGCTATTATATGAATTTAAACTTGTGCATTATCCACCTTAAATATCTAAACGAATGTCATTTGACACAGGCGACCTGGTGGTGATCAGATATATGGTGTTTTTGATAATAAGCTTCCTGCTGCTTTGAAGAAACTTCCATTTGACCGGCATCTCTCCCTCCAGAATGTGAGAAAAGTGATATCCGAAGCTGATGGTTATCAGCCCCATTTAATTGCTCCTGAGCAAGGATACCGTCGGCTAATTGAAAGTTCCCTAAATTATTTCCGAGGCCCAGCTGAAGCATCAGTGGATGCTGTAAGCAATCTTCTGTCCCTGTATTAATTCATCTACAAATTGCTAGGTGTAGAGATTTAATCCTATTTACTCTTCTGAGGTTCTTTTAATGTAGGTGCACTATGTCTTGAAAGAGTTGGTGAGGAAATCAATAGGTGAGACTCAGGTAAGAGCCTAGGAAACCCTTAGATCTAGAAACTGTTGTTTCAATTTTATTTTTCAATTACAAATAACAAGCATCTTCTATTCTGTAACCAGGAATTGAAAAGATTTCCAACCCTCCAAGCTGAACTGGCAGCTGCCTCCTATGAAGCCTTGGAAAGGTTTCGCGAGGACGGCAAGAAGACAACACTGCGGCTAGTTGATATGGAGTCATCCTATCTAACAGTTGAATTTTTCCGGAGGCTCCCACAGGAAGTTGAGAAGGGCGGAAATCCTGCTGCCCCTAACACTGTGGAACGATACTCTGAGGGACACTTCAGAAGGATCGGATCCAATGTGTCCTCTTACATAGGAATGGTATCGGAAACACTAAAAAATACCATTCCCAAAGCAGTTGTTTATTGTCAAGTTAGAGAAGCCAAACGTTCTTTGCTCAACCATTTCTATATGCTGGTGGGGAGAAAGGAGGTATGTGAATGTAACTATGTACCTATAGCATATCCCTGAGCTTTCTGTTCAGAGGTTTTATTAAAGCCTTCTCTTCTATCCCTTGTGCAGGCTAAGCAGCTTGCACAACTACTGGATGAGGATCCTGCGCTAATGGAACGCAGGCAACAATGTGCTAAAAGGCTTGAGCTGTATAAATCTGCAAGGGATGAAATAGACTCAGTAGCTTGGACAAAATGAGACTAATGTGTTTTTTTGTATTTACATGTATAAAAGTAGCAATTTAGTGTTGTCTGCCAGAGAATTTAGTAGTGATATAAGTATGGACACAATTAATTCTCCGTCTGGATTTGGGTATTTCCATCGAGGTGCATAGTCATGCATTTATACTTTCACAATATCGAATTTGCTTGATTTTCATTCTTTTTGCTTCATGTGAAGGAGCATTTGTATTTCTCTGATATAGATTGTTGTATTATTTTTCTGTTTATATTAGCCTTTACTCCTTTTTATCCCTAACTTATCTGCAGATAACTTCGAAGATTATCCTTTATTCTGTTGATATGTACCATGTGCAACTATATTTATTCATCAAGGTTGTTCCTCCTATATGCTAGGTGAATCAGCAATCTTCAGTGTTTGTTGATTCCAGCTTCTTGCCTTTTCTTGTTTTTTTAGAGTGCAGTAGCTGCTTGCCTATTCTTCTTTATTTCATCAGCATGAAGAATTTGAATTTATCATTTTGCGACTGTTATTTGCTTCATGGCTGTGAAATTTACTGAAACATGTAGTCAGAAAGGACTATACTGTCCTTGTAATAGAAAGTAGAAACAGAATGGCTCAAGGGCGTTTGTTGGAGCTTATTACTTTAATCTCACAGCTGAAATGAAAGAGAATCACATCCAAACACATTCCGTCACTATTCTTCTTCTACATCATAAGCTTTGAAGTCATGAAATTTGAAGTTATAGATTGCATAAAAGGGTCAGCTTACTGTCATCCAGGCAGTCATGTCTAGCATGAACAATTAGTGTGTGCTATTTCCAGTTACGGTAATTACAAAATCACCATAAAAAAAATCTTGCTATTTTCAAATAGTGAAGGAATTTTTCCGTCAGAAATATTAATGTCGCTAAGGATTTTTCGTCGCTAATTCGTCGCTCAAGCGACGGAATGAGCGACATAATATCAGCGACGTATTAGTGACGTATATGTTTCGTCGCTAAACTTTCTGACTGCTTACAGACATAATAGCGACGGATTATGTGAGTCCAAAAATTGTCAAATTTTTTAGAAGGTTTTGAACATTCTGGGTTTACATAGTTCGTCGTTAATCCGTCGCTAAGTCGTCACTCACAGTGAAGGATTAGCGACAGACTCTGATACATGTTTGGTACATTTGTGTGTCTCAGATGTTTTAGCGACGAAATTATCCGTCGCTAGGTAGTCGCTTACCTGAGATTGTTCGTCGAAAATTCGTCGCTGAGCTGAGATTTACCAGATTTTTCATCGCTAATATGTCGCTAGTCCGTCGCTAAAGGTAATATTTTCTCCAGAAATCAATTTCTTCTGAGCATATACCTGTTATACATTTACCAATTTTCACGCAAATAAATTTCGCACAAGTAAATTTTACACAAACTATGAAAACCCACACAAGCATGTCCAAATGTTATATATACAATGAACTAATAAAGTAGAGTAATCAAAAAATACGACAAACTCAAAAAATAGAACGGCGAAGGCGTGTTATACAATTCAAGTCAAAAAATACGACGGTGTTATACAATTCCACAAAGTCAAATAAATACAATCAAGTCAAAAAAAATACTACCAACTCAAAAAAATATCACAAACTCAAAAATCTATCAAGTCGACGGTGGAGGCGGAGGCGGCGGCGGCTGTCGGCTAGCCATGTACTACGCCACAACCATAGCGATGATATTCTGTAGATCATCGGGAGCAACGGCAGATGGAGCAGTGGCAAGAGCCGTCAAAGGAGCTAGATGACCCATCGATGCCGTCGAAGGAGCTGGAGCCGTCGGAGTAGCTGGAGGAGCCGTCGTAGTAGCCGTCGGAGGAGCAGGTGCTGGAGCATCATACGTGTCTATCAACTGTCGGACCAACCAATGTAACTCATGCACAGTTGTCGTGAGCTGCTCCAGAGACATCGTACCAGAAGGAACGTCGGAGCCGGGCACTGATGGAGCTGGAGTAGTCGTCGGAGGAGCTCTGGAAAGAAACGACGGCTGGGATGCCAACGATCCGGTACCGTACACGTTGCTGCCTTGCCCTTTTTCGACAGCTTGTACCCATCGATCGTTTTTCTTAGTCGACGTACTGCTTTCAGCGCCCCCCTCTAACGTCTTATACGTCTCCTATATTGATCTAGCGAAAAATTTTAATACTAACCATTCGTCGAAAATGTTCGACGGTCGGAAAAGATCCACCAGTATGGAGACCACCCTTAGCACGGGCAACCCTCGCCTTCTCACACTTGGCCTTGTAGGCCGGGGTGTCCAACGGAGTCCAAACTTGATGATGCAACATCTCTCTCAGAGCAATATATAGTAACCTCTCCATAAACACATGACAATCATGACTCTTCATCCCTGTCAGCTTGCGTTCGTTGAGATCAATACATCTTGCCAGATTTGACACGTAGTCGTTAGGAAATCTCAACTTTAAAATCCAGTTACATATTATCAATTTATCCTCCCTACCCAATGTAAATGGCGCTGGAGGCTTGACCCAATTGCCTTTGCCACTCCATTTTAGGTGCAAATCTGAACGCCTACAAATAATTTTCAAGTCCTTTCTTGCTCTGACATTGTCTTTCATTTTTTTCTTGATATCCATCACCATATTGAAGATGTTGTCGAATACATTCTTTTCGATATGCATGACATCAAGATTGTGTCTTATGAGATTGTCCTTCCAATAAGGTAAGTCCCAAAAGATACTCCGCTTCGTCCAATTATGCCTATGTCCAAACCCTTCAAAGTGATCGCCCGATATCGGATCTTCCATCATAGTCGGCAATCCATCTACCTCTTTCCAAACTTCGTCTCCTGTCAGTCTCAACGGGGGAGGAGATAGTTCTTGTTTACTAGCTCTAAAGGCATCTTTGTTCCTTCTCCACGGATGCGACGTAGGAAGGAACTGACGGTGATAATAAAAAAAAAAAAATTCTCCATTCTGGAGACTGAATACCTTACTCTTTTTCATACATATCGGACAAGACAAAGTACCATGAGTACTCCACCCCGATAACATCCCATATGCTGGAAAATCGTTGATGGTCCACATGAGAGACACTCTCATATGAAAGTTCTGCTCCTTCGATATATCATATGTCCGAACGCCGAATTGCCAAAATTGTTTCACCTCATCCACCAACGGCTGCAAGTAGATATCGATGTTCTTCTTTGGATTTTTCGGACCGGGTATGATAAGTGTCAAGAACATGTAAGGAGTCTTCATGTACATCCATGGTGGTAGATTATAAGGAGTCAAAATCACCGGCCAACAAGAGTACTGAGATCCCGACTGTCCGAAAGGAGTGAATCCATCAGAACATAAACCCAACCGAACATTCCTGGGCTCCGCAGCAAATTCAGGATAACACAAATCAAAATGCTTCTATGCCTCTCCATCGGAAGGATGAGATAATTCGCCTTCATCCATCTTTCGTTCCTTGCTATGCCATGTCATGTGTTGTGCTGTATTTGCGGACATATACATCCTCTGCAGCTTCTTTGTGATCGGCAAAAACTGCATGTTTGTAGGGACGCAACCTTGTTCGAAAAATTGACTTTTCTTTGCCCCGAATTGGCTTGTACCGATCCGCATGGCATAAAATATATTTATCTTTATCATTGTTCTCCTTGTAGTACAACATGCAACCATTTCGACAACAATCTATCTTTTTGTAGCCTAATCTGAGTTTCCGTATCATCATCTTCGACTTGTAGAATTTATCAGGCAACTCCTTCGATCCTTTTGGCAACAACTCTCTAACAAACTGAATTATCCGTTCGTAGCATTCCTGCGGCAAGTTAAAATTAGACTTTAGGTTCAACAGCCGCATCACCACCGACATGATAGAATGAGAATCATAACTCAAGTATAACGGAGTATCGGCATTCTTGAACATATCATAGAATTCTTTCGCATCAGGATTAGGATCCTCCGGATCAAAACTTGGACCGGCCGCATCAAATACCAACTTACGCGCCAGGTTTCGCGGTCGATATTCAAAGTTATCTCTGAGAGTGGACTCTTCTACCTCATTATTGGAGGAGAAATGATGATATTGCGAAAACAAATGTTCTCCTTGAGCTGTCCACTCCTTGTAGTTCGGTACAAAATCCTTCTTATAGAGATGCTCCCTCACGAGATCTACCTCTTTGAATGGTATATTATGATATTTGACATAAGGACATTTGATGAGCCTCCCATCCATGAAATAAGGTTGACTACTAGCGTATTTGAGAAATTCCTCAACGCCCGCCATGAAATCATCTGTCAAACCAATCCTACTCTCATGTCGCCGATTGTACATCACGACCGGTCAACTAAGTATCGACTCATTGATTCTGCATGTACCATATATTCAAACAATATGGATTAGATATAAGATGAGTTAGGATATTTGTTAAATGATTAGTTAGTTAGAATACTTGATGAAGAAGTCTCATTAAGAACTAAATGAGCTATTGGAAAGACCATATTTGAGCATTTCTTCGTGTTTTACAAGTATCCAAAACCATAATTCCTCGACACTTATCTGAATATGGTCGATACATGCCATAGCATTGTAAGGTTGGAACTACTAATTACTATTTATATTAGTACCCTGAAGTGATAATCGATACTCATAGTAATGGTTCGATACCGATTCCGATACAAAGACCAATACTCTAAAATGTTAATAATTTATTATAGGTTTAATTAGTAATAACCGTATCGATTTTAGGGCCGATGAATAAATCGATACCGATACGAATTTTTGAACGTCACATATTCTATTCCGATATTTTAGGATACGCTCAAGCCTATGTATTAAGAATTACGTACGTCTAAGGATACACATATAAATCAAAATAATTATATATGTAATATTCAATTTGTCAATCTTCTTCTAAGTTAATTATAGACACATACAATACATATTACCATTTTCGTGTCCTAATACTGGTGTTAATTTGTCTATATTTTTTTCGATACGTGTGTCCGTGCTATAAATCGGTATAAAATTCTTCTTCTAAGTTAACAGTATTTTTGTAGTAATAGTTAGATTTCTATTGGAGTCATTTTCCACAATGCAAGCATTTAATAAAAATTTCAAGTGAGGTTATTCTTTCGGTACGCACGCCCATTATAAATTTTGCCATGGTGCTAAATTTCTGATCTCATCCAATAATGTTTCATTATTTCTCTATAGTCTAGTGCCCACTGAAGTTGTGTGGGTTAAGGTCCTTGTACCCCTTGAGGTTGTGGCACCCGAGGTTGTTGTGCAACTTGTGGTTGCTGATGTTGCGATTGCTATAGTTGTTGTTTATTTTCAATACATATTCCTCCTGCACTCTTGTAAATTTCGAGGATAAAATTTTTGAAGGGGGAAGATTTGTAACTCTCCTTCTCGGAAATTGAAATAGATAATTTTTCAATTCTTAGTACTAGCTAGAGTTTTGAAATTATAATATTTTTTAATACTTCCTTTAGTAAATAAGGGTCACCATAAATATTAAGATATTAGATTTACTAAGCATATATGTAATACACCACTAGTTATAGCACTGTCTCTAATATTAAGCATCTAAACCATTCACCATTCAACCAAGTAAGGACAACAACCCATTTTCTTGACCAACCTGCTCCACTCGGATACCAACCGGCCCATTAGCTTTTAAGACAACTATATGACTTCATAAGGTCGCCAACCTAGTCCTTGTTCATTAGACGAAATATCTCCTCTTCTTCTCCTTCTTTCCTTCTCCGGAGAACCGACCAACCAGCCATCCATTCGACCAAGCTCCCTAACCCTTCCCGAAACATCATAAAGCTCCCAGAAGCATCCCCTCCACGTTAGCAATCCACTCCACCCTTTATCTCCTCCGTCCATAACCACTACCTCAATTTCGGATGATCATCGTCGTCCGTCGATAACCACTCACCGCCTCCGATCATGACACCCTGCCTAAATAGAAGGTCGAACCCCTCTTTTTCTTCACTCGATTGCGACGGCAAAGCCCTGCTCTATTCATTGGTGATCCCCACCCTCTCCTTCTTCCTTCGATGCTTCCCTTTCTTCACCGACGTGAGACCGTCTCCTCCACCGGGTTGCTCCACCGCGCTCCTCCGTGAATTCGTGAAGATAGGTTGGCCTAGCCTCGGTCAACTACTTGTAGCTCTGATCTGATCGACACGAACGAAGTGATAAGGACGAAGCTCGAGCTCCAGTTATAACATCGGTAAGTAATTTTGATTCCTTCAATTCTTCTTCTCTTTGACCCTTAATCCTATTTTCTCCATTCTTGCTCGAGAAAATCATATGAACCTTCTTTTTTGATTCGTACATACCACATGATCGATGAATTATCTCCATAGGGATTCTGATCAGTATTGGACATGGATATGCTCGTATCAGACACATAGGGGCTCTTGAATTCTGATCAGTATTCATATTTTATAAGAGTGCCCCATATGTTATTTCAAATCATGTAAAATATATGGAATCCATGTAGATGAATATCAACATGATGGTAAAATTATTTGTCCATGTCCATGTCCATGTCTATGCTATATATGTCTATATATTATACCATATTTTTAGTGTATCTGTGTCCATGTTTATGTTCTCGTGTCCGTGTCCAGTGTCTCGTGTCTACATGTCCAGCACCATAAATCATGTATGCTAATTAATAATAACCAAAATACGAATGAGGGTTATATTAGTGCTTACCTTCGACGGAGGAGGAGGGGATCTGTCACGCCCCAGTCCCAAAATCATGTGGAACCAGGCCACGTGGCAATGGCCAGCTGACACGTCTCCGAAGAAAAACCCAATTTATTGGACCCAAAGAGACGTGCTACGCTGTCCTAAAATACTAACAAGTCTAGTACTAGCATATAACAGGTAACATCTAATCTCATCCACAATATATCAAGGAACACTGAAATCAGTACTGGAATATAAGTGCTAAGTCCGAAATAAGTTTTTAATACAAACCCGATATGTCTGGTGGGAATAAACCCACTACAAAAACTAAAATAAGAGTGCTGAAATATAATCTGACTAGAGCATCGGCTATCTAATAAAGAGGCTCCAGCTCTACATGGCAAGTCTACTCAAGATCAGAGGAACTCGGATGGCAGCACCTCTAACTCCTCCTCGGAAGCGTACCTCGTCTCCTGCCCAGGTCCGTACACCGTGGGATAGTATGCCTCATCTAAATCTGGAAGGGAACCAGGTCCTCAGTGGGACATAACAAGATACATAAAAGTATGCCATATATAAATACTGAATAAATAAAGGGTGAGCTAACCATCTAAGTGAATGCAATATAAAGACAACCTTGGTACGTATAGGTAGGCGTAAGCATAACGTCCTCTAGAGTGTGGTATCTGCAACGTCCATCATTCCAAAGAATGAGGTATCTATATATATATAACGTCCAACACTCTAAGGGACGTGGTATCTGCAAAGTATATATACGTCCGTATCACTCCGAAGAGTGCGATATCTGCAATAAAGGAGGTGGATGTCCCATACGCCTACTAGTTGTCTTCTCCGCCCAAATGCGGATATACAAGTCGAATCCACAACGTACATACCACGTAGCTATATGCTAAGTCACAACTTTCTAGATAATCCTGACTACGTGCTAAACCGTGATGTGTGTTCCACGCACCGGTAGCTAATCGAGTACGCGAACCCGCATCCTAACATGAGTTAAAATCGTGATGCATGTACAAGTGTCAGGGTCTAGGAGAATATCAGAATACCCTCGCATCTATTGGTGAGTCTGCTAATGTCTAAGTCAGTTATACTACATATCGACATATTGGTCGACTACACCCGAGGCAATCTCAGGCGCACACAGTTATATGTATTTTTGCTATAGGAATATATGCAACAATTTATAATTTAAACAGTAGAATTTGGCAAGATATATTTGCCTGAGCAAGACTTTGTATAGTGTACGTCCTGATAATGTGTGTAAGTTTTGGGAAAGAAGTGGGATTAGTGTTTTGGGAAGTGTTGTAATATATATAGGGATAAGGAAGCGGTGGGGAAACTTAGGGATTAAGAATTACTGCTGCTGCTGCTTTCATCCTTTCATTGGTTTAGGTTTTGGTTGGTCTGCCATTGGTTTATGTTTCGGTTGAGGAATAGATAGAGAGGCGGTGGGGGATGAGTCATGGGGGATGAGTCATAAGAGGGTTGTTTTATGAGCGGTGCAAGGAATTATGCGGTAGAATTGGTTTACGTGCGGAGGTCGCTTTACGCGTGGGTTTAAATTTTACGCGCGGAGGTTGTTTTACTACTGCTGCTGCTGCTGTTTACGCGGGTAGGAGTATACGCGGGGGTGAGTGAAAGGAAGAGTTTACGCGGGGTAATGGTTTAACGGGTTTTGGGTTTGATCCAAAGGGGAATTTTATTCTAATTATATATATATATATATATATCTAAAAATTACATTGGTGTATACGGTTAAGCTAGCTACTGTCCAGAAGATCTCCTACATGGAATAAATTAGGAATTTTTTTTATAATGGCTCCATAAATCCTCTAAGTGCTGAAAACTTCTCAAAATAAATCTAATAAAATCTATTCTCCCTATTAATACGTTTTCAGGGTTAGGGGTTTTACATTCTACCCAACTTATAAAAATTTTATCCTCGAAATTAAATCTAAGTCACGGTAGAAAGTAAGAATGGTAGAAGATATAAATTAACATGGTAATCTCATACCTTGGTCTGTGAACAGGTTCGGATAACGTTTGCGCATGTCGTCCTCGCGTTCCCAAGTGGATTCTCCTGGTGCGCCATGCTTCCATGCTACGCGGACCAAGGGAATAGACTGGTTTCTCAATACTTTCTCTCGATGATCAAGGATTCCCACGGGTTATTCTTGATATGATAAGCTCGGCCCAATGGTAATTTCTGAATGGTCGAGGACATGACTGCTGTCTGCCACATACCGCCTGAGTTGTGATACATGGAATACGTCATGTACTCCCTCAAGTGAAGGTGGTAGCGCAAGTCGATACGCTACTTCTCCCACTCTCTCTAACACGTTAAATAGTCCAATATATCTTGACTCAACTTACTGTCACGCCCCAGTCCCAAAATACCGAGGGACTGGACACGTGGCAATGGCCAGCAGCACGCACCGATGGACAACCCAATTTAATGGATCCATCAGGGCATGCTTAAGCTGTAGTCTAACAATAAATGGAACCAATGATACAAGTCACAGTCTATTCTAATCTCATCCACAACAGATAATCACAGATCAAATGCCAGAATAAATATAACTGAATATAAACAAGCATATCTAAATAAAAGTATCTCGGAGAATAATCCGAGAATAAGTCTGATACATCAATGAAATAGACTGGAAATAAAATGACTAGAAATAGAAATAAATGAGTATCTCAAGCCAATACTCAGGAGAAGTCATCTGGTACGATCTCGTCCTCAGATCCTGGTTCTGCCCCAATGTATGCACCTGTTCCTGCTTCTGCTAATGCTAATGCTAATGCTCCGGTCCCGTAAACCTCGGGATAGATCTCGTCAGCTAATCCTGGGGACATAGTCCATTCCAGGTCCTCAGGGGACATAACAAGGTACAGATAATACAAGCCAAAATAAATGCAGTACAGCAATAAATGAAACCATAGGGTAAACTATGTAACCAGCTAAGTGATATGCAAGTGAGAGTTTTAGTCATACTCAGGCTGAGACTACTACAGGATCAGTGTCGGAGAAACCCATAGCAGTATTTTTTTGAAGGGCCAGAACTTGTGCTAAAGCTCTGTATCATAGACTAAGACACCTCCAGATAACATTATTTATATTATAATCAGCCTTGATATGGTAGTACTCTCCCCACCCCATGTAATCTCACGTCTCATGTCCACAACGTCTCATGTCCATGCCACGCAGGATCAAGTCTAATGCAGCAAGTCATAATAAGCTCTAAGCATGTAAACAGTAATGTCATGAATATGTATCCTATACGAAATCACCATGAATGTCTCAGGAAGATTCTGTCACATGAATAGTGTCAGGTATCCTGGGTATAATGTACTTGATAATGCAAGTACGAGAATGTAAAGGGTCGTAATGTCCATCTCTAGATGACGTTGCCCAACTCCGCGTACGGGGTTGGCACCCGACTATTGATCGGACGCTAAGCAAGTCACACGGCCTTAGGTTAAGCATGTACAAGATATAAATAAATCAAGGAATTATATAACAAGAACTGCAATGTTGGCAAGGTACACTTGCCTGTGGTTCTGGCTCCAACTGTAGCTCTGACAGCAGTGGGATTTGCAGGCAGTACTCCGGTTGCTGAAATAAACATCACCATCAGATCCAAAAAATATCAATCAGCTAAAAACGCCTGTCCTTGAGTCCAATTTGGAAACAAGGGCAAAAATGATAATTTCGGGTCAAGGCGGGGTCCACAAGTGACCCGCTTCGCACCGAAAAATGTGTCAGGGACAAAGGTCTCCAAATTCGTCCAACTTAGTGTCAACAAGTCAGGAAAGATGATACGAACCCAACGAAACTTTCAGAATTGGATTCCGGTGAGCCGATCACAAAATCGCCCGTCGAGTAGAGCCTATGGGGCCCACGACACGCGATTTCGTCAACGTTCTCAGAATCGAACCAAACTTGGGTCACAGGACCAGCGTATTACTACGAGTCCGATGGCGCAAGTTTCGTTTCGATCCGACGTGTGTACACAAAGTTATGACACGTTCCAGAACTGACAGATACGGGACGGCGTCCGCGGATACGCGTTGATTCCGGTGTGCACGCACATCCGAATCGACTTCTGCAAAATTCCGCACATCCGTATCAACGACGCGCACGTATCGGTGAAGACCGCACGCGACCAAGTCGTCCCGTTTGACGGGGCGCACCCAGTTCCGGGGTGAATCAGGGAGTTGTTTTTCCTGTTTTTGGATCGCGGTTCGCGATCGCCACAGGACGCGATGCCCCTAGCGGGTTGCACGGGCACCGAGAGGGTCATGCAGGGTTCGCGATGCTATAGACGGAATCAAAAATGGGGTAGCAAGGAGAGAGAAACAGGTACCTGAACAGGATCGAAAAATTGAAATATTCTGTGTCCGACATGACGTGAAGGGCCGTGTCCGTGTCTGCCCTAGGGTTTAGGGCTCGGGGAGGCTGCGACCGGAGCTTGACGGCGCTGCGGCGTGGGAGGCCGGCCGGAGGGGCTAGGGCGGTTCGACGGCGCTGGGAGACGGCGCAGGCGGCTCGGGGAGGCGACGCAGGCGGCTCGAGGTGCTGCGGGGTCGGCTCGAGCTCGGTGAGGGGCGGAGCGGTGCTAGGGCAGGGCGGAGAGGCCGGGGCTCGTCGGAGGAGAGCTGGGAGGAAGGAGGGGAGCTGGTGGAGGTCGGCGCCGGAGGATGGCCGGGGATCTAGGGTTCAGGGGATGGATTTGGGGAAGAAGATGGGGGAGGGGGTGGTTTTATAGGCGGACGGGGGCCAGGGGTGGCCGGGTGAGGCGGCGACGAAGTCGGGGTCGTGGAGAGAGGGGCGCGGCGGGGAGGAACGGGCTGCCGGCGACGTGGCCGGAGCCGTCGGCGGAGGAATCGGGGCTTTGGACGTGGGAGAGGAGAATGAGTCTCCGGGTCGGGTCGGGCGGCGCGTTTGGGTCTGACAGATCTGGCCCGACCCGTTAGCCGAAGCGGGTTGGGCATTGCGGGTTCGGGTCGCGGGTTGGACCCGGATCCGACCCGCAGCTAATGGGTTTGGGCTTGCGGGTTTGGGTCACGGGTTGGACCCGAATCCGACCCGCAGCCAAGGGTTTGGGTTGGGCTTGGTTTGACTCGGTTTGGGTTTGGTTTGACTCGGTTTGGTTTTTAAATAAAAAATTAGTTTTCAGGTGATTAAAAATAGGTCCGGGGCCCAATAAATTCCAGAAAAATTATCCTAAGTCCAGTTTTTCATTTTACACCCAAAAATATTATTTACATAATATTTTAATATATTTTAAAAACATTTAATTTTATTTAATGCAAAAACACCTTGTTTTTAATTAGCAAAAATTCCCGAAAAATCCTAGAAAATTCTGAAAAATTCAATTTTAAAAATCTTGAAAAATCAGGGGGTTTACAATCTACCCCCCTTAAGAGAATTGCGTCCTCGCAATCAAAGAATAATCGGTCAACAGAGATGACACGGTTGCAAGTATTGTTCGAAAATACATCACAAGACACTTAGAGAAAATATCGTTTCCCTAAGAATGAAAGTTATGCACTTTCCAGAGTGAAGCAAAACTTGTTAAAGCAAAAGAACCACAACTTTTAGAAAACTAGGTTATTATTAACAAGTTCCAAATTACTAGGTTGGGGCTGAGGTCACGAACCAATAGGCACGAGCTAAAACAAGACTAGAAACGGTATCTACGAATCACTTACGCGTTAGCTACTCCACGAGTCTGTGCGTTCTCCACGGTCATCGTCAGGGCTTGTTCACGTCCTTGCAGTCGATTCCTCTGCTGCTGAGCCTGCTGGAAGAGTAGTGCCTGGGGTATCAAAGGTGGCCTCGGCTGATACCCTCCTGGAGCTGGTGGTAGGACTTCTTGAACTTCCGTTTGTGGTGCTTCCATTGTTGGAGAGGCTGGCCTTGGTGCTGGTAAAGCTTGTTGGTTTACCATTGGTGCTCTTTTTCGACGCTCAGGACATTCCCTTAATAAATGCTGACTGGATCCGCAAGCTAAGCATAATTTCCTTTTGCGTCTGCACTCATTGTTAATATGGCCTATCTTGCCACAGTAGTAACAAGTAGGAAGGAATGAGGCTCTGGATGCTGCTCTCGGTGGTGGATTCATCTGTGGTCGCTTTGCAGCTCTTTTCTGTTGTGCTTGGTCTGGTGCTGATGCATACGGCCGCTTCTGGCTGGACTCTATCCTTGTGGTGCACTCCATGGGTCGTGCTGCAGCAAGAACGTCCTCGTCTAAGGTAGTTGCATTTGAGTTGATTAACTTCCTTAACTCCGAGCTAAATCTGTCGATGAACTTCTCCGCTTGGTTCTGCTGAGCTTCTTGATGAACTTTCTGATGGGCTTGCATCATCGCGTACAACATTCGAAACATATGTTGTTCATCCATAGGCTGTCCTAGTGGGAAGGAAGGCATCGGTGGAGTAGACTGCGTCAATGGTGGAACATCATCTTGATGGATTCTTGAGGCAGGCTGACTTGTTTGACTGCTTTGTGATGATTAACTTCACCAACTGGTGTCACATCGTCTTCGTGGGTAACCACAATGCCTTGTGGTGTTCCTGCATGAGCCTCGTTGCTGGCTTGTGGGTCCATTTCCCTGCATCCAAAATAAATAATAAGAGGCGCACAGGAATCAAGGTAGGATGCAAGTCAAGAAATTAATCCGAATCCGATATGGATATCAAGAACGTTTCAAGTAAGTGGATGAGATCCTAACACTTATACTATTCTTATTGCAGGCCTGTTCGGTCCCTAAGTTAAAACCGAACAATTTAGTCGTTGACCTGCATAGGCTACCACAAAAACCATGTCACGCCCCAGTCCCAAAATACCGAGGGACTGAACACGTGGCAATGGACAGCAGCACGCACCGATGGACAATCCAATTTAATGGATCCATCAGGGCATGCTTAAGCTGTACTCTAACAATAAATGGAACCAATGATACAAGTCACAGTCTATTCTAATCTCATCCACAACAGATAATCACAGATCAAATGCCAGAATAAATACAACTGAATATAAACAAGCATATCTAAATAAAAGTATCTCGGAGAACAATCCGAGAATAAGTCTGATACATTAATGAAATAGACTGGAAATATAATGACTAGAAATAGAAATAAATGAGTATCTCAAGCCAATACTCAGGAGAAGTCCTCTGGTACGATCTCGTCCTCAGATCCTGGTTCTGCTCCAATGTATGCACCTGTTTCTGCTTCTGCTAATGCTAATGCTCCGGTCCCGTAAACCTCGGGATAGATCTCGTCAGCTAATCCTGGGGACATAGTCCATTCCAGGTCCTCAGGGGACATAACAAGGTACAGATAATACAAGCCAAAATAAATTCAGTGCAGCAATAAATGAAATCATAGGGTAAACTATGTAACCAGCTAAGTGATATGCAAGTGAGAGTTTTAGTCATACTCAGGCTGAGACTACTACAGGATCAGTGTCGGAGAAACCCATAGCAGTATTTTCTCGAAGGGCCAGAACTTGTGCCAAAGCTCTGTATCATAGACTAAGACACCTCCAGATAACATTATTTATATTATAATCAGCCTTGATATGGTAGTACTCTCCCCACCCCATGTAATCTCACGTCTCATGTTCACAACGTCTCATGTCCATGCCACGCAGGATCAAGTCTAATGCAGCAAGTCATAATAAGCTCTAAGCATGTAAACGGTAATGTCATGAATATGTATCCTATACGGAATCACCATGAATGTCTCAGGAAGATTCTGTCACATGAATAGTGTCAAGTGTCCTGGGTATAATGTAATTGATAATGCAAGTACGAGAATGTAAAGGGCCGCAATGTCCATCTCTAGATGACGTTGCCCAACTCCGCGTACGGGGTTGGCACCCGACTATTGATCGGACGCTAAGCAAGTCACACGGCCTTAGGTTAAGCATGTACAAGATATAAATAAATCAAGGAATTATATAACAAGAACTGCAATGTTGACAAGGTACACTTGCCTGTGGTTCTGGCTCCAACTGTAGCTCTGGCAGCAGTAGAATTTGCAGGCAGTACTCCGATTGCAGAAATAAACATCACCATCAGATCCAGAAAATATCAATCAGCTAAAAACGCCTGTCCTTGAGTCCAATTTGAAAACAAGGCAAAAATAACGATTTCGGGTCAAGACGGGGTCCACAAGTGACCCGCTTCGCACCGAAAAATGTGTCAGGGAAAAAGGTCTCCAAATTCGTCCAACTTAGTGTCAACAGGTTAAGAAAGATAATACGAACCCAACGGAACTTCCAGAATTGGATTCCTGTGAGCCGATCACAAAATTGCCCGTCGAGTGGAGCATGTGGGGCCCACGACACGCGATTTCGTCAACGTTCTCAAAATCGAACCAAACTTGGGTCACAGGACCAGCGTATTACTACGAGTTCGATGGCGTAAGTTTCGTTTCGATCCGACGTGTGTACACAAAGTTATGATACATTCCAGAACTGACGAATACGGGACGGTGTCCGCGGATACGCGTTGATTTCGGTGTGCACGCACATCCGAATTGACTTCTGCCAAATCCCGCACGTCCGTATCAACGACGCGCACGTATCGGTGAAGATCGCACACGACCAAGTTGTCCCGTTTGGCGGGGCACACCCAATTTCGGGGTGAATCAAGGCGTTGTTTTTCCTATTTTTGGATCGCGGTTCGCGACCGCCACCGGATGCGATGCCCCGAGCGGGTTGCACGGGCACCGAGAGGGTCACGCAGGGTTCGCGATGCAACAGACGGAATCGAAAATGGGGTAGCGAGGAGAGAGAAACAGGTACCTGAACAGGGTCAAAAAACCAAAATATTCTGTGTCCGACATGACGAGAAGGGCCGTGTCCGTGTCTGCCCTAGGGTTTAGGGCTCGGGGAGGCTGCGATCGGAGCTTGGCGGCGCTGCGGCGGGGGAGACCGGCCGGAGGGGCTAGGGCTGTGCGGCGGCGCTGGAAGGCGGCGCAGGCGGCTCGGGGAGGCGGCTCGAGGTGCTGCGGGGTCGGCTCGAGCTCGGTGAGGGGCGGAGCCGGTGGGCGGAGCGGTGCTAGGGCAGGGCGGAGAGGCCGGGGCTCGTCGGAGGAGAGCTGGGAGGAAGGAGGGGAGCTGGTGGAGGTCGGCGCCGGAGGATGGCCGGGGGACTAGGGTTCAGGGGATGGATTTGGGGAAGAAGATGGAGAAGGGGGTGGTTTTATAGGCGGACGGGGGCCAGGGGTGGCCGGGTGAGGCGGCGACAAAGTCGGGGTCGTGGAGCGAGGGGCGCGGCTGGGAGGAACGGGCTGCCGACGACGTGGCCGGAGCCGTCGGCGGAGGAATCGGGGGTTTAGACGTGGGAGAGGAGAAGGAGTCTCCGGGTCGGGTCGGGCGGCGCGTTCGGGTCTGACAGATCCGGCCCGACCCGTTAGCCGAAGCGGGTTGGGCTTTGCGGGTTCGGGTCGCGGGTTGGACCCGGATCTGACCCATAGCTAATGGGTTTGGGCTTGCGATTTCGGGTCACGGGTTGGACCCGAATCTGACCCGCAGCCAAGGGTTTGGGTTGGGCTTGGTTTGACTCGGTTTGGGTTTGGTTTGACTCGGTTTGGTTTTTAAATAAAAAATTAGTTTTAGGTGATTAAAAATAGGTCTGGGGCCCAATAAATTCCAGAAAAATTATCCTAAGTTCAGTTTTTCATTTTACACCCAAAAATATTATTTACATAATATTTTAATATATTTTAAAAACATTTAATTTTATTTAATGCCAAAATACCTTGTTTTTAATTAGCAAAAATTCCCGAAAAATCTCAGAAAATTCTGAAAAATCCAGTTTTAAAATTCTTGAAAAATCAGGAGGTTTACACTTACCGCGCCCTCCGAATCGAATGGTGCCTCTGGTGGGTGATATCCTCAAGAAGACATGATCGTCCTTTTTAGACTCCAAGGGACGATGATGAAGATCTGCCCATTGCTTTTGCCTGTCTTGCGCTGCTCACAAGTGTCCTTGGATTTTCTTTACCTTCTCCACTGTGCGAACAATTAATTCTGGTCCTAGAATCTGTCTTTCACCCACATCGCTCCAACATACTGGGGAACGACACTTCCTCCCATATAGTGCTTCGTAGGGAGCCATTTGAATGCTCGCTTGATAGCTATTGTTATAGGAAAACTCGACCAAATATAAATGGTCCTCCCATGATCCACTGAAATCAAGCATACACGCTCTCAACATATCTTCCAGTGTCTGAATAGTACGCTCGGATTGGCCATCTGTCTGCGGGTGATACGAGGTGCTGAACTTTAGGCGGGTACCAAGACTCTCTTGTATGCTCCGCCAAAAGTAAGATGTGAACCTTGTATCCCTGTCAGACACGATACTAACTAGCACTCCATGCAGTCGCACAATATCTCTCATGTATATGTCTGCTAAGTCCTCTGTGGATTGTCCAACTCTGAAGGATAAAAAGTGGGCAGCCTTGGTGAGTCGATCTACGATCACCCATACCGTATTACGACCATTAGGACTCCTTGGAAAGTCCGTAACGAAGTCCATAGTGATGTGCTCCCATTTCCACTCAAGTATTGGGAGTGGTTGGAGTAAGCCTGCGGACCTTTGATGCTCAGCCTTGACTTGCTGACACACCAGGCATTTTGCCACAAAGTGGGCTATCTCCCTCTTCATTCTATGCCACCAATAGTACTGTCTCAGGTCTCTGTACATCTTCGTGCCTCCTGGATGAATAGAGTATATTGAGCTATGTGCTTCTGACATCAGCTCTTGACGAAGTTCTCCATTCGGAACATAGAGACGATCTCCACATCTTAAAGTCCCGTCCTCGTGTATGGGTAATCCTGTCTGTATTCCGGCCTCTGTCCTTTGTCGAAGCCTCTGGAATCTGGCATCTGTTGGTAGGGAAGCCTTGATCCTTTCGACCAATGTTGATTTCAACTGATAACTTGACAATTGGCCGTCAGTTCCAGGCACAATGACCTCTATACCTAGATGTTCTAGGTCATTCAATAGATGTTGCTGGGTAGTCAAAAAGAATGCTATGGGCCTCCTGCTTAAAGCGTCGGCTACTACGTTGGCCTTTTCCGGATGGTACTGCAGCTCAATCTCAAAATCTGTCATCACCTCGAGCCAACGTCTTTGTCTCAGGTTCAAGTCCTTCTGGGTGTAGACGTACTTTAGGCTTTTGTGATCAGTGAATATCTCCACTCGTTCTCCGTATAGATAGTGTCTCCAAAGCTTCAAGAAAAAGATGATTGCCGCAAGCTCCAGGTCGTGAGTGGGGTAGTTCTTCTCATGGGTCCTCAGTTGTCTAGAGGCGTAGGCTACAACCTTCCCATGTTGCATCAAGACGCAACCTAAACCTTTTCCGGATGCATCGCTGTAGATTACGAATCCTCCGGACCCTGAAGGTATGGTCAAGATAGATGCCGTAGTCAGACGCTTTTTTAGCTCGTCGAATACTATCTGACACTCCTCTGACCAGATGAACTCCTTCTCCTTGCGGGTCAAGCGAGTCATCGGCTCCGCGATCCTTGCAAAGTTCTCTACGAACCTCCGGTAATATCCGGCAAGTCCTAGGAAACTCCTTACCTTTGAGACGTTGGTAGGGGTCGGCCACGTTTCTACTGACGAAATCTTCGCTGGATCTACCGAAATGCCATCTTCTGAGATAACGTGTCCAAGAAAAGCGACACGATCTAGGAAAAACTCGTATTTACTCAGCTTTGCATAAAGCCTCTCACGCCTTAGCGTCTCTAACACTAGCCTCAAGTGCTCTCCGTGCTCCTCGTGGTTCTTTGAATACACCAAGATGTCATTGATAAAGACTACCACGAACCGGTCCAGATACTGATGGAATACTCTGTTCATTAGGTTCATAAATATGGCAGGTGCATTTGTCAATCCAAAAGGCATTACTAAGAACTCGTAGTGACCATAACGAGTCCTGAACGCTGTTTTTGGAATGTCTTCTCTCCGTACTTTTACCTGATGATAGCCTGATCTCAAATCTATTTTTGAGAACACTACTGCTCCTGTCAATTGGTCGAACAGATCATCAATTCGCGGCAGAGGGTAATTGTTTTTTATTGTCAAAGCATTAAGGGCTCTGTAATCAATGCATATACGAAATATCTCGTCCTTCTTTGGTACAAACAACACTGGTGCTCCCCAGGGTGATGCATTAGGACGAACAAATTCCTTGATCTGTAACTCTTCTAGTTGTAGCTTCAGCTCGTCTAGCTCCTTCTTTGCCAACCGGTACATATTTGAACATACCGGTGCTGCTTCTGGCACTAATTCAATAATGAACTCTACCTCTCTATCAGGCGGTAGGCCTGGAAAATCCTCCGGAAATACATCCTCGAATTCTACGACAATAGCTGGTGGAGCTGTCTCCATAGCCATGTAAGCTCTAGGTGTCTGGCCTATTCCTTGCTCGATGGTGCCCCATATGTACTCGAACTCCGGTGATCTGGCGGTCTAAAAATGATGCTACCTCTCCAGCAGTCTAGTATAGCATTGTACTGGCTCAACTAGTCCATGCCTAAAACAACGTCGAAGTTTGGCATCGGGAGTACTAAAAATCGTGCTTTCATCTCCCTACTACACACGACTACGGAGCACGTTCTAATAGTGCTGGTAACTGGTAGGATGCCTCCTTCGGTAAGAATCTTCCAACTCTTAGGCAAGGGGGAAGTAGCTACTCTATGCATGGCTACGAAACTACTAGATATAAAAGATAGCATAGCGCCAGAATCAAATAATGCAGTTGCAGGTATTGATGCAACTAAAATGGTACCTGTGATAGTTTCCCCTTCTGGTTCCTCCGCAACTGCTGCTAGTGCAAAGGCCTGTCCGTGCCTCTGCCCTCTTCCCTGCTGCCTGGCTCGGTCGAACTGAGCCTCTTGTGGAGCCAAGGGTGGTCCCTTCTGAAATCCTCTGGGTGCTAGGGGATGCTGACCTCCAGTCGGGGGTAGTATCCTCTGGACTGGTGCTGTTGGCCCTTGTCCGTTCTGGGGTGCTGCCTCCCTGCGTTGTGGGCAGTCTCTGGCCAGGTATTGACTTGCTCCACATATCATGCACAGTCCAAGCTTCTTCCGGCAGTCTCTGACGAAATGTCCCTTCTTGCCACAATAATGACAAGTCGGAAGCTCCTTGTACTGATATGGCACTGTCCTTTGTGCCTGCATTCCTGGACGATGGATTGGTCCTCCTGCTATGGGCTGGGCTTTGGCTGGTATGGTCATGCTAGAGCGCCTTGCTTCTCTGCCAATGGCCTCCTGGATTCTTGCCTCTAAAAGAACCTCCTCATAAGAGATCCTTGACTGTGTAGTGGTATACCTTTGTAGCTCGGGGGTAAGGCCGTGATGGAACCTACTGGCCTTTTCCAGCTCGTTAGGTATCAAGATGGTACCAAATCGACTAAGTCGACTAAACTCTGCGTCGTAGGCGTCTACAGTCATAGTTTCTTATTCCAGGTTTAGGAACTGGGAGTATAGAGCATTCCTGACCGTAGCCGGGAAATACTTCGCATTGAAGTACACTAAGAATTGCTCCCACGTATGGTTCTTGCCGATGCTGCATTCTTTAGAGTCCCATCAGTGATGAGCGTTGCCTTTGAGTTGGGCCCTCACCGCGGTCATCCAAAGGTCTGGGTGCAGCTGTGAACCTTCTAGCAGCATCTTCGTATTGGAGACCCAATCTGATATCTCCTCCGGAGTCTCGCTGCCCAAAAAGGTTCCTGGGCCCATCTGGCAAAAACCTCGGACAGTACCAGCTGGTTGGACAGGTGCAGGGGTATATGTTCTTTCAAGAGCTGTCATCAAGCTCTGCCTCAATGTTTCTGTCTGATGCCATTGTGTCTGCATCATGGCTTGGAAGAATTGGAACATTTGTGGCTGTCCCTCTAGTTATGGAATCAGGGCTAGAAATGATGGGGGTGGAGGCAAAGATGTATCTACCTGGTATGTTGGTGCCTGAGAGGTCTGTCCTTCTTGCTGAGCTAGTGTAGATCCCTGAGTAGGACCATTATGGAGGTATGATGGATAAACCGGTGTCCGTCTCGGGGACTGGTCTCTTAGGGTAGTCAGGGTTCTATTAACATCAGGCGGGGTGTCTGTTGCCTTATCAACCCTATCATCTGTGTGTCCACTAGGTACGTCCATACTTCTGGGAGAAAAGAAATAAACAGGATGCAAGCATTTAATAGAATGTTTGCGTAAAAACAGGTTGCTAAGTCGTCCGCGTAAAACAGAGATTTCAAAGAAGTTTGGCGTAATTTAAGACTTCAGAGCTGTTCGCGTAAAATCGAGATTCTAGATAGTCTGCGTAAAGTAGGGATTCGAGACTGTCTGCGTAAAGTAGAGATAGAGATTTTGAAATTGTCTGCGTAATACAGAGTTTCAAGCTGTCTGGCATAAAGTAAAGATTTAACTATCTGGGGTAAATCATGGCTTCAGAGCTATCTGCATAAAAGTCTGCTATACCTCCTGCGTAAAGTCTGCCTAAAGTCTGTGCATAAAAATCTGTGTGCGTAAGGGTTATCTGCGTAAAATCTAACATACGTTGTTTTTATTGCAGCGTAAGGTTTGTACGAGTAACTCTTTGTTTTCCTTGGATGAATTTGTCAGATAATTCAGTGAACCTGACATATGACAAAAAGTACCGCACGATAACCGAGAGGGTGGTTGTGATGATGTTTCTGCACAGAGACCCAGTTTGTCGTTTAGTGACATATTTGGTACACCACTCAAGGAAGGATTGAGTCTTCTAAATACGCGGTCTATTGTAATGAGCTTATACGCTCAAGATAAGACAAAACCTTGATGTTACGTAAAAAGCTGTTTCATGCTCAGGGCTCGAGGCATATCTCTGCATTTAATGCACGAGATTTTCCTTTGTCATGACTAGGAAAGCTAAAAGTATGACTAATATGCTTATATCACTATCCTTGTGGTTTACGCCTAATCAGGCTACTCTACGCTGGTTATCAAGTTTACGCTGGGGTAGTTTCCTACATGGCTTGCATGATGTGTCATACGCAGGATTAGGAAAACTATGGAAAAGTGGTTTAGCAGTTGTCATAACCGCAGCATAAAGTTGGCAGTCTCTTCATAGTTTTAGCTTTTTACGCCAACAAGGATAAAGGGTCTGGTCATAGTTTAAGGGTTTTTGGCATAAAACTTGTGTTATCCAACCTAGGATAAGGAAAAATAAGATTTAGTCAAGTGTGAATGAGATCCTTATGCTCTATTCCTATACGTAGGATTGTTTGGTACAGTTATGTAACCAAAACAATATAAACTAGACCTGCATGGGCCACCACTAAAACCATGTCACGTCCCAGTCCCAAAATTATGTGGAACCAGGCCACGTAGCATTGGCTAGCTGACACGTCTCCGAAAGAAAACCCAATTTATTGGACCCAAAGAGACGTGCTACGCTGTCCTAAAATACTAACAAGTCTAGTAGTAGCATATAACAGGTAACATCTAATCTCATCCACAATATATCAAGGAACACTGAAATCAGTGCTGGAATATAAGTGCTAAGTACGAAATGAGTTTTTAATACAAACCCGATATGTCTCGTGGGAACAAACCCACTACAAAAACTAAAATAAGAGTGCTGAAATATAATCTGACTAGAGCATCGACTATCTAGATAAAGAGGCTCCAGCTCTACATGGCAAGTCTACTCAAGATCAGAGGAACTCGGATGGCAGCACCTCTAACTCCTCCTCGGAAGCGTACCTCGTCTCCTACCCAGGTCCGTACACCGTGGGATAGTATGCCTCATCTAAATCTGGAAGAGAACCAGGTCTCAGTAGGACATAACAAGATACATAAAAGCATGCCATATATAAATACTGAATAAATACTACCAGAAAAAGTTAAATTAGCGACGTCTAAAAACGTCGCTAAATAACCAAAATACGTCGCTAAGTTAGTTTAGCGACGTAATTAGCGACGTTTTAAAGCAGTCGGAAAAAAGTAAGTCGCTAAAACAAAAAACGTCGCTAAACGTCGCTATGCCGACGTTTTTTAGCGACTTGAATGTGTCGCTAAATTTAGCGACGTTTAGCGACGCAGCGTCACTAATTAGCGACGTACATAGCGACGTTACACCGACGTCTTTAATGACCTGGCAATACTGCCATGTCAGCAGTTTGCGACGTACATCGACGATTTTAGCGATGTCTTTAGCGACATGTAACAGCATCGCTAATTAGCGACGTAGTTAGCGACGTAAATGAACGTCGCTAAACGTCACTAAACGTCGCTAATTTTTAGAAAAAAAAAAATTACTGAATTGTATTTCTGGGTTTACCAACCCCCTTGGGTTCATTATCAGGTATATGATGGTAGTAGAAATAATTGAATAAAGGACAAAGACACAGTAGCAGCACCAAAGAAGAAAATTGTAGTGCACTGGGTAAATACAGGCCAAGTATCAATCATCAGTGGTAAACCAAAATATATTAGGAACTGTGTGAATATCAGTGAATTAAGACAGTACTATCTGTGTTGTATGTTGGTCTTAATGTGCTCAAAGATAGGGAGAGTGTGTGTATTATAATTCAGTGTGTTTGAGTTTGTACAGGGACTGTGTATTATATTGCAACTTGTATCATTAAACTGGAAAAAAGATAAAAATAGGCACTGAACACTCAACACCGGTAAAATAACATATTTAATATGAATAATATAATAAAACTTGAAGAAAAAAAGTATCCAGCAAATCTCATCGTAAAGAATATGGCAAATTTATATCCATACAATCGTATCCTAAATAATAAAAAAAATATAAATATCCAGTAACTAGCTATACTACTACGGATCTGTAGGAGGCTGACCACCGGCGCGCTTGAAGGATAAGAACTGCTCATACTCGTCCCGTGGAATCGACACCGATGTCGATGGAGAAGGCAGTGACGTCGGTGGAGTCTGTGTCGATATAGGAGGCCGTGCCCGCTCCAAGTCAGCGAGTCGCTGGTTGTAAGAATCTATGGTAGATAACAGCCTCGTACTGCTATGAACCATTGAATCCTGCATCATCGTCAGCCTCTCGCCCATCGATAGCTGTGACGCCTGCAGCTCTATGATGTTGCGGTCTGTCGAGGCTCTAATATTATTTGTCAAATCCCGGAGCTCCGTCATGCTGCTGTCGAGCATATCGAATCGTGCGATGAGCATCGGATCGTCCGCCTGCGCCTGGGACCGGGGCTGCACCTCCATCCTTCGCAGCAACTCATCACGGAGAGACGCAATCTAACGGTCAACAGCCTCCTGGACGGCCTCCTGGACTCTGGCCGACGACTGCGAGGGCTGCGACTGCGAGGGCTGTATGGAATGCGCAGCTGTCGGGGACGCCTTAGATGACTGCGTCGCAACCAGGGCACCATAGGAGCCCGTACCGTAGTACATCCCCCTCTGGAGACCACCAGCTGCGGTCACCCACAGGTCGTCCGCCGACGGAGCTGGAGCGGGCTGCGACGAAGTACCTGCCTCTCCAGGTGTAGGTGCACTAGCAGTCGCCCGCTCACGCAGCATAAGATACTCGGCCTAGAAAGGTTTGGAAACTCGATAATTGCCTAAGTTATATTAAAATTAACACAAAGTAAAGTAATACTTATATAGGTCTGCGAGACCCTCTCATCAATGAGATTTTCGTCCTTGCGATGGGTGGCCAAGAAGACGGTCACCATGTTTGCATCCTCACCCCTTTGTACCTGTTAAAAATATATTATTTATTACTAAACTTAAACATTTTTTTCAAGTACCATTTTATGGTACTTACATTAAAAACTTAAACATTTTTAGGCAACTTTGCACCCTCGGGCAAGATCTCTATAATCAAATCGAGCAGTCGATTATAGCATTCTTGCGACATGTTAAAATCGGACTTGATGCTTAATAATCTTGTAACCACCTCCAACGGTGAATGATCCTCACAACCAGGATATAGTGGAGTCCTTGCATTCTCCAACAACTCCATAAACTTTGCAGCATCGGCATTCGGTGCCTCCCCAGCTGCATCATAATTGTCCGGATTGAAACTAAGTCCCGCCGCATCATAATTGTCCGGATTGAAACTAGGCCCCGCCGCATCATAAACCATGTTCACCAACCCGTTGTCGTAAGCATCATGGTCGTGGACATCCATATACGACTCCACATATGGCTCCGACTCCGATGCTAGAGATACAAGTTCTCCGTGCGCGGTCCACTGATAGTAATTCGGCGTGAAGCCCTTCGAGTATAAATGATATGTAACTTCCACTTCTGGATGATATTTCCTGTTGCGACATCTCACACACGGATACTTAATTTTGGTACCGTCCATGTACTAAGGGAACGCCTTGGCGAACTGCAGGAACTTCTGTACACCCTCAATGAATTCATCCCGCATACCGCACATGTCATCAGGATGATGGTTGTACATCCACGAACGATGACGCAGATAGTAATTCATATCCATTTCTAGATACTTCTGCAAAAATGATAGTATGTATCATATAAATCATTACATACAGTAGTTTATCACCTAACTTCATAACTGAACCGAACTATAAAAATCATAACTGATATAATACATACTTTCATTTATCAAAGTCTAAAATAAGCAATATTCAAAACAACTGACCATTTATCAAAGTCTAAAATAAGCAATAATTTTATTTCATAACTGATATAATACATACTTTCATTTATCAAAGTCCAAGAGCCCTAGATATGGAATATAAATGTTGATAAACAGGGTTAACTAGTTCATGGTGATGTTTCTAAGCCAATTCTAGATCCATACTAGTTTATACTAGTCAATACTAGGTTAATACCTTGCTACACTATGTATTCTAGGTCGTACTAAGGAATTCTAGTTTATACTAGTTAATGCCTAGCTAATACTAGTTATTACTAAGTATACTAGTTAATATTAGCTATACTAAATACTACTAGTATAACTTAACTAATATCCTACCTTACCCCAACTCACATCTTATACTTGCTTACTGGACTACAACCCATAGTAGTCACTCCTCCCTGATACCACAGTATCAGTTCATTTCACAGCACTGTTGTGCTCTAATTGAACTGCACTGCACTGATCACTCTTGCCAATTAAATCCCTGATACCACAGTATCAGTTAAGGGCTGTATTGGCATGCAACAAGTGACCTGTGAACACCTACCCGATACTTGGCTATACCTTAACCCAAATACATGCCTGCAGACCCTAACTAAGTCTGCAACCTCTGATACTTGGCTATATATATACTAATTAGTATATATATATATATACTAATTAACAATAGCTAACTGATACCAATCAGCTATTCACTGATACACCAGTTTGTGTATCCAACACAGTCACCAACTCAAAGAACTTATACACACCAATATCACCCTTACCTTAGAGCAACCTACTACTTTATTAAAAAATTTAACATTACTACTATCTGAGGGTTTGATCTGATATGCATAACAGCGTATAAACTGATATAAGGTACTACATATACACTCTGGTCCTAATCCCGAGATCAGTCCTATGACCCATACTTATTAAGTACTCCAACACCCCTTAAACCTGATACAAATTATTAAATAATGCTTAACCACCAACCTTAACCACCAATCTGCTACTGTTGCTGCAGAACTACAACCATCAGTTGTTGTACACCCAACTACAGGGTTTAGTAGGCTACTGCAATAGGTGCAGTCTACAACTGTAGTGAGGGACTCCTCCCTACAATTGCCTGTACAATTAATACCAACTTTCCTTTGTCAATGACTGATATCTAAACCCTCCATCAACCCAGCAAGCACATTCTTGTACTGATACAGCTGCCCAAACAACAACAGAATCACCACTACTACTTGTGAGGTCTGCACAACATGTACAAGTCCCCCCTCTAAAGTTACAAGTCCCCCCTCTAAAGTTTGCACTCTTGTGTACCCACAGTATCAGGTACTGCTACCAAGGGTCAGAACCTGATCTCCATCTATACTTAATGCCAAGTTATACTGGTTAGCCTAAACTGATACACTTAAACCAATGTCTGAACACTCTGCAACATTTGCTTCCCCTCCATTGTTATCTGAATGCATACATAATGTATTTGCTTTTAAAGTGCACTGCTGCCATTGGAAGCACTGGTAAAACTTGTCCGATCTTTACTAATTGCATACAAATATCTGAGCACAGAAACACTAAACTATTAATGAAAATTGAATTAGTTATCGAACACATCAAGTTCCTCAGCACAGGAATTCCCCCTATTGATATATGTTAATTATCACCTCTAACACCTAATATAATATTATAACCACTACCACAATATTTGCACACATGCACACTTTACACAGTCACTTGGTTATGACACACACACTCACAATTATTAATAAATAACATATCAATATGTTCATGCACATGTATATATATATATATATATATATATATATATATATATATATATATATATATATATATATATATATATATATATATATATATATATAGAAAGAGAGAGAGAGAGAGAGAGAGAGAGAGAGAGAAATACACTATATACTAATGTACCTATATGCACTAGTGGCAATTAGTCAAATACCTAGTGTGCATACTTGATGAACTTGTGATACGTATCCAAATAAAGAACCAAAACCCAAGTTCTCCAATCATTAGTATTTATATATATATATATATATATATATATATATATATATATATATATATATATATATATATATATATATATATATATCAAATATATCATAGTATAACTAAAGTAACTGGCTAAAATGAGAATTGAGGAGTAATTGTACACACTAAGGCATAAATAGATACACACACACAACCACTAGTCTAATTCACAAACATTTGGTGTGCAACACCAAGATACTCTAGGATACATCCTCCATACACCACACCACCATGATACCAACCCTCAATTTACATGGACACATCCAATAGATCAAATATTGTATGAATAAACTAATAGTTGACAATATTAAATAAAATAGATGTATAGGAGAAAAACCCTAACCCTAACCCCAGGTTAAAAAACCTAACCCTAACCCTAGGTCCTGATCAGTGTTTGTGTCAGTATGTGTGTGTGTGTGTGTCGTGTCTGTGTCTGTGTCAGTGTCTGTGTGAGTGTGTGTGTGTGTGTGTGTGTCTGTGTGTGTGTGTGTCGTGTGTGTCTGTCAGTGTCTGTGTATGTGTGTCGTGTCTGTCAAGTGTGTGTTGTGTCAGTGTGTGTGTCCTGAGAGAGAGAGAGAGAGAGAGAGTTAGGGTTTACCTAGAGCTCGAGGAGGAGGAGGGGGATGCCGGAGTAGCCGCAGCCGTGGATCGCCGGTCGCCGGAGGGGGGGGGAATCGAAAGTTTTCAAAAATTTTGACAGATGGGGAAAAAGAAAACTGAGCCCTAATTAACCAAAATTTAGCAACGTTTAGCGACGTCAAAGAACAACGTCGCTAAAATAAGCTTTAGCAACGTCAAATACGTCGCTAAACACGTTGCTAAATATTTTTAATATATACGTCGCTAAACGTCGCTAAATTAGACATATTAGCGACGTTTAGCGACCTTAATTAAACTTATAGCGACTAATCTTTTAAAATCTTAATAAAAGTCGCTAAACGTCGCTAAATGTCGCTATTTAACGACGTCTAGCGACGTTTTTTATGGAGTCGCTAATTTAGCGACGTTTTTACATGGAGTCGCTAAAATGCATCGCTAATCCCGCTTTTTCTAGTAGTAAAATAAAGGGTGAGCTAACCATCTAAGTGAATGCAATGTAAAGACAACCTTGGTACGTATGGGTAGGCGTAAGCATAACGTCCGACGTCCTCTAGGGTATGGTATCTGCAACGTCCATCATTCCGAAGAATGAGGTATCTGTATATATATAACTTCCAACACTCTAAGGGATGTGGTATCTGTAAAGTATATATACGTCTGTATCACTCCGAAGAGTGCGGTATCTACAATAAAGGAGGTGGATGTCATGACCCAATTCCGTAGAATCACTAAGGCGTCCCCCGAATCGTGACCGCCGTACGGGCCTGGGGTTGTGCCCGCACAAGGCTTTAATGATTTGCATAGCAAGCACATATTCAGAGTACGCAGATAAATTGAAACACAGATTTGAAACATGGAAAAGTTCTCTTTATTGATAATGAACATCTATTACAAACTCCTGAACGAGTCAGCTAATATGCCTCACGGGCTTACAAAAGAGTTGACTCAAAATGAGATAACAGTCCTGTACATTACATCCCTTTATAAACTTTAAAATGATAAAGACCTCCAGGCTGGAGGACGGCTTTGCCACGAAGCTGCATTTGTGTATGAAGAGTTGCAAGCTTCTGTCTTCAAAATGCTTCAAGGGGCGTGGTGAAGATGCGCCAACAGCTGGACTGGATCGGGAAGATGACTTCAGCTCCTCGCTCGGTTCGCCTTAGTGCGTAGAACCTGTTTCAACGAGGGTCAGCATGTCGAAACATACTGGTGAAGGCGAGCTAACTGAACTATACCAATCAACACGTTGTTTTAATGAAGCATGCATATTTGTGGGTTTCTATCTTGCCTTAGTTCATTTACAAGTAAGCAGCATATAGAATTTACTGAAATGAACGTGCCACCATTCGGTGGATTTTACCTGACCGTCTGAATTTCCTGCATAATACTTACCATGCCTTCCCTGCCACGAAGACACAAGTTAATATGCAACAGGTTTAAATATACACGATGATCACTGGCATGGTTGCCATAATGGACTAGTCCGAGACAAGGATAGCATGCAACGATAGTACACGAGGTGCTGCAAGCCATCTTGTCCCATACACGATGACTATACACGAGTTTCGCCCGGATCGAATCGGTGCCAGTGCCCCAGCGACCGTCCGCAGAACCAATACCTTGTGCACAAGTTGTCTATGATCGAACACGATTAACAAGTTAACAAGTCATGCATTTGAGGCAACACGAGTGTAAGAACACGAGTACACGACAAGCAGTAATGCATATTTCATTTTGCATAGCCTCCCTGAACAATTATGCATATACAAGATGTGATCTATACTTAGCACGGTTTATAGAACATTTGCACAAACAAGCATACTATAAGATAACAGTTCACATGTTTGGTTGACAAGCATAACATAATCCAAGCCTATTCTCTTTTATCTTGGTTTCTTTTATTATTACTTGGTATCGTTTGATCGGGACAACAGAATGCAAGAGTTATTAGTTGTGAAGACTGGAAGCAGGGCTAGCTAATCGGGTTGGTAGCCACTCACTTAGATTGTTGAAAGGGAGAAGGAAAGAGGCGCTTTACGACTCCGCTCGCAAACCGCCTACTGCTCGTTCACCTGTATTACGAATAGCTCGATCAATACCTCTTCCACTTTTCCAAATCTCGAAATTGAAGTGCAGTTCAATGAACGAAAATAATAAAACTCATCGAAACTGTTCAAGGAAAACAAGCAAATCCCAAAACCAACTCAAAGCACGAAAGCAACAAGCGACATCGAAAACCGAGGAAATAAAAGATAGCAGCGGAGAGGTCCCTCCTGACTCTGCCGCTAAGTCGATCCCGGGGGCACGGTCCACTGAATATGGGAATCGATTCCGAAGAAACAAATCCATAACGAGAACGAGTTCTTGTTTTAATCTATCCCGATCGAACGATACCGTCTTGTGTTTCTTAGCCGCGCTCCCCGCACCGGGGAAACGGGGCGCTACATCCTACCCAACTAATTGGAAGTTTCGTCCCGAAACTTATGATAGAACCTACCGTTAGGGAGCATTTCATTGGGGACGACGATCAGGAAGGTTCAGACAGGAATTAATGGCATGACCTGATTGTCTACAAGCGAGGCATAACCCAAGTCTCAAGCGACAATTGTTGGCTGTGTGCCCACGCTTTTTACAGAAATTACACGATGGCCCTGGGTTACCTCCTCGGCGTTCGACGTTGTCTGGTCGCTTTGCAGCGGTGTTTCCTTTCTCGTTGCTATGGCGCTTGTGATTGTAGGTATGCACAGCGCCGGCAGAGACGTGAGGATAGTGTGGTTCAAGCGATAAGGCGTGATTCATGACTTCACGCATTGTGTGATACTGATGAACGGCTACGTGCGCATGGATGGCAGGGCGTAGTCCACCTTCAAACCTTCTAGCTCGACTCGCTGCATCAAGTAAATAGGCCCTAGCGAATTTGGAGAGTCGGTTGAATTCGGCGGAATATTGCTTAACTGTCATACTGCCCTGCCGCAGCTGCACGAACTCGTTTTCCATCTGACGTTGTACTGGAGGGGGTACAAACTCCTCTTCGAACGCAGCACAAAAAGTCGTCCACGAGATCGCCTCCTCTCCGTGATCAAATTGAAGAGATCGTCGATGCACGTCCCACCAATCGTGCGCGTTGAGACGGAGCTGTAGTTGCGCACAGGCGACACGCTTCTCTTCGGGGACCTCTAGCAGAGCGAAGTGATCTTCAAGTTCGGCCAACCAATCTAGAGCTACGACTGGGTCCTCAGTCCCATTGAATGGGGTGTTACAGACTTTCTTGAAGTGGCCAAAGTCGAAGGCAGTCACGTCCCTCGTCCTTGGAATTTGTGGCATCTCTACTTCAAGCGCGGGCTGTTCCACCGGAGTCGGCGCTCTTGCCGTGGAATGGTTGGAAGCCAAAGTCTAAACGATCTGTTGCAGGGCATCTACCTGCTTCTGTTGGAGTGAGAATCGAGCTTCTATATTGTCTTGAAACTTGAGCTGACTCTCCTCCGCCCGCTTCTCGGCCCGTTCATAGCGAGGCTCGTCCCTTTGTTGGTTTGCCTCCAACATTTGTAACATTCGTTGGACGGGATCGATGCTTGGCATGGCTCACTGGCTCTCTGAACTTTCCGAAGTGCCCGAACTACTTTGTTGCCCTTGGGTTTCGTCCGGTGCTTGCGCTGTGGATTGCGATGGTGCCATTCCTTCAAAAGAAGGTAAATTACATTAGGATCATAATGTATTATGGACTTATTGCATGAACGTATCTCATTTTGGCCTAACGAGTTCAAGAGTTCGCACATGAATTTGATCGTTAAAGGAACTTTTCCAGTGCGAGAGTCTAAGGAACTTGAATCTGTGCTCTGATACCATTATGTCACGACCCAATTCCGTAGAATCACTGAGGCATCCCCCGAATCATGACCGCCGTGCGGGCCTAGGGTTGCGCCCGCACAAGGCTTTAATGATTTGCATAGCAAGCACATATTCAGAGTATGCAGATAAATTGAAACACAGATTTGAAACATGAAAAAGTTCTCTTTATTGATAATGAACATCTATTACAAACTCCTGAACGAGTCAGCTAATATACCTTACGGGCTTACAAAAGAGTTGACTCAAAATGAGATAGCAGTCCTGTACATTACATCCCTTTATAAACTTTAAAATAATAAAGACCTCCAGGCTGGAGGACGGCTTTGCCACGAAGCTGCATTTGTGTATGAAGAGTTGCAAGCTTCTGTCTTCAAAATGCTTCAAGGGGCGCGGTGAAGATGCGCCAACAGCTGAACTGGATCGGGAAGATGACTTCGGCTCCTCGCTCGGTTCGCCTTAGTGCGGAAATCTGTTTCAACGAGGGTCAGCATGTCGAAACATACTGGTGAAGGCGAGCTAACTGAACTATACCAATCAACACATTATTTTAATGAAGCATGCATATTTGTGAGTTTTTATCTTGCCTTAGTTCATTTATAAGTAAGCAGCATATAGAATTTACTGAAATGAACGTGCCACCGTTCGGTGGATTTTACCTGACCGTCTGAATTTCCTGTACAATACTTACCATGCCTTCCCTGCCACGAAGACACAAGTTCGTATGCAACAGGTTTAAATATACACGATGATCACTGGCATGGTTGCCATAATGGACTAGTCCGAGACAAGGATAGCATGCAACGATAGTACACGAGGCGCTGCAAGCCATCTTGTCCCATACACGATGACTATACACGAGTTCCGCCCGGATCGGATCGGTGCCAGTGCCCCAGCGACCGTCCGCAGAACCAATACCTTGTGCACAACTTATCCATCATCGAACACGATTAACAAGTTAACAAGTCATGCATTTGAGGCAACACGAGTGCAAGAACACGAGTACACGACAAGCAGTAATGCATATTTCATTTTGCATAGCCTCCCTGAACAATTATGCATATACAAGATGTGATCTATACTTAGCACGGTTTATATAACATTTGCACAAACAAGCATACTATAAGATAACAGTTCACATGTTTGGTTGACAAGAATAATATAATCCAAGCCTATTCTCTTTTATCTTGGTTTCTTTTATTATTACTTGGTATCGTTTGATCGGGGCAACAGAATGCAAGAGTTATTAGTTGTGAAGACTGGAAGCAGGGCTAGCTAATCGGGTTGGTAGCCACTCACTTAGATTGTTGGAAGGGAGAAGGAAAGAGGCGCTTCACGACTCTGCTCGCAAGCCGCCTACTGCTCGTTCACCTGCATTACGAATAGCTCGATCAATACCTCTTCCACTTTTCTAAATCTCGGAATTGAAGTGCAGTTCAATGAACGAAAATAATAAAACTCATCGAAACCGTTCAAGGAAAACAAGCAAATCCCAAAACTAACTCAAAGCACGAAAGCAACAAGCGACATCAAAAACCGAGGAAATAAAAGATAGCAGGTGAGAGGTCCCTCCTGACTCTGCCGCTAAGTCGATCCCGGGGGCACGGTCCACTGAATATGGGAATCGATTCCGAAGAAACAAATCCATAACGAGGACGAGTTCTTGTTTCAATCTATCCCGATCGAACGATACCGTCTTGTGTTTCTTAGCCGCGCTCTCCGCACCGGGGGAACGGGGCGCTACAGTGGATGTCCCATACGCCTACTAGTTGTCTTCCCTGCCCAAATGCGGATATACAAGTCGAATCCACAACGTGCATACCACGTAGCTATATGCCAAGTCACAACTTTCTAGATAATCTTGACTACGTGCTAAACCGTGATGTGTGTTCCACGCACTGGTAGCTAATCGAGTACGCGAACCCGCATCCCAACATGAGTTGAAATCGTGATGCGTGTACAAGTGTCAGGGTCTAGGAGAATATCAGAATACCCTCGCATCTGTTGGTGAGTCTGCTAATGTCTAAGTCAGTTATACTACGTATCGACATATTGGTCGACTGCACCCGAAGCAATCTCAGGCGCACACAGTTATATGTATTTTTGCTACATGAATATATGCAACAATTTATAATTTAAACAGTAGAATTTGGCAAGGTATACTTGCCTCAGCAAGACTTTGTATAGTATACGTCCTGATAATGTGTGTAAGTTTTGGAAAAGAAGTGGGATTAGAGTTTTCGGAAGTGTTGTAATATATATAGGGATAAGGAGGCGGTGGAGAAACTTTGAGATTAAGAATTACTACTGCTGCTGCTTTCATCCTTTCATTGGTTTAGGTTTTGGTTGGTCTGCCATTGGTTTAGGTTTTGGTTGGTCTGCCATTGGTTTATGTTTCGGTTGAGGAATAGATAGAGAGGCGGTGGGGGATGAGTCATGGGGGATGAGTCATAAGAGGGTTGTTTTACGCGCGGTACAAGGAATTATGCGGTGGAATTGGTTTACGTGCGGAGGTCGCTTTACGCGTGGGTTTAAATTTTACGCGCAGAGGTTGTTTTACTACTGCTGCTGCTGCTGTTTACGCGGGTAGGAGTATACGCGGGGGTGAGTGAAAGGAAGAGTTTACGCGGGGTGAGTGAAAGGAAGAGTTTATGCGGGGTGATGGTTTAACGGGTTGCGGGTTTTGGATTTTGGGATTGATCCAAAGGAAAATTTTATTCTAATTATATATATATATATATATATATATATATATATATATATATATATATATATATATATATATATATAAATTATATTGGTGTATACGGTTAAGCTAGCTACTGTCCAGAAGATCTCCTACATGGAATAAATTAGAAATTTTTTTATAATGGCTCCATAAATCCTCTAAGTGCTGAAAACTTCTCAAAATAAATCTAATAAAATCTATTCTCCCTATTAATACGTTTTCAGGGTTAGGGGTTTTACATGATCTGACGGAGCGTGTGCCGTAGAGGGGGTCGAGGAGGAGGAGGAGAGGGGGGCAGGAGGGGGGGGTTCGAGGAGGGGGCGGAGGCAGACGGTGGGGGTCGAGGAGAGGGGGGGGTTCGAGGAGAGGGTCGAGGAGCCGGAAGAGGGTCGCCGGAGGGGAGGGGGGTTCGAGGAGGGGGTTGTCGGAGTCGGGGGGAGGGGGTGGAGAGAGAGAGAGAGAGAGAGAGAGAGAGAGAGGGGAGAGAATGGGAAAAAATAAAATGCGCTTTAGAATTTTAAATTTTCGCAGCGACGAATATTTTCGTTGCTATTCCGTCGCTAACGTAACATCGACGGATTAGCGACGGCTTGTTGACGAAAAATAATATAATTTGTTTACATAAATAAATTAGTCGTAATTTGGTCGAAAGTTCGTCGCTAACTCAGCGACGGATTATTTTTCGTCATTGAGATCCGTCGCTATTTAACAGTATTTTTGTAGTGTCAGCCAATATTGGAGTGCCTCTGCTTGTGGATAAGAATTCATCAATCTAGATATAGCACAAATATCACTACTGTACTACTGCATCAACATGCTGCAATCTTTTCGTAGCACAAGACTCCTGTATATGTAGGGTCTAGAGAGGATCAAGATGTACACAACCTCATCTTCAATGTATATGGAGAGACTATTTCCATGACTCGAACCTGCAATCCTTTCTGAATGCAAGCAACAAGCCTTACCACGTGACAGACACACTCGGCTAACATACTTCCAGTGGCATTTGACGAAAAGCACATTAATGGATGGGATCTGAAACACATAAACAATTCCGCCGATATCGAATCGTACTGCTTCAAGCGGTGCAAGTTGAGCTAAAGAGCTTTCGCTACAAATGTCAGACCACATAATTCATCAGCGCATCACAAATAGGAAGTACCAAGCCATTTACTTCAAGTAATCATGCATTACTCATTTGGAATAGTTCTATGCATATCAGCATTGCCAAGCCTGGGATGTAGTTAGGTTTAGTTGATTAAACGAAAACTCATGATTAATTTCGAAGTCTACCTCTTGTGCAATTCTTTCAGGAGCTAGTCTAAGGAACCACAAACACTCCAAAATCGACACTCCATGGACACTACAAAATGTGCTAGAACACACCAAAATAGGTATCATGTCCATGTCGTCTTCTCCATTTTTGTGTTGTTTCGTATCCTTGTGTGTGCAACATATGAACTATTGTAGCCCCTCTTTTGTAAACCAAGCTTTTGTACTGTTAAGTATAAATGCTAGTAGTTTTATTTTTATTTTTCCAATTCAGAATAGTTCCATTTTTTTCTTGTGAGAAGAAAAAAAAAGAAAGTCAAAAAGTAAAAGAAAAGTGAAACTGGGAGATTAAACTGGAAATTGGATCTTCAAAACAAAAGAATGTATGTCATTTGACAGGATGGCAGCTTTCGAGTATCGTTAAAACCAGGGAGAATATGATTAGGGGTGAATGCATTATTAAGGAAAAGGATGATGCTACACAAGTTCTTTATCCACATATAATACAATATTTTAGTATCGAACAAAATTGATACAAGAAAATTCGAAACTACAGAGCCTGACCAAATCAAAACCACTGAAACCCTGAGATCGAAACCGAGCATTTTAACCTGGATATAAATATGTACTCAACTAGCTAAAGGTGTGTTGAATAATATGTTTTGTTACACGAGTATGAACACAAAATCAAATAAGGGCACAATATGTATACGAAATACGTGCATTTTCAAATGTAATCACCTATATTGTATGGATATAAATAAGAATATGATACAGATACGGATATAATTTTTCTGTGTCAGTACAACATAGATAATATATATCGACAAGAATAACAGTATGATAGTGTAGTCTGGACTGACATTTTAGTTTCTCATCCCTTTCTGACCTACGACAAAAAAAGCCAAGACATCGGTTAACACAAGGCAAAAACTACTGGCAAAATAAAATCATGAGGACTCATTTCCCTTCTAATTATTGGTTTTTTTTTTTTCTTCCTGCTTTCCTCTAAATTGTTTTTACTGATGAAAATCTTGTTTCCGTGAGTCAAGAATTATTGTAGGTTTCTCTTTGGAGATTCAAGATGGACATTCTGTATAGTTAGTTGTGTTGGAGTCCAGTCTCGATTTGAGATACTGGAGGACAGTCTGAATTCGATGAAGTCGGTTGGAGTTTCTAACCCATGTGAAGTAGTCGAAGTAGAAGGGATATGCTAAGACAGAACCAAACTTGGTACGAATTCGTTCAAGAAGGAGTTCGTCCGAATTCAATGTATTTCAGACAGAACCTTTCTGGCAGGGACCAACCGAATTCGGTTCGGTCGGAACTGAACGAGTTTTTGGTTTAATCAGCACTGTTGTATGCTAGTGGACGACCGAATCTAATAATGGACTATTTTGGAGAAGTAGGTTTCTCAATATATATATATATATATATATATATATATATATATATATATATTTATATGTTGAGTGAGAGTTGCTATGAGAAGTTCAAGATGTGAGATTCGAGTGAGCAAGTTCACATAAAATCTAAAAGAAAGTCCATACTTTGCTCTTAGGGCTCGCCATCCAAGACAGTTGGAAGAGAAGATTTGTTCGGGGAGTCGTCGTCTTCGCTCAGGGAGATCGCTACGGGTAGGGTGAGTGATTTCAAGTTGTACTCTTCTGCTTTCTTCTTGAATTTGGTGACGGGTTGAATCTTTAGGCAAATGATTCAACATAGTTTTATTCAATATTGTATCTGTTGGAGTCCAGTCTGAATTTAGTAAATTTTGTAGCCCAAATATGGTCAAAGATTTGATTTGATATAATTTAAAAATCTACATTAAATGTAAGATTTGATTAGATTTTAAAGTTGTATCAAATATTTAATCTGACCATATTTGGACGTCCATAATTGGTGTTTACTATTTTGGATAATTGGATTTCCTATGACCTAAAATATGATTTCTCATCCTATTTATATGGGTGAGGGTGGAGGCACAAAGAAGATAGTACAAGTTGAAGATTCGGGGTGCTTGTCCATAGAAAATCTAAGAGAAAGTCCTTGCTTTGCTCTTAGGGTTCTTCGTCATCCAAGACAGAAGAAAAAAGAGATCTAATCGAGCAGTCCTCAACTTTGATTAGAAAAATTGCTATGGATTGGCGAGTGATTTCATTACTTCTTGAGTGTGTGAGGGGGTTGAACCTATTAGGACAAATGGTTCAACTTTGGTTTTGTCAATCTTGTAATTTTACCTGAATTATAAAGGTTAAAATTTGTCCAAGTGACGTAGTCACCGCCATATACTTGTCTTTATCTGTGCTCGGTATTCGTTAGACGGAATTGGTTATCTCAGATGGATTGGTCTAAATTTTTGCTGCGCTCAGTCCCAACAAGTTGTGTGCATTGTACATTGTTAATAACACTGAGACCACATGGATGATTCGATATTTAGTTTTATATCCGTAACGCTATTCCAGTGTCACAGGGCTTTCGCTAACTTGGAGATCCGGTAGGGGCATGATGCACTTGGAATTGCGCACACACACACACCTCTGCTCCCTAGAAATCTTTGCTCCCTAAAGCCAAATCCGGTTCATACAGTCCTCAAGGAGGGATGATGGTGACCTATAGCCTAAAACTGCATTCCTCTTCCTAATAGCGTATGATGCTGCAAACTAAAGTGCGTGTCATTGGGACAGTCGCTCCTTCTTCTTCTTTTTTAATTTTTTTTCTAGCGAAATAAATTTATAATAAATTTATGCAAACGAAATAAATTTGCAAATTTTTAAAAAAAAAGACAGAGTCCGCCAACAGTGTTGGCGGAAAACAGAAGTGCTGTACACGTGGCAGAAAAAAAAAAAATTAAACTGCTGTACACGTAGAAAAAAAAAAAAAAAGTGGGACCCACAGGCCAATTTCCGCCAACACTGTTGGCTGAAATTGGCCCCACCCAATTTCAGCCAACACAGTTGGCAAAAATTGGGTGTGGGGGCCCACTTGTTTGGTTCGGTTCGGTTTGTTTGGTTGGATGGGTTTGTTTGGTTGGTTTGTTTTAATTAGTTATGTTTTTGTTTTATTTATTTAGTTTTGTTTTGTAATTAGATTTAAGAAAAATTATTTTAACGAAATAAAATTAAAACAAATTAATTAGAAAGAAAAATTTAGAATTTTTTTTTTCCGAAAATTTGTTTCCAAAGCTTAAAAATTTGTATAAATTCTATCAAAAGCATACAAGTTTAAAAAATTATGAAAAAAACATCAATTGGACGTTTATATTTATAAATATTATATATTATATTTAAATAAAAAAATTTTAATTTTTTTTGGTGTTGGCGGAACCACAAGCCAATTTATATTTAAAGTGGGACCCACAAGCCAATTTAAATATAATATTTATTTATTTAAATTTTTGTAATTTTTTTTTGGAGGTCGAAACATCGTTTTAAATCTGTAGGCCCCCACACCCAATATAAATTAATTTCGCTACAGTAAATTATAAATATTCGAAAAAAAAGACCGAAAATAAATTTTGGAGGTCGAAACATCATTTTTTTTGCTATTCTGAAAATTTTCAAAGTCCATAAAACAGTGAAATGGTTTATCTCGTAGTACTTTTCGATACGGTCATTTTGACACAAACTGGAGCTTGTTTCGATCTCTCAGTCAAAAGTTATGATACTTTAAAGTTTTAAATTTTATATTTTTGCCTGTAACATGTGCGTCTTGCTTCGGATAATTTTTTTTTCTACACGATTTGTGTTACTCTCGTCGAAAACATACAAATCGACTTATTATTTAACGAAAAACGATTTCAAAACAAATAGTTATGGCCGCTCGAAATCTGTTCGATGGCAGACGTAATATTCTTACGGCAGATTTTTATTATTATTATTATTTTAACGTCTGTTAACGACGAAAAAATTAACGATAAAAATATAATATTTATAAATATAACGTCCAATTGATGTCTTTTTCGTAATTTTTTAAACTTTTATGCTTTTGATAGAATTTATACAAATTTTTATGCTTTGGAAACAAATTTCCGAAAATAATATTTCTAAATTTTTCTTTCCAATTACTTTATTTTAATTATATTTCGTTAAAATAAATTTTCTTAAATCTAATTACAGAACAAAACTAAATAAATAAAACAAAGACATAACTAATTAAAACAAACCAACCAAACAAACAAACCCATCCAACCAAACAAACCGAACCGAACCAAACAAGTGGGCCCCCCACCCAATTTCCGCCAACACAGTTGGCTGAAATTGGGGAGGGGGGGGGGGGGGGAGGGGGGGGGGCAATTTCAGCCAACAGTGTTGGAGGGAATTGGCCTGTGGGCCCCACTTTATTTTTTATTTTATTTTTTTGCCTACGTGTACAGCAGTTAAGATTTTTTTATTTTTTTTCTGCCACGTGTACAACACTTTTGTTTTCCGCCAACACTGTTGGCGGACTCTGTCTTTTTTTTCGAAATTTTACAAACTTTTTTATTTGCATGAATTTAATATAAATTTATTTCGCAGAAAATTGTAAATAGCTCCAAATAAATTAATGTAAATTTTTTGATTTTTTTTAACAGAAAATTGTAAAGAAAACATAAAAATTAATTTTATTGTGTAAAGAATACATAATTTATAAAAAAATTAATTTTATTGTGTAAAGAATACATAATTTATAAAAATTGTAAATAGACTAAAATGCGTCCTTTTGAATGGCGTAATTTTAGTTTTGACAATTTACGTATAAATTTTTCTCCGAACTTTTGTTGTTGTTGCAATTTACGCTCTTTTTAGGACGTATTTTTTTAACCTTCGGAGAACAATGTCTCCAAGGTTCTAAAAAGTGTTTAAAAAATAATTTGTCAGCAAAAGTCCACTTTCGTCACTAAAAGTCTCTATTATTGAAAGGCAAAATACATTACTAAAAATTTCAGTATTTAATTTCTCCTAAAGATAGAAAAAAAATATAAATGAAAATTTGACGTCCTTAAGAAGGACGTAAATCATTAAACGGATTTTTTCATTTAAAGTAATAAAAAATTATATATTTATAAAAAACGGAAAAAGTTTTGGAAAATTGCGGATGGGGGGACCACTCGCCAACTCAGTTGGCGAGGTGCTGAGTTGGCGAGTATCTCGCCAACTGAGTTGGCGGGGCGCCCTCCTCGAGGGGCCGCTCGCCAACTCAGTTGGCGAGCCATGCACAGTTGGCTTTTTAGCCGTTGGCCAACGGCTATATTCCAACGTTCTCCTCCAATTGCTATAAACCCCCCCCCCCCCACACTCCTCACACCACATTCTCCTCCTACCCCAAACACTCCTCACACCACATTCTCCTCCTCTTGATATTTACTGGCGATGGCTACCCGCAATGACGGTCGTATTCCTAGCGGACCGACTACCGCGCTTATTATTAAGCAACGTGAAGAGCACATTTCTGCTCAGATTTTTACTGGCGAGGTAATTTTTGAAATTATAAGTTGCCAACTTTATTAATGTATATATTTTTTATAATGCCTATGTTTACTTTATTAATGCATATAATTTTTATAGTTATACGACCATGATAATGCTTTACGAACCCGGATCCACGTACATTGGCGGTCTGAAAGGAATTATCGTACGTGGGAGCTTAATCCAGCTCAAAAGGCTTTGGTGGAATCCTTTGGATTCCACTATATAGATCGTGTTAGATATTTAATTCACGATCTTCATTTAGTTGTAAGCCTTGCGGAGCGTTGGTGGCCAGAACGCAACACTTTTCAACTCCCATTCGGCGAGATGACGATCACCCTTTATGATGTGGCGAATATACTAGGGTTACCTATTAAAGGTAACGCTATATATTTTGATCCGTACTTAAAGGGATCTGATCTGATCCAGAGTTATCTTGGTATTAGCCCTCCTCCAGGTCTAAAAGACGGCAATTATGTGAAATTTTCATGGCTCCGTGGCAACTTTATAGACCTACATCAAACTATTGATGGGGTGGTTGATGTAGATAAAAATCGGGTATGTATTTTTTTTAGTAAATATATTAATTTACGTGTTCTTCAAATTTCAGAGTGGTGTATACCAACAATTTTTGCAACAACCTGAGATAAACCTTCACCCACAAGGTCGACTTCTTATGGAGGAACTTGTGACTCGTGTTGAGCAGCTGGGTATTGGACGGGAACCGAAAATGCCTCCAGTACAATCCCGTCTTCCACCGGACTATCCGACCGGCTTAGTACGACAGAGACACTCTCGTCGTCGGCGGCGGCGGGATACTGCTGACTCGGGCCCGAGTGACCAGTATGCTGAAGCGGGACCTAGTGATCAGTATGCTGGAGCGGGCCCGAGTAACCAGTATGCTGGAGCGGGCCCTAGTTACCAGTATGCAGGAGCGATCCGAGTTACCAAACTGCTGGAGATTGTAAACCCCCTCGACCAGATTTCAGTATTTTTAGGATTATTTTAACAATTTAGGATTTATGGCAATATTTTAATTTATTTTTCCTACATATCATGTTGACTTGTGCACCTGTCCGTCACCTAATTATTTGGAGCTTTACCTTGACTGTTATCCCCGAACAAAGTTCACATACCTGTCCTAGACATACCAGACTATTTTCTTGAATTTTGTGCAACTCCCAGATGCTTTATTTTGAGCCTCGTTTGAGACGCACAACTATCGTTACAAAAGTCCGTAATTATTTTCTATTTAATTTCCTGCTCTTTACCCACCTCTGTACCAATAGAGATTTGAGGCCCAACATACACCTGTTTTGGCCAAACAAAAATACGTTAATTTTCTACACTGAGTATACTACATTTAGTGTATTGACACCGTAGAAAAATTATGACCCTAACTGCCTCTAAATAATTAGAGAACACCGTGCGCAGTATTTATTAATTAATAAATACGATGGCCGTATCACCCAGAAATCAGGCCCAGTCTCTGCCCAGACTCACCCCCATTTCCCCGGGACCCTCACATAGCAATTTTCCTCAATTCTGTGAATTTTAGAATTTTCAGGAATCGGGTATTTTTCAAGACAATTTCGCAAATTGCATAATTTCCCAAAATAGGACTTTTACGCAATTTATAAAACTACAGGGACTTTCCTGCAAATTGCAGTGCGAGGTGTCACCCCCTCATTGGCCGGTGAACCGGCACCGTCCATTTGGAGTCGGGACTCACCCGAAAAGATTCCGAAAATATCCCGGTAATATCTCAAAATATCTCAAGATATTTTTGTTATAATATTAATATTATTCTTTATAAAAAGAAAAGAAATGAAAATAAAAAATAAAAATCAGAAAAAAACCCTTTCCCCCCCCCCCCCGACTCTGGCCGCAGCCACCCCCCCCTCGGTCGGCGCCGAGCCCCGCCGCCGGAGCCCCCGGCCGTGGCGGAGCCGATCCCTCCCCGCTTCCTCTCTCCCTCCCCGCTCCCTCACTCCTCCTCCCTCCCCGCCTGTGCGTCCCGCGGGCCACCGGAGCAGCTCCGCCCTCCCCCGCGGCGGCTGCCTCCGCCAGCCTCGCCGCGCCCCGCCTCGCCAGCACTGCCTTCTCCTCCCTCTTTCCCTCCCCAGCCCACAGTAGCCTCCCTCCGGCTGCCTCTGGTCGGCCGACGCCGCCTCTGGCCGCCGTGCTCGACGCCGCCGTCTCCGGCCAGCGCCACCTCAGCCCCTCGCCGGCCTTCCCTGACACGCAGCCTCCTCCGACTCTCTCTCCGGCGAACCAGAACCCTAGCCCTAGGGTGGACAGCACCCCGACACGTGTCGGACACGTGTCGGACACGAGAAACACAGGTTTCTGGAGCCCTGTTTAGGTAACGATATCTCTCTCCTCGTAATTTCGATTTCAATTTCGTCAGTTGCGTCGTGTAGACTATGTAACCACCTCGGTGTCCGTGCAAACCGCTCGGAGCATCGCGTCCTGTGGTGATCGCACACCACGATCCAAATACAGGAAAAACAACGACCCGATTCACCCCGGAATTGAGTACGTCCCGCCAAACGGGACGACTTGGTCGCACGCGGTCTTTACCAAAACATGCGCGACGTTGATACGGACGTGTAGGAATTCGGAGAAGTTGATTTGGATGTGCGTGCACACCGGAATCAACGCGTATCCGCCGACACCGCCCCGTATCTGTCAGTTCTGGAATACGCTGCAACTTTGTGTACACACGTCGGATCGAGACGAAACTTGCGCCATCAGACTCGTAGCAATACGCTGGTCCTGTGAGCCAAGTTTGGTTCGATTCTGAGAACGTTGACAAAATCCCGTATCGTGGACCCCACAGGCTCCACTTGACGGGCGATTTTGTGACCGGCTCATCGGAATCAAATTCTGGAAGTTCCGTTGGGTTCGTATCATCGTTCTGGACTTGTGGACACTAAGTTTGGCAAATTTGGAGACCTTTGACCCTGACACGTTTTTCGGTGCAAAGCGGGCCACATGTGGACCCCGCTTTGACCGGAAACTGTCATTTTTGCCCCTGTGTCCAAATTGGACTTAAGGACAGGCGTTTCTAGCTATTTGATATTTTCTGAGACTGTTAGTGATGTTTATTTCAGCATCCGGAGACTTTTATTCTGAGGCCATAGTTCTGACTTTTGGCATTTGACATCTGGACATTATATTGCAGCTCTCCCGCCAGGCAAGTATACCTTGCCTTGTTGTACTGTTTAAATTCAGTTATTGCTAGTTACATGTTTATCTATTTTTATATTATATAAATGTGTGCGTCCGAGAAAACTCGGGTGCAGTCAACGATGGCGTTGACGTTAGGACTTGTGTCTGACCTAGTGTCTAGTAGACCCACCTAAAGTTGTGAAGTTATTGATATAACTTCTCAGGCCTTGACACGTATCATTACACGTCACAGAGTGAGTACATGTAGGGACGCGTGCCTCATGCGCGACTGGCCATCAGTGTGAGCAACACGTGTAGCGGTATTTAGCTCAGTTTATTTTATTGAGACTTGCATCATAGTAGGAGGTGTCCACGTCATTTTTTATGACTTGTACATCTATATTGGGCGGGGAAGACATCTAGTAGGCGTATGGGACACCCCCTTCATTGAGTCTTTATCCTTCGATCCATGCTCCTCGGAGATGGACGATTGCAGAGTTCCCTGCGTCGGGGGCATATGACACATATACTAGCCAGTCCCGACGATTGGTAAATTACGTCAGCATATGTCTAGCCACACATTCCCATGCGTACAACAAGGTCTTTAAATTGCATTCACTTAGATGGTTAGTACACCCCATTTATTTATTCAGTATTTACATTATGGCATGTCATTTTTATGTATCTTGCTATGTTCCTCTGAGGACCTGGTTCCCTGTCAGGTGTGTATGTTCTTGAGTATTCACAGGAGCACAGATCCGGACAGGTTACATATATTCCGAGGAGGTCTTCTCTTCGAGCCTCGTGACTGTCAGATGTTCTTTTATGGTGTGTATCTGGTTCCTTTTTATATTCTATTTCGGCAGTAGATTTGTTTTCATCTGACTGTCATTCTTAGATATCTGTATTGAGATCTATTTACATGGTTATTGGTTATCTTTATGTGATTTCTGTGGATGAGATTTAGATATAACCCTGTGACTTGTAATTAGTTTTATCACTTATGAATTATTGTTCATTATACAGCGTACGCACGTATATATGGTTTCCATATATTGGAGTTGCCATATATACGGGCCAGCTGGCATGGTTACGTGACCTAGTCCTACGTATTCTGGGACTGGGGTGTGACAATGTTTTTAGTGGTGGCCCATGCAGGTCGAGAGCATATTGTCTCGGTTACGTTACTGTACCGAGCAAGCCTGCGTCTCAGAGCATATTGTCTCGGTTACGTTACTGTACCGAGCAAGCCTACACCTAGGATTAGAATATAGAATCTCATCCAAAATTGACTATGACTTAATCTCCCTTCCAGTCTGTCCTACTTACATAATTGCATCCTGCTTGATTCATGTGCTTCCCTGATAATTTCTTGAGTTTAATCCCTGTTAGAATATAGGAACTCCGGTTAATAGGATGATAATTAAGGTAGCATTCCTAATAAGAATACCACTAGGGCTTTGACATATCCTTAAGTTCGGATTACTTAGTGAACCCTAGCCTTCCTGACTTCCTAAGTAAACCCTAGCGTCACTTACCTATAGATTAACTTACCCTTATCCCTTGACATATTTATGTATGACTTGAGTATAGTATAAACACTACTAGGATTAGTTAGAGATAGGATTATTAGAGATTTGACCCTAGTGTTGACCCTAGCCTTGAGGAACCCATAGAAATCTAAGATTGAATACTAGGACTGAAACCCTCATCCTATGCTTGGATGACCAGAGTTTTACGCCAGAGACCCCTTACCCTTGTTGGCGTAAAGCCAATTGACCGTAGTTAGCGTAAAAGCCAAATGACTTTCCTGATGGCGTAAAAACCAAATTATGTAGAAGCTTGTCCCCTTTACGCCGCCCTTAGTCTTCCTTATCCTGCGTATGACGCATCATGCCAGCCACGTAGGTAACTGCCCTGCTTAAACCTGATGATTCATAGATAACCAGCGTAGAGTAACCTGTTTTAGGCGTAACATAAGAATATAATGTTGGCGTATTTGTTACAGCCTTAGCTTTCCCCAGACACGAGCAAATCCTGCACAGAGATACGCCTCGAGCCCTGTGCAAAAAGGAACAGCTTTTTGACGGGACATCTGGTTTTGTCTCACCTCGATAGTAAGATGACTTATGTCCATAAGGTCCCTAAACGACAACCTAGAACTCTGTGCAAACCATCATCAAACTATCCACTCGATCGTTGTGCAAGTACTTTTGTCAGATGACAGGATTCATTAACTTGACTGACAAACTCATGAATTTCTTGTACAACTTTACGCTGCAACGAATGTTAGACTTTACGCAGGAGATATTTTTGCGCAGATTTTAGCGCAAAATTTTTACGCTCAGACTTTCACCCAGACTTTTACGCACAGACTTTTTACGCGGATAGCTCTGACGTCATGCGTTACGTCAAATTATTTTATCCCTGCTTTACGCAGACAACCTCGAACCCCTATTTTACGTGAACTCTCTTGAAATCTCTGTTTTAGGCAGACAACCTATAGTGTATATTAAGATTGTAGAACTTAGAAGGCCATACCTCTTTTAGGTCAACTAGCGACTTAGACAAGGAATTAGAGTAATAACTGTAGAGATTGTAGAGTCTTGTCTTTTTGTGAATTTGAATTATTTTGTAATTTCTCGTATCATAATCTAGCATACTTATATTTACTATACTACCTTGACTCATACTGCTATTATAGCCTAGTTTTACAAGCTTATTCCTTATCGAGCTTGTTCATGACACATGTGTTATTGGGGCCTGATCCACTCCACTAATACAATTGTCTATTCAGAATCAGTGTATTACGGTCTGATCAACCTTAGTGCATTTTGATTCGCCCTTCGCATAACTACTTTACGTGGATTGAGATATATAGTGATTAGTAGACAGATGTACTTGTCCTCTAAAGATGTCTGAGCATATCGTATCAGTTACGTAACTGTACTGATACGAGCATGTGAATAGGAATTACCAAAAATAATATTTCAATCCACAACTGCTTTGACAAATCCCATTGAATTCTTTAAACGCATTGATCCCCACACTCATAATCTATTACCTTCCCCTTGAACTCTTGATTATTGTTTTCCGTCTTCCCTTATTTCGGAAAAACGAAACCTCGTACTTAGTATAAATACGAAAGTGTATTGTTTCTGTAGTCATTTCTGTTTGTTTCTTGGGTAATTACCAAACCCTATTATTAGATTAGATTGCAGTTTAAGACTGTGCTATTTTTAGAATGACCTTCGCTACCTACCTAACGTTCTATTACATTCCTGGTACGTGCATCACTATGGCAGCATGAAATTTTTGCTTCGTAACTTGGAGCAAGATTCAGAACTCAAGTATTACGAAAAATGATGTATCATTTTGCTGACAGGAGTCTAAATGGATTTCACCTGGATAAACAATTGATTGACTCCTGAAAGGATAGCAGCACCTGTGACTAGGTTGACTTATTAGGATTAAGAATTCCTATGGACCAACGAGTGTCAAGCCACTTTCGAGGAGTTGAAGAAGCGACTGACCACAACACCCGTATTGACTATTCCATCCAGATCAGGCGGTTATGTGATCTACAGACGCATCAGGAAAAAGTTGGGATGCGTATTAATACAGGATGACAAGGTAATGACAGATGCATCTAGACAATTATGAGTACATGAGAAGAAGTTGGAACTTGCAACCGTCGTAATTACTCTGAAGATATGAAGACATTACTTATATGAGGCAAATTCTAAGATTGCACGGCATACCAATCAGCATTTTACTAGACAAGGATTCGCGTGACCAGAGTTGGTGGTCAACGCCGTAGAGACAGTTAAGTAAATACGAGGACGCTTGCAAGCAGTGCAAGACAGACAGGAGTAGTGGGTAGACCGTCATCATCGTCCCTTGGAATTCAAAATGGACAATCATGTCTTCTTGAGGATACCACTCACTAGAGGCACCATTCGATTCGGAGAACGCAACAAGATTAAGGCCAAGGTATATTGGACCATTGACGTGCCAGAAAGAGTGGGAGTAGTGGCAAATCAACTTGCGCTACCACCTTCACTTGAAGGAGTATTTGCTGTAGTCCACGTGTCGCAACTCAGGCGATATGTGACAGACAGCAGTCAGGTTCTCAACCATTCGGAGATCACCATTAGGCCGAGCTTGTCGTATCAGGAGCAGCCCGTAGAAATCCTTGATCATCGAGAAATGGTATTGAGAAATCAGTCTATTTCCCTTGGTCCGCGTGACATAGAAGCTCGGCGCGCCAGGAGAATCTACTTGGAGCGTGTGGACGACATGCGTAAACGTTTTCCGAACCTATTCGTAAACCAAGATATAAATTACTTTGTTAAATTATATCTATTGTCGTCTTTGACTTCTACCGTGGCTTAATTTTAATTTCGAGGACAAAATTTTTATAAGTTGGGTAGATTGTAAACCCCCTCGACCAGATTTCAGTATTTTTAGGATTATTTTAACAATTTAGGATTTATGGCAATATTTTAATTTATTTTTCCTACATATCCTGTTGACTTGTGCACCTGTCCGTCACCTAATTATTTGGAGCTTTACCTTGACTGTTATCCCCGAACAAAGTTCACATACCTGTCCTAGACATACCAGACTATTTTCCTGAATTTTGTGCAACTCCCAGATGCTTTATTTTGAGCCTCGTTTGAGACGCACAACTATCGTTACAAAAGTCCGTAATTATTTCCTATTTAATTTCCTGCTCTTTACCCACCTCTGTACCAATAGAGATTTGAGGCCCAACATACACCAGTTTTGGCCAAACAAAAATACGTTAATTTTCTACACTGAGTATACTACATTTAGTGTATTGACACCGTAGAAAAATTATGACCCTAACTGCCTCTAAATAATTAGAGAACACCGTGCGCAGTATTTATTAATTAATAAATACGATGGCCGTATCACCCAGAAATCAGGCCCAGTCTCTGCCCAGACTCACCCCCATTTCCCCGGGACCCTCACATAGCAATTTCCCTCAATTCTGTGAATTTTAGAATTTTCAGGAATCGGGTATTTTTTCAGACAATTTCGTAAATTGCGCAATTTCCCAAAATAGGACTTTTACGTAATTTATGAAACTACATGGACTTTCCTGCAAATTGCAGTGCGAGGTGTCACCCCCTCATTGGCCGGTGAACCGGCACCGTCCATTTGGAGTCGGGACTCACCCGAAAAGATCCCGGAAAGATCCCGAAAATATCCCGGTAATATCTCAAAATATCTCAAGATATTTTTGTTATAATATTAATATTATTCTTTATAAAAAGAAAAGAAATGAAAATAAAAAATAAAAATCAGAAAAAAACCCTTTTCCCCCCCCCGACTCTGGCCGCAGCCACCCCCCCTCGGCCGGCGTCGAGCCCCGCCACCGGAGCCCCCGGCCGCGGCGGAGCCGATCCCTCCCCGCTCCCTCTCTCCCTCCCCGCTCCCTCACTCTTCCTCCCTCCCCGCCTGTGCGTCCCGCGGGCCGCCGGAGCAGCTCCGCCCTCCCCCGCGGCGGCCGCCTCCGCCAGCCTCGCCGCGCCCCGCCTCGCCAGCGCCGCCCTCTCCTCCCTCTTTCCCTCCCCAGCCCACAGTAGCCTCCCTCCGGCTGCCTCTGGTCGGCCGACGCCGCCTCTGGCCGCCGTGCTCGACGCCGCCGTCTCCGGCCAGCGCCACCTCAGCCCCTCGTCGGCCTTCCCTGACACGCAGCCTCCTCCGACTCTCTCTCCGGCGAACCAGAACCCTAGCCCTAGGGTGGACAGCACCCCGACACGTGTCGGACACGTGTCGGACACGAGAAACGCAGGTTTCTGGAGCCCTGTTCAGGTAACGATATCTCTCTCCTCGTAATTTCGATTTCAATTTTGTCAGTTGCGTCGTGTAGACTATGTAACCACCTCGGTGCCCGTGCAAACTGCTCGGAGCATCGCGTCCTGTGGTGATCGCACACCGCGATCCAAATACAGGAAAAACAACGACCCGATTCACCCCGGAATTGAGTACGTCCCGCCAAACGGGACGACTTGGTCGCACGCGGTCTTTACCAAAATATGCGCGACGTTGATACGGACGTGTAGGAATTCGGAGAAGTTGATTTGGATGTGCGTGCACACCGGAATCAACGCGTATCCGCCGACACCGCCCCGTATCCGTCAGTTCTGGAATATGCTGCAACTTTGTGTACACACGTCGGATCGAGACAAAACTTGTGCCATCAGACTCGTAGCAATACGCTGGTCCTGTGAGCCAAGTTTGGTTCGATTCTGAGAACGTTGACAAAATCCCGTATCGTGGACCCCACAGGCTCCACTTGACGGGCGATTTTGTGACCGGCTCATCGGAATCAAATTCTGGAAGTTCCGTTGGGTTCGTATCATCGTTCTGGACTTGTGGACACTAAGTTTGGCGAATTTGGAGACCTTTGACCCTGACACATTTTTCGGTGCAAAGCGGGCCACATGTGGACCCCGCTTTGACCGGAAACTGTTATTTTTGCCCCTGTGTCCAAATTGGACTTAAGGACAGGCGTTTCTAGCTATTTGATATTTTCTGAGACTGTTAGTGATGTTTATTTCAGCATCTGGAGACTTTTATTCTGAGGCCATAGTTCTGACTTTTGGCATTTGACATCTGGACATTATATTGCAGCTCTCCCGCCAGGCAAGTATACCTTGCCTTGTTGTACTGTTTAAATTCAGTTATTGCTAGTTACATGTTTATCTATTTTTATATTATATAAATGTGTGCGTCCGAGAAAACTCGGGTGCAGTCAACGATGGCGTTGACGTTAGGACTTGTGTCTGACCTAGTGTCTAGTAGACCCACCTAAAGTTGTAAAGTTATTGATATAACTTCTCAGGCCTTGACACGTATCATTACACGTCACAGAGTGAGTACATGTAGGGACGTGTGCCTCATACGCGACTGGCCATCAGTGTGAGCAACACGTGTAGCGGTATTTAGCTCAGTTTATTTTATTGAGACTTGCATCATAGTAGGAGGTGTCCACGTCATTTTTTATGACTTGTACATCTATATTGGGCGGGGAAGACATCTAGTAGGCGTATGTGACACCCCCTTCATTGAGTCTTTATCCTTCGATCCATGCTCCTCTGAGATGGACGATTGCAGAGTTCCCTGCGTCGGGGGCATATGACACATATACTAGCCAGTCCCGACGATTGGTGAATTACGTCAGCATATGTCTAGCCACACATTTCCATGCGTACTACAAGGTCTTTAAATTGCATTCACTTAGATGGTTAGTACACCCCATTTATTTATTCAGTATTTACATTATGGCATGTCATTTTTATGTATCTTGCTATGTTCCTCTGAGGACCTGGTTCCCTGCCAGGTGTGTATGTTCTTGAGTATTCACAGGAGCACAGATCCGGACAGGTTACATATATTCCGAGGAGGTCTTCTCTTCAAGCCTCGTGACTGTCAGATGTTCTTTTATGGTGTGTATCTGGTTCCTTTTTATATTCTATTTCGGCAGTAGATTTATTTTCATCTGACTGTCATTCTTAGATATCTGTATTGAGATCTATTTACATGGTTATTGGTTATCTTTATGTGATTTTTGTGGATGAGATTTAGATATAACCCTGTGACTTGTAATTAGTTTTACCACTTATGAATTATTGTTCATTATACAGCGTACGCACGTATATATGGTTTCCATATATTGGAGTTGCCATATATACGGGCCAGCTGGCATGGTTACGTGACCTAGTCCTACGTATTCTAGGACTGGGGCATGACAGAGATGAAAGCTACCAGATATTCACACAATTTTTTTTGACTCCATCAGCACCGCTGCCTACCCAAACTCAACAAGACGAGGATTAGTAGAAAATTTGTAACATTGTATGATTACAATTTTTGTATGATTTGTAATAGTTTTTTATTACATTATTTGGGTATTGAACAATTCTATTTTAATCTCTCGGTTGACTAGTACATCTTCTTCGGTTGTGTCCCATAGCACCACAATTACTGCAACGTAGATCTCTTGTCGATGAATCCCGGGGTTTGATGCGGTTCTTCATTGGTCTTCCGGCTTTGCGTCTTACATCTGGCACCCCAATTTGTCCTCTTACCAAAGGACATTGGATTTCGTAGGGAACTGGAATTGGCTCCATTTTATGCGCGTATACAGCTTTCAAGTTTTTCGTCGAAAATACTGCAGGATAAAAAGTATCAATACTAATATTGCAATATCTACAAACAAAACATGCAAGTATACATGGTATATAAGTATGGTACCATCTAAAACATGTACAAGTTCTGTCAGTTATATGAACAATATAGGTTCTACTTGTTGCCCGGTCTATTATTTCAAACTTATAACTATCAATAGCTAATATTTCTAGGTGTTTCTTCTCTTTGATAATAGAAGCCATATTTTTTAACATCTTCGGACAATAATCTGTGTCTATATTTTCAGCAAACTTTCTACGATTGTCATGAAGTGTAATAATCTTGGCTCTAATACCATCGAGAAGTGTTGTTATTGGCTTATCTCGTAATTTCTTAATCCAGCTGTTGAAACATTCAGCAAGATTAGAAGTGTTAATATCTAATCTAGGACAAGTAGCATACGATGTTATCCAATGTTCAAATCGACGACTTTTATCGTTTACACCAATAAGCCAATCGTACAACACTATGTTCTCGGCTTTAATTATATCAAACACATTCTCTGCATCCGTTTTATTATATGATCTAGCAAGCGAGTCTAACAAGCGTTGAAAAACTTGTTCTTTTGTAACTTTTTTCATGTTTTGTTTAAAATATTGAATACAAAAAAAATGAGGAGATGCAGGAAAAATAGCACGAACAGCATTTATTAATCCCTTTTGCTTGTCAGATATAAATGAAATTGAACTCCAATCATTAAAACAACTTTCAAAAGATATTTTAAGAGAATTTAAAAACCAAGACCAAGAATCACTATTCTCACCTTCGGTAACAGCATAAGCTATAGGATATAATTGATAGTTAGGATCGTGAGCACAAGCAATAAATAAGATACCTTGATATTTAGACGAAAGAAATGTAGCATCAGTACTAATAATTGGTAAACATCCACTTAAAAATCCATCAATACATGACTTAAAACAAATAAAAATTCTTTGGAAGCTATTGTTTTCGGTAGTTTTAATAAAACATGTACTACCTGGATTTGTCTCCATAATTCTATAACAATACTCCTCAAGACTAGCGTATGCCTCATCATAACTACCATTAATTTTAGCTAATGCTGTCTCTCGGGCTCTCCATGCTTTGGAATAACTAACTTGTATACGGTGCTCCCTATATATATCTTTAACAATTTGTGATGGACTGTATGACTGGTTATCTCTAATAATGTCAATTATCATGGTCTTAATCCATGAAGCGGTAGCTAGTCGATGACGTCCTGTACTAAGTCTTCCTAAACAAGAATGACGATTTTCTAATGTACTAACTTTAACTATATCGCCATTTCCAATAGATTTGACATATACTCTCCAATTACAATTCGGTTGATCACAACTATATATAATTCCACGAGCATTATTCATAAGACTAGCTGAACAACTAAAATTATATTTAATTGCTAAATTACTTATAAAGCTTCTAAAGTGAGAACGACTAGGAAATGATTGTCCCTTAAATAATTTATCAGTGATAGCTTTTACAACATCATCATCTACCGTATAATCTACATTTTCAACTAAATCATCACTATTTTCATCGTCGTTGTCACTATCATCATCATGGTTAGATTCATCTGATGAATGACCTTCTTGGATAAATGAAACTATTTGTTGAGAAGAACTAGCACCCGAACTAACATGCTGATATTCAGAAAAATATTCATTATTTCTACTATCTAAGGTTGCTGCTACTTTAATAACATATATTTTTATATATCGTGATTGTTAATTAATCTCAAGAATATAATTCCATGCATCTTCACTATCTATCAAAAAATAATTAGAACAGAAAATAGACTTCAGAATAAAATCATAATGAATAGAACAACGTTCAATAATATGATTACGTATATTTTCAAAACTAATATTCGGGTAAGTTGAAAAAATTATACTTTCTCCTCCTTCGTAATTTAATCCATTTACTTTACCGCCGTGCGAGCATACAATTCTTACGCTACGATCCATGATAGTTGAGAACTTTTGCTACAGAAAACAGGAGGAGGAAGTTGTAAAAATAGGAGGAGGAAGCTGTGAAAATATGAGGAGGAGGAGGAGGAGGAGGAGGAGGAGGAGGAGAGTGTGTTGTGTGAGGAGTGTTTGGGGGGGTGGGGGTGTTTATAGGGTTTCGAGACAGCCGTTGGAGGGAGCCATTGCTCAACGGCTAGCCAACGGTGCATGGCCCGCCAACTGAGTTGGCGAGCAGCCTCTCGAGGAGAGCGCCCCGCCAACTCAGTTGTCGAGATGCTCGCCAACTCAGCACCTCGCCAACTGAGTTGGCGAGTGGTCCCCCCTCCGCAATTTCCCCAAACTTATCCCATTTTTTATAAATATATATTATTTTATTACTTTAAATGAAAAAATCCGATCATTAAATCGAATAATACGTCCTTTATTAGGACATATTTGGGCTCTATTTATAATTTTACTAAACTTTGTGTCCTTTACACAATAAAATTGAACTTTTATATTTTCTATACAATTTTTTGCCTTTTTAATCTAAGATATGATGGGCATGAACAGACGAGGGATTGTACTTGGAATTGCTGCTGCTTTCAACTTTTAAAAGCAACTTACAACACTTTCAAAAGTTGTTCGAAATTAAACTAGTTTTTCAGGGTATTTTTTTGATAAGTAGATGCATCCATGATAGGCAATCCTAAACCCAGCCATCTGCTCATTTGTTTGAGACACTAAGGAAGTCGAAGATAAGAAAGAAATTAGCTTATTTAGTTTTAAAATCTCGTACAATATTAGAAATTTGAGTTTAGGTCTCCATAATATTTAGAATATGATTTGGATTTCGTCTTAATGGTGGACTTGACTGACCGTCCAAAATGGAGACTTAAACTCTAATTTTGAATATTACGAGACCTTAAAACTAAACGAAAATATGCCAGAGTTGTATAATTTGGGTCATTTAGTTTTGCATTATGGGAATTATGTGACTTGTGTTATTTAGTTATGTTATGACCTCGAGAGTAAGATTTGTGATACTGTTATTTGCTTCTATTCTTATTTCAAAAGCCACACAACTCTCCTGACAACAGTTTCAATGGACACGACTTCATAGTCATCGTGTATCGTCAGATGTCTCTTCTACTGATCACATTGTTGAATATTTGTAACTCAAGAGTCCCCGAGAGTTATGTGACTACTGAGATCAAGATAGAAGCAAATTACAATATCACAAGTCTCATTCTTGAGTGGTCATGACACAACTAAATTATAGAAGTCACACAACTTCTACTATGCAAAATAAAATAACTCAAGTCATACAACTCTCACATATTTCCATTTAGTTTTAGGGTCTCGTATAATATTCAAAATTTGAGTTTATGCCTTCATTTTAGATGGTCAGTCAAGTCCACCAAGCCCCAAACCCTAATCTGGACACTGTGGAGATCTAAACTCAAAATTTCAATATTATACGAGATCCTAAAACTAAATAAACCAAAAAAATTTGAGAAACTCATAATCCGTTTTCTCATTGGTTGCATCGATGTTTGTACGAAATAATCTTACAAAACTAGCCGGATGTTTCAACATTATAAGAGCAACTGCAACCCTATTGTCATGTAATGTGTGTGATTCCTATATGGCATGAGTCACAAACACAATGACTTTTCTAACTATATTTACAAAAGATAATGAAGTAAAAAAGTCTTTTCCAAATCAAAAATATTGAGATGCTTATCTGTTTCCAACTTACAAGACAATTTCTCATGTTCTTCCTTTTTTCTAAATATTTTTTAGGCAAAATTTCAACTTGATACCCTCAACTATTTCATTTTTCAACTTGATATACCCTCAACTTTAAAAGTAGACAACTTGATACCATCAAATATTGAATATTTTCAATTTGGTACCCTCCGTTAGCTAGGGTTTAGTTCTTCTGTCAAAAAAATACGACCAACATCAAACCCCCCCCCCCCTCCCCCGTCCGCCACTGCCCCCTCCCTCATCGCCGTCCCACTGCACCCCTGCCGTCATCGCTGCTCTCCGATGCCGCCTACTTTCGCTAATGTTGCTGTTGTCATCGTCGCACGCTGCCGCCGAGAGAGAGGGAGGGAGGAAGGGAGAGAATTGAGGTATTTTTATTGTTTTTAATTTTTTGTTAGCACCGGTAGGATATTAAATTATATTATTATAATTGATGTATCAAGTTGTCTAGTTTTAAAGTTTAGTGTATCAAGTTGAAAAACTAGAATATCTGAAGGTATCAAGTTAAAATTAAGCTCTAGAACTAGACAACAAACTTCACAATATTTTTTATAACTTTTATCATGTAAGCTTCAAGGATAATAGTTGAGGGTATCAAGTTAAAATTAAGCATTGGTGAAAAAAATTTAAATAAAAAATTATCATTCCCATGTGGCACCAATTTTTTTCCAAAGTCACAATAGGGTTGGAGATGCTCTAACATAGAAGATTCTATGGAACTTCTCCACATGCTTCTGTATAATTAATAAGTCTTGGATTACTTTGATCCATTCATGATGTAAATTTATAGAATGTTGATGAGAGTTGAAGGTTAATATTAATATTATTCAACACATCTAAAAAGATAGTCCATAGGTATTAACGTGCCTATCATAGGGTGAAGGAGAGTGCTATCACGCACAAACTTGGTGTTTTTTTTTTTTTTACTTTAAATCTGTGTGATGCGCTTCTTTTTCTTTGAAGACTCGTATAATTTTTTTACCGAACAAATTTAACTAGAATGCAACTGTGGAAAGTAGCAAAAAGACATTAAAAACTTTAGAAGTTTCACTCAGAGAATATTACAATGGATTCAATTTTTTTATTATTATATAATATCCTTAATAAATTTAAAGTTATATATTTCCGTTCCTAGAAAAAAAATATTTGTTCATTCGCGCAACCTTACTATAGACAGGGAAATTGTTATTCAAAATTAATATTACCGCTTTTATAGGATTTTTATTCTATTAAACTCCCTTTGAGGTTACGAATAATCATTACATGTCCATAATTTGTTGTTATGTGCACATAGTTAGTTGTTAGGAGGACACGTGATAATTATATAGTTGGTAGAGTTTTTGTATTCCAATTTGTGATATACAAATTAAATATAAAATATTTAAAATATTGATAATCTATCTTCACCAACGGAAACATGATTGAGCAAGTAGGGGACCAAGAAGGCAAGTGGATATTCTTGTAAAAGTTTGTGGTTGTGGCGGCGGCGACGACGACGACGACGACGACGACGATGAGACGAAAAATGGTATTAATTCATGTAAAATATTGATACATTATAAATATTCAGAAACTTCTAACAGAAATTATGAAAGTTTTCAAAAGTTAGCCTCTCCAACCACCAAATGTACGTAGCTTCGTCCCTAGCTCCCTGTCTATTGTTGTAAGCACTTGTAAACTTTGTGGAATTATGAGATTCATAGCCACCAGACATGAATTTCTATCAGTACCAGAAGAAAGATGGGGAACGCTAGGTAGCTTATATATACTAGTAAATTTAAGTATGATATATGTATAATTTTTTTTATAATATTATTATAAAATTATATAAAAATTTAAATTGTATTAGAATATTTTAAATATAATTTTTAAATTTTGGATATGTGCTTAATTAGACAATATCTTGTAGTTAGTTTAAATACAATTTAAAATTTTGAATATATGTATTTTAGGATTTGTTATATGCTTAGGTAGCTTTTTTTTTTCTCAACTATACGGTAGTTAAATTTTTTTCAAATTCTAAAAATTAATTGATTGATGATATACATACGACTTAGACACCTCATTTTTGAGCCGTTTCTAAGACATATTATAATAACCTGACGCTCTTTCCGGTCCTCTTTGACCACTATCAAATAATGTCCAAATAGCGACGGTTTTAGCGACGTCCAAATAAAATGTCTCTAAATTATAAGTATTTAGCGACGTCCATATAAAACATCGCAATACGTCGGTGATAGCGACATTTCGTGACGTTTCGCGACTACAATTACTATAATAATAAAAAACGTCGCTAGGTAGTCGTTAAACTTCGCTAACTTTTTAATTTTAGCGACGTTTACTGACGTTTTTGTATTTAAGTCACATTATATTATTATTTTTGCGAATGTTAGCAACGTCTGGACGGATAAACGTCACTAATTTATTTTATATAGGGTTTGACGAATTTCTCTTCCCCCCAATTTCTTCGATATCTCGAAAATTTGAAGTCCTACCCCACCTCTAGCCCCCATCCCAATGCCCCACTGTGGCGACCCCCTCCGGCCGCGTCCTCCTCCCTCCGGTGAAGCTCCTTCCTCCGGCGTGCTCCTTCATCCGTCAGCTCCTCCTCCCTCCGGCGTCCTCCTCCCTCCAGCTCCCCTTCTCCTCACTCAGTGAGCTCCTCTCTCTGTCTCCTCTCTCTCTCTCTCTCTGACATGACACAACACGATATGACACACACACTAACCCTAACCCTAACTCGGACACACACACACGCGCACGGACACACTAACACACGCGAACACTAACCCTAATACGAACATGGGCACACGAACACACAGACATAGACAAGACATGACATGACATAGACACATAGAGACGAACACGACACAAACATAGACATAAAACAGGATACGATACAGACACAGACACTGACACGACACGAAATATGACATAGACCGTAACTCTAACCTTATCTCTCTTCTAGTTAGCTGTCTGAGTTTAGACGCAACCTTGCATATCGGCATCGTATATAATACGATGCAGATCTCGACTCAAGGAGAGTCGTATACATGGACACGAAATGACTCTTCAAAGCTGAGATACGACACGGTATTAGCTTCTTCTAGAGCTCGTATCCAACTTGGGTTAGAGTAGTGTCAAACCTATCCTTGACACAAGAGTTCATGTTCGGGTGGTTGTGGCACGGCATTGGTATATGTATCATGTAACCAAGGACACAATGTCCCCCTCGGCCCTGATGACCCCCTTCGGCTCCCCTCAACCTTGACAACCCCCTCCTCGGTCAGAGGGTCAGGTAACCTATATTTGGAGTGAGTGTCATGAGTGGAGTGTGTATCCAGGGTGTACTAGTGATATGTGTGTGTGTGTGTGTGTGTGTGTGTGTGTGTGTGTGTGTGTGTGAGTGAGTGTGTGTGTGTGTAATAGCAACATCAAGTAATAGCAATAGCAGCAACAACAACTTGCACCATGTGCAAGTTAGTGCACATTATATATATGTGTGTGTTTGAGTGTGTTTAGTGAGTGAGTGTTAGTGTCATGTCCCAGTCCCAAAATACCAAGGGACTAGCCACATGGCAATGGCCAACAACATAACTCTAATAGACAAACCCAATTTAATGGACCCGTTAGAGTGCACTTAAACTGTAATAAATATAAATACAGTCTACACCATCTATCACAGTATAATTCTAATCTCATCCACAGAAAGTAAACACAAGTAAATATGATAAACCAGTCAAGATAATAGATAAAGAAAATAGTCCATCAACAAGTCCAAGTAAATAGTATCTCGGGGAACAACCCGACACATAAAGGAAAGAGAATATCACCAATACATATGTCCATAGGTCCAGATATGAAATAACAATAAGCATAGATAACTGAGTAAATAACGGAATACTCATGAGAAATTCTCTGGCACAACCTCGTCCTCTGGTGCCAGTACTGCTCCAGCATCAGCTCCTGTCTCGTATATCTTGGGATAATCCTCCTCTGCTGTACCTGAGGACATAATCCAGATCCAGGTCCTTAGGGGACATAGCAAGGTACAAGAAACACTCAAGCCAAATAAAATACAGTAAATAAAAATAGATCCTCAGGGAAGAGTTTTGTTTGGTCCGCCAGGAGAGCCAGGGTTCGAGTTTGCTAGAGGAGCTGCAGAGCAGAGAGAAGGCATTATTTGTGGAGCTGTGGTGGAAGACAAGGAGTTGCCATATCCGTTGATAGCAGAGTTCTTGGATGTGTTTCCTGAGGAATTGTCAGGATTACCGCCAGATCAAGATGTTGAATTTTTTATAGACTTGGTGCCAGGTGCAGAACCAATTTCGCAGCATGTCTATAGAGTAAACAACAGCGAGCTGGTCGAGTTGAAGAAGTAGGTGGACAAATTGCAGGATAAGGGGTTTATCAGATCTAGTTCTTCACCATGGGGAGCCCCGATATTGTTTGTACCGAAGAAGGATGGATTGGTACGCATGTGCATTGATTACAGGGCTTTGAATAATCTCACTATCAAGAATAAATATTCTTTGCCACGGATTGATGATCTGTTTGATCAGTTGAGTGGTGCAAAGGTATTTTCTAAGATAGATTTGAGATCAGGCTACCATCGGGTGAAGGTAAAGCCGGAGGACATACCGAAGGCTGCTTTTAGAACTCGGTATGGTCAGTACGAGTTTATGGTGATGCCGTTTGGTTTGACTAATGTATCGGCAGTATTTATGAACTTGATGAACAAGGTGTTCCACCAGTACCTTGAGAAGTTCGTGGTGGTGTTCATCGACGACATACTCATATACTCGAGGACACCGGAGGAGTATGAGGAGCATTTGAGAATTGTGTTGGATGTGCTCAGGAAGGAGAAGCTGTATGGGAAGTTGTCCAAGTGTGAGTTTTCTTGGACAAGGTAGAATTCTTGGGTCATGTTGTGACTGGTGATGGTATTTCAGTGGATCCGAAGAAGATTTCAGCAGTGGAATCTTGGAAGACTCTGAGTTCGGTAGTAGAGATCAGGAGTTTCTTGGGATTGACAGGTATTACAGCAAGTTTGTGCAAGATTTTTCGAGGATTGCCGAGCCGATGACCAGACTCACAAGGAAGGATGTGGAGTTTGTTTGGATGGAGGATTGTTAGGTTGCTTTTGAGAAGTTGAAGAAGAGGTTGACGTCTGCTCCTATTTTGACGTTGCCATCAGGGTCCAAAAGTTTCACTATTTACAATGATGCATCAGGAAAGGGTTTGGTTTGTGTTCTTCAGCAGCATGGGAAAGTGATTGCCTATGCATCCAGGCAATTGCGTCCTCATGAAAAGAACTATCCTACCCATGATTTGGAGTTGGCAGCAGTCATCTTCGCTCTGAAGTTGTGGAAACATTATTTGTACGGAGAGCGTGTGGAGATCTTCACAGACCACAAAAGCTTGAAGTACATTTTCACGCAGAAGGAGTTGAACATGAGGCAGCGTCGGTGGTTGGAAGTGATGAAGGATTTTGATATCTCTTTGCAATATCATCCTGGGAAAGCCAATGTAGTTGCTGATGCTTTGAGCAGGTATCCGGTAGCTATGTTCTTGACGCAGGATCAATATTTGTTGGAGGACTTGGAGAGCTTGGGCATTGAGGTGATTGTTCCTGGTGGTGCTATGTAGATGTGGGGATTGCAGATACACTTAATTTGATGGACAGGATCAAGGCAGCACAGTATGAGGATGTATCCCTGAGGAGTATCAGAGCTCAGGTGAGAGCAAGATTGGAGGATGATTTCACTATTGCAGATGATGGATCTTTGAGGCATGGAGTTAGATTGTGTGTGCCTAGTGGAAAGCTGCGTGAGAAGGTATTGCAGGAAGCGCATCGCTCTCAGTATTTCATGCATCCAGGTGCTAACAAGATGTATCAGAATATGCGCGAGAGTGTGTGGTGGTATGGCATGAAGAGAGAAGTGGCACAGTTTGTATCCAGATGCTTAGTGTGCCAGCAGGTGAAAGCCGAGAGACAGAGGCCAGGAGGTTTACTTCAGCCATTACCCATTCCAGAGTGGAAGTGGGAACACATTACTATGGATTTTGTGTCCGGACTTCCACGATCTCCAGGAGGGAAAGACGCGATTTGGGTCATCGTTGATAGGTTGACCAAGTCGGCCCACTTCTTGCCTTTCAAGGTGGGTTTGTCTATGGAGAAGCTGGCAGAGATGTATGTGAGGCAGATCGTTAGGATACATGGAGTTTCCGTCAGCATAGTCTCATATCGGGATAGTCGTTTCACTTCTCATTTCTGGAGGAGTTTACAGGAGAGTTTGGGCACTCAGCTCAAATTCAGTACTGCATATCATCCCCAGACAGATGGGCAGTCAGAGAGGACTATTCAGACTCTCGAGGATATGTTGCGCACTTGTGTACTAGATTTCGGGGGTTCTTGGGAGGACCATCTCCATTTGGTAGAGTTTGCTTACAACAACAGTTACTAGGCCAGTATAGAGATATCACCTTTTGAAGCTCTGTATGGTCGGAGGTGTCGTACTCCTTTTTTATGGGACGATATTGGAGAGAGAGTTTTGCTTGGGCCAGAGATGGTTGTGGATGTAGTAGAGAAGATTCAGTTGATCAGAGACAGACTTTGAGTGGCGCAGGACAGACAGTGGCATTGGGCCGATAGCCATCGGAGACCTTTGGAGTTCAAGGTATAGTTTAGATTTTTGTTTTGTGCTTGTTCTTGGTTGTTGTTATAGATTAAGTTCTTAAGGTGGTTTTTTGTTCTAGGTGGGTGGTTTGGTGTTTCTGAGGATTTCTCTGACACAAGGCACGATTCGCTTTGGTGGAGGCGGGAAGCTTAGTCCGCGATTCATCGAACCTTTCACTATTCTAGAGAGGGTCGGTGCAGTTGCTTATAGACTAGACTTACCACCTGCATTGGAGGGAGTGCACAACATGTTTCACGTGTCGCAGTTGAGACAATACGTGGCAGATCCTAGTCATGTATTGGATCACTCGAAGACAGAGGTGGGCCCTACTCTTAGCTATCCAGAGCAGCCAGTTGAGATTCTGGATCGAAGAGAGAAGGTGGTGAGGAACCAAACTATTCCTTTGGTGTGCGTCGCATGGAGACATCACTCTCCGGGGGAGTCTACCTGGGAGAGAGAGAGGATGAAATGCGAGAGCGTTATCCATATTTGTTTGTGCCTTGAGGTTGTTATTTTCTAGTTATGTTCTGTTCATTGTTATGTTCTTTCATAGTTAGTTGTGATTCTTTAGTTCTGTTCTGTTATTTTCTGGGGGTAGTTTTCGTCTTTGAATTTCGAGGACGAAATTATTTTAAAGAGGGTAGACTTATCACTACCACATTTTCTAGGAAAGGGTATTTTAGTAATTTTCTATTTAATAAATTATTGTGCTTGATAAATAATTATTTGTGGTATTATTTAATTATTGTTAGATATTATTTATTTAATTTGGACTTGTGTTAGTGGACCTAACTAGTTTAGTTTGGACCCATGAACCAACATGAATTAATTAGTTAAACTTAGCCCATTTAGAAAGTCTATTGTTAAGGAGATGGATTAAATTAATTAAATCATTAGACTAGAAGCTTCCTTCCTTAATTATTTCTTCATGAGAGGCCCCAAGGGATATAATGGACATTACATGATTACTTGAGGAAGAGGAATAGGGGTCGGCCTATATAAGTAGAGGAGGAAAATTCTCTCTCCTCTTTTTCATTCCAAATCTAAATCTAGAATTTCTCACTACCAAATTTTCTTCATTTCCACTTCATTTTCCTACCAAATTTATTCCAATTCCTTCCTAATTCACCATTAGAGACTTGAGAAGCAAGGATCTAGAAGGAGGAAGTAGGATTTACAAAGATGAGTAAGGATCTACAAGTTGGAAGCAATTTTATCTCAATTGGAGGTTTCATTGAGAATCCATCTCCCAATAGGTACAATTCAGTTTTTCCCTTAAAATAGCTTTTAAATCTGAGATTTAATCATGGAAAATCAACCCATATGCATATACTACCCATAGGATTTGGTTTTGTGTTCATAGGAGGCCTATTGAGAAAGTTATGGTGCTTTTTATGTCAATTTTGGGGAAATTCCGAGAATGACAAATGTTGTGTGTGTCAATTGATCCTATAGATCAATTTGACATGTATTTATGTGTTTGGGGCTAGTGTCATGTCCATAATTGGGTACGTGTAGGTCATATCCCAATAATTTGGTGATACGTGTAGTTTTGGGGATTTTTCCTCCGACACGGGACTTTGTACATGTCGTATTTTGACACGGACACGTAGATCTATATTTGACACTTCGTATTGTTCATAAATATTATATGTGACTTGTTTGTGTCCTTCGGGGTGTAATTGGATGTGTGGTGGACTCGTGTCACATGCGTATCCTAGATCTAGTGGAATACGGTGTGATACTCTCCATTTGTTGTGTATTTATGTGTAGATCTAATTATTGTGCTTTTAATTCTTGAATTATAATTGTGTATATATATATATATATATATATATTATATGTATTATGGTATATTTATTATAGTGTTTATTGTATCATAGATCTATGTATTATATATGTACTAAGAGGATATATATATTATGTAGCTTTCTTCTACATGCATTAGTATATATGTTATAATATATGTTAGGGATATAAATATATGTATATATTTTTATAAAATATATGTGTATGTTTAATTAAGTAATTAGATTTTTATAGTTATTATTTGATTATTTATATATATGTATAGATGTATATTTATTATATATGTTGTATGTGTATGTTGTTGCTATATTAAATATGTACATAATAATAGAAGAGGGTATGTATAGTTATTATATATATATATATATATATATATATATATATATATATATATATATATATATATATATATATATATATATATATATATTACAGTTTTTGGCGACAGAAGGGATTAATGACAGGGATGCTGTCATTAATAGCAGCAGAATCAGCAGCAGCCGCTGTAGCAGTGGCGGCGCCATTTAATGACAGCCGCCACTGTCACTAATAGCAGCAGTAGCGGCGGAAAATAGCAGCAGTGGCGACAGTGGGAGTGGACCGTCACCAAAGCAGCAGCAGCAGTGCAGATTTTCAAACATCAGTAGCGACGACGGCTTCAGTGACAGCCAGAACTGTCACTAAAAGCCTGGTATCAGTGTATCAGTGTTTTTCAACACTGTTTTCAGCGACGGTTAGGCAGATTTATATATATGTGTTTATATACTTATATTTATATATATATGTATTAATATTGAGATAATATATTATTATTGCTATATTCCTTATATGTATAATATTAGTATATATTTATATATTATATATGAGGGTATTAGTATATCAAGGTATTGAGTATTACCTTGAGGAGACCAAGGTAAATAGGGATACTCAAGATACGAGGTTTGGGTATCAAGATTGTGATTTTTGTTGAGATACCAAGTTGGTTCAAAACTATGGTACCTATTTGATGTGTAAATTGATATTCTATATTATTATACATAATTGTTTGATATATATGTATTGTGATGTTACCTTAGAATTTACGTATCCGGAGATACGGTATCCTAATATTTTAAGATGTGGTTTTTATGACTTAGATTTTAATATCTTGACCCAAGATTTTTGTGTTAGAGTTATGCAACCTAGAAATAGATAGTTGACCTTGGTTTGACCATAGTTGACCTTAGAGTTGACCATAGTTGACTTTTGACTTAGAATTGACTTATTGGCCTAGAAGTTGACTAGTTTAACTTATTCTCTTTTCGGAACCTTGTATTGATGTATCTAGGTCTTCGAGGCACCGAGTCAGACATCTGTGAGACTATTCATTGGACTTCAGGCGAGTACATTCTCTGATAGTTTCTTATTTATGATATCCTCTATGTTCATTGTATCTAGTGTAGATATCCATGTTCTCTTGACACTATGGTTACACGGATTGGTATATCCGGATCTTGTCATGAGATATTATTCCTTGGTATATGGTGTATATGGTGCAAGTATTGTTTCATTAGTTATCTTGTACATGTACAGACACCGATTCTCGGGAAGAGTCGCTATCTTCTTGGGGAATTTCGTGCCATAGCATACCGTGGTTGGATATATTATACTAGTCGAGGGTGGGGAGTATTAGTATAGATATGTGATCAATATCCCTATTGTATCAAGTACTGATTACTGAATAGTGTTGATCATACACCGCACGTATGATTAGCCAGGCCACATTGCATCTTGTCCAAGCCGATCACATGTTAAGCTAGTACTCACACACTTAGTCATTAGTATTCTTGTTTTATTGGCATATTGTTCATTATTGTATTTATTTCCAGTATTTCCTTATTGTATATATATCTCTTGTATCTATTGTGTATCTTGTTTATCCACAGCTATTTACTGTTATATAGTTTTTATCATTGATTAGAATTATTGTTAGAGATATACTCTGCTCCTTTTCTGACTGGATATATTTTTTCAGATGACACTGAGGAGTGGTACCCTACCTATTATGGACCCCCAGGATGTTGTGGGTTTAGATTCTGAGACCCTAGCTCAGGAGGGACTTATCCCAACTGAGACAGTTGACCCTGGAGTTGTAGCTTCGTAGTATTCTTTGTACTGGATTTGTCTCCAGCTTATTATGTTATTCTTCAGACTCATTGATGTATTATTTTAGACTCATGAGTTGTATTGTGACTATTCTATTCTTTATCTGATTCGTGCTCATTTCTATCTTAGTTCTGTGATTGAGTATATTATCATTATTGGTGGTTTATTATATTGTTAGATAGATTATCTAGACAGCGTTCTACCGCCGATTCTACGGCGTAGGCTGGGCGTTGTTTCTGACTTGTACCCTTACACGGGTGCGGGTCGTGACATTACTAGCGGTGATGTAGTCAATATATACTTCTGGCATCCAGTTTACAGCTAATGCCAGATACTTAGCCTCGGGTTTGACGCTATACTTTATACCTTTTACCTACCAATACGTACCAAGGTTGTCTTCAAGTGCATTTCACTTAGCTGGTTAGATCACCCTCGAGTTTACACAGTATTTACTTTATGGCATATACTTTTGTATCTTGTTACGTCCCTCTGAGGACCTAGTTTTTTTCTAGGTCCGGACCAGCACTTGTACCTGACTATCTACGGAGCAGTAGTATATACCAGATTCGTGGCTAAGGACTTTGAGGCATTTTTAGAGGAGTTTCCGTGATTTGGGGTACACTGCTGCCTTGGGCTAGAGTATCTTTATCTAGCTAGTTGATACTCTAGTCTAGTTATCTTACTACTTTCTGCACTTTTATTCTATTGCTGTATTTCAGTGGGTTTGTCCCCATCAGACTATTTCAGATGTATTATGCATATTCAGACTCTTTATATTTTATTTACCAGTACTTGCTTTAGTCATTATTATATTGTATTCTGTGGATGAGATTAGATATTTACCTGCTGCATGTTAGCATATTAGAACTTGATAGTATTTTAGGATATTGTAGTACGCTTCGTCGGGTCCATTAAATTAGGAAATTCTTTGAAGTCGTATTAGCTGGCCATTGCCACGTGGCCTGGTCCCGTGTATTTTAGGACTGGGGCATGACATAATTTTAGTGGTGGCCCATGCAGGTCTCGGTTTATCGCTTGTGGTATGGTATCATGCCCAGTGAGCCTGCAATATGATAGAAATGATTATATTTCATCCACCTTGACTACCGCCTTTGAACCTCCTTTATATTTAATTATTTGAATATCTGCATCATGTTTGTTATTTTTGTGCTCTTATAATGTAGTTCTATCTCTTGCAGAGAGATGAACTTGCGTAACGGACGTGTGGCATACGGTGCCATTGTGCCATCCGCCATCGCACAGAGGGAGGATACATCCCTTGGACCACCTGGAGAGCAGCTACTACCACCAGCCCCGGTGATACCACATGTCCCATTGATACACTGGCACCAGACTTCTCAGGATGATTCAACGCAGCAGCACGAGGGCCAGACTTCACAGACGGTCCCGACACAACACCTCGAGGGTCAGACTTTGAGGGCCACGCCGATGTTGTAGCCCGAGGGGCCGATATCTCAGGAGATACCTACAGCACAGCCGGAGGTTCCATTGCCACCACCTCCACCCTTTCTACCTCAGATGCCGCAGTCAGAGGGACAGCCACAGATATTCCAGTTTTTCCAGGCCATGATAGAGGCACAATGGCATCAGGCCGAGACTATGAGACAAAGCTTGATAACAGTTCTGGAGAGGCCACCTACCCCAGCACCAGCACATGTACTTGTTCAGCCAGATGGTACAATTTGAGGGTTTTGTCAGATGGGTCCAGATACCTTTTCGGGCAGCGAGACCGCAGAGGAGATCTCCGATTGGGTCGCCAACACGGAGATGTTATTGGAGGCTTCTCAACTACCTTCGGACCTTTGGATGACCGCAGTGAGGGCCCAATTGAAAGTTAATGCCCATCACTAGTGGGTCTCTATGTAGCGCAGCATCGGCAAGAAGCAGACGTGGGAGCAGTTTCTAGAATACTTTAATGTGAAGTACTTTCCAGCTACGGTCAGAATGCACTATACTCTCAGTTCCTGCACCTGGAGCAAGGGAACATGACCGTAGACGCGTATGACGCGAAGTTTAGTCGACTTAGTAGATTTAATGCCTCCCTGATAGCCAATGATCTGGAGAAGGCCAGGAAATTCTATCATGACGAGCTGCAGAGGTACACTACCACCCAGGCAAGGATCTCTTACGAGTAGGTTCTGACAAAGGCCAGGACCTAAGAGGCTATTGACATAGGATCGCGGAATCCCAGTGTAGCTACACCAGCTAAAGCACAACCAGGAGTAGGAGGACCGATCCGCCATCTAGGAGTACAGACGCAACAGAGGGTTGTGCCGTATCAGCATACGACATGGCACTTTTGCAGAAAGAAGGGACATGTTCAGAAAGATTACATGAGAAGGTTAAAAAAGTGTTTGAGGTACAGATATAACCAACATCAGGCTTATGAGTGTTCCCAGTCTGTCAATAGAGCCCAACAGATAGTGCAACGGCTAGCTCCACCGGTCCTAGGTATGTCCGTAGCATTGCTTGATAATTTATAGCTTATTATGTGTTTATTTTAATTTCAAGGATAAAATTATTATAAGTTGGGTAGATTATAAATCCCTTAACCCAAATCTAGGATTAGGATTCATTTAGGGTTATTTTTAAATTATTTAATGAAGTTATTAATTTGCCTCTTTTAATTAAATTCTCTTGGTGTACCTTACCGTTGTTTAGATGTTTGGAGCACTACTCTAGCTTCTGCACGAGTATTGCTCCATGATATGTGATTCTTGCTTTACTTGACATGATACAATCCCTTGGTTCAGAAAATGCCTTGGCGACCTAACGGTCCCGAGTACTTTCAGGTTCATACTTGCACGTAATGACTATTCAATAGTCTTCGAGCCAACTAGATGAATGCAAGACATGATAGTGTTACAGGGTCGTGGCATGCATTTAAGTAACGAGCATAGTGAATATGTAAAGCAGCTAAACATTGAATAGCACGAATATAACTTTTAAGGAAATATGCAGCATAGCCATACTTGAAAATATAAGCGATTATGCTAGCACGAGTCTAAGGGATAGTTCAGGAACCAACATATATACAAGTTTTATTTCCATGTTCTAACATTAGCAATACAATATGGGATTATTCCCTTTACTATGTGCGTTGTATTCTTATTAGAATGCAATAAGTTATTATCTAGCGATCTAGCATGTATATCCAATTTCTTAGGTGTGCTGGCCAAGCAAAGACAGGTTCATCGTAGCCACCCACCTGAACGAGGGCTTGCCTCGGCCAAGCGAGACTCCGAGTGAACCGCTGAAACTCTAAGTCCAAGTGATGATATGTCGTTTGAGTCATCTTGTAGAACTCAGAAAAGTGGACTGTTACAACGCCATCCCAGCATCAGTGAGATCCTCCATGCGCACTTTCGGACGAGACGAGGTCGGAGATTTGGGTCGACGGTACAAAGTAAGTCAATTAGTTGGTTTATCATCATATATATCGTGTATTTCTTTATTCATCATATATTTACTTTTTTATGAATATAATTATGTTTGTATAGATATCGTCCCTCGTCGGTACAGAGATGAATGTGACACTTTCTGAGGTACAACTATGGTGGCCCTTGGATCAACTACTCTGATGCTCCGGACGAGAGAAAGGAGTTCTGGTTTGTGCACTTCAAGATAAAAGTATATTTGGTTTTAATATCAATCATCTAATTTATGAATATTATATAACTTACTAAATTACTTCTTGTAGCAAACGTATTTTTATCCACCAACCGGGCCGAGGTGATCGAGCGGATATTTCCTATCGTCGCCGCCAAGCTGATTCGTGATGCTCTGGATGACCAAAAGGCTCATAATTGGATCATGCATGGATAGTAGACTGCAATGAGGGCTAGATTCGATGATCCAAGGTACAAGGATAGGTCTGAGAAGGCTAAGACGGCTAGGAAGAAGGCATCAAAGTGGTGTGGTGGCTCGATTTCGATGACGAAATATTTTCGTCGTTTGGTATATTTTTTATTTCAGATATATTATTTTAATACAAGTACGATAAAATGGTAGTAGGATAATATATTTAATTTTAGTACAAAATAATATATTTTTAACAGGTAGAGAGGGTTGAGGACGCCAATATGGTGACCGTCTTTCTGGCCACCCATCGGAAGGGCGAAAACCTCATTGATGATAGGGCCTCGCAGACCTATGTAAGTATTGCGTTAATTTGTGTTAATTTTAATATAACTTAGAAAATATGCAAATAAATATTTATATAGTTAGTAATAAGTACCTTAGACATTAGCAATTATCGAGTATCCATACTTTTGTAGGCCGAGTATCTTAGGCTCCATGAGCGGGCGACTACAAGTGCACCTACAGCAGGAGAGGGTGGTACTTCTTTACAGCACTCTCTAGCTCCATCGGCGGACGAGCTGTGGGTGGCCTCCGCTTGTAGTCTCCAAAGGGGTACATACTACGGTACGGGATCCTATGGTGCCATTGTTGTGACGCAATCCTCTAAGGCCTCCACTGCAAATACACATTTTCCACAACCCTCGCAGGTGTGTGCTTGAGTCCAGGAGACCGTTGACCGTCAGATTGCGTATCTCTGTCATGACCCATACTCAAAAATTGGACATAAGTTGTGGGTACATTCATCCAACGTCGCAACATCGACGGTAGAACGCTGTCTAGGTCAAATGGCTTTCTATCAATGATATCAAAACCTGTCAACATGTCTCAACTCCAAACGGAGGACAATAAATATACATATAATCATCAACTCACAATAAATATCATAATAACTATAAGGAAGGTAAATGGCACGATAAAGATGTAAAGAAACACGAGAGACAAAATAATATATAACTCAACAGGTCAGAGTCTAAGAGTCTAGATATCTCAACAATATAAGTCTCAACATAATATAACTCAAGTCTCAAGTTTGGAACAATCCAATACATAAATAATCTAGGTGCTAAACTAAACAACTGCGGGTGGTATCTCCTCTATATGGAGTGGCTCCTTTGGAAGCTCTTGGATATAATTGTCATATACTCCTAGACCATAATGAGTAGGACATAAGTCCTCAAGATCCTCTAAAAAAGGTTATCTAGTCAGTATTTGAGCGAAGCACAAACACTAACAATAATTCCAATTATATTGATAAAAACTATAAAACAGTGTAAGAAAATACATGATGGAAGAAAATACTGGAATGTAAGAAAACTAGAGAGACATATAATCATCATAGAGGAATACATAACAGTAAAATAGATGTATGTGAAAACTAGCAATGGATGAACATGAATAAAGAATAGAAATACTGGCTAAGTGCCTTGAAATATCAGTTTACTATGTGATCGGTTTGGGACCATATCAGGCTTGTTATATATGATTGGCTATGATACATGTTAGGTCAGGCTAACCATCTGGTTAACTATGATGCGAGCAAAAGTCAGGCTAAGCATATATAACAGGTTATGAGGCATGTAAATACTTAGGCTACACCCTACGTGATATGTGGGGTGAGCTATGATGCATGTAAGGTGGGGTATGATCACATAACTTGCTAATATTTCTCCATCCCCAGCTAGTACGTTGGATCCAATCATGACTCCTCATGACAGGTATCTATGATACTAGCCCGTGTATCCACTATGTCGGAATCAAGTATACACTACAACTAGAACATAGTAATGATAAAAAATAATAAAAACTATCAGAGAGTGTACTCGTATGTGGTCCTGAGCAATAAATGAGGATCGATGTCCAAGATAAAATCACGAAGACCTAAATATAAATATTAAGGGGGTGCAAAGAAATAATAATCATGAATACTAGCTAGGATGATATTTCTAGGCCATTTCTGGATCTATACAAGGTTAATTAGGTCTATCCTAGGTTGTTACCTTGTTATACTAATTTTTCTAGGTCCTAAAAAGTCAATTAGTCAATAATAGACTCTACTAATTATTAACTAGCTTATACTAGTTAGCACTAAAGTATTCTAGCTATATTATTATTATACTAGATACTATTAATTATTATATACTTTGGTATCAAGCATCTTGTTAGTACCTTAACATTTAAAAGTACCATCTAACACATCCTAACCTACATTTTGCACTTAACATCAGCCCACAATGGTGCACTGACTTAAACCAATACTCAACTACACACCAGAATACCCCCAAGTGCACCTATGCTCACCACACTTGCACCTTCACTCAACCCATGCATTGGAATCTCACTTAACACCCCTCCCAGTCACTGATACATGCTAAGTGTACTCCTGCACCTAGGTTTTCCTTACTGATACCTGATAACTAAGTACTACCTAGTATCATTCTATTTGTAATATTACACATAGACATGTGCTCAAATACACAAGTGTCCTAGATACTGCTGGAACTAAATCAGTATTTCCCTCACACATGCATCTGAACTTGCTGTCTGCAGGAATAGGAAACACCTATTCTAATACATTTCTCCCTAATGCACTGCCTACTCAGTTCTCCATCACTCACTGCAGCTTCTAGCTCATGCACACACTGCAGTTTAGAACTACCTCACTCCCTTCCCTTGTAGTGCAATAAATGTACTGCACAACTTGTGCTAAACTCTACTGGTAAATACTACACCAGTTGTAGGCACTTAAATCACTAAGTATTACTCAACTTCAGATACATAATTCTAATACTTATAATCTGCAGGAATTCCCATACTACAGACCCTATGTGTTCTGTCAACCCACTTCCTAGTTATTCCTTATTGCTACCCCAGTGTCTACTTGCTGCTGCATGGCCCTTAACCCATTCTAACTGATCACCAAATATAGTCCCCCAATTATAGTAATTGCCTCTACTGAAAACTCACTCAAGTCAGGGAAAGGGATTTATGGTCATCTACTTGTGGGCTTCAAGGACTAAAACCAACACATACTAACACACTGAGCACACCTCCAACACTGACACTAACAACAAGTGTTCAGCACTTGGTCGAGCAGTGCTTTGCTGCTGCAAGGCTTGCATTGCCCGAGTTCCCTCTCACACTGACCACACATGCCTGCAGTTTAACTATTGCATTCAAGTGCAACTTTCCACGGTCCGAGCACTTGCTGTCATTGTCATGGTGCAGCAGCCTATTGCAGAAGTACACCCAATACACTCTATCCCCTCTGCTACAAGTTCAACACCACCACATCCATAAAACACTCACCTACATCTCAGTTGGTGCACAACAAGCCATACACACAATACCCATATCAAGTGTACATATGCTAGGTCCCAAAGTACTCACTCTGCCCTGCACTAATATAAATGTAGGGACTGCCATCACACTGAACACAGGATCACAGTCCCCATATATATACTCCTATCAAATACCAATGTAAATGTATACATATCTCACTATATAAGCACACATTTATATATGTAGCTATGTATACACTAGCATATGAATATCATATTTAAAATATATACACATACAAATAATCAATTTTAACAAACACCTTGAGTGCACATGTCAAGATACTCTTGATACATATGATACACTCATCAAATATTCAATTAATACTAAATATACATATCACATAAAACTATATATATCTAATATGATTAGTTACAATGAACATTAGAGGAAAATACACCAATGGACTCAAAACCCCCAAAATAGAGCCCCGTATCACACCGTATCATATTGTATCATGATACGGCCTATCCGTATCCAATTGTAGACACATATCTAGCCCCACATGACCAATTTAACACTAATTAGGTCTAGCAAACCTATTGACAAATACTTGATATCCCATTCTCGAATTTGCTCCAATTTGGGCACAAAATTCTATATAGAAGTCACAATAGTGGTCACAAGAACCTAGTTCTTCTTTCTATAGGTAGCCCTAAAGCATGGGTGAATTTCTAATGGTCTAATGCAATACTTAGAACCTAATTAAAGAAAATTTTTAGAATTTTACCTATTGGGAGATGGATTCCCAATAAAACTCAATAGGACACGATTCAGACATGAGCACCAAGCCTATCTCCTTCTTTTCCAAAGATCCTTGCAACCACTAGCTTTTAATCTCCTTAGATGGTGAGGATGAGAAAATTTGAAAGGAATTTGGGGTAGATTTTATGGAGGGATGAACTATTAGGGAAGAACACTAATTATGAATTATTTGTGATAAGAAATAAGAGGAGAGAGAATCCCCTCCTTAAAAACTAGGGCCGGCCCCCTCTTCCTCAAGCAATGTGGAATGTCCTAATTACCCCTATTGGTTTGTCATGAAGAACTAATTAGTAGGAGGCTTCCAATCATAGTGTGGGTTCAATCTAATTTCTAATTAGTGAGAAGGGTTAACTTAATTTGAGTCTAATGTGACTAGTTCAACTATGGGTCCAAGTTGTCATGTCAAGTCTAGTTCATACACCAAATAAATAATAATTACTATATATATAAATAAATAACATGCACAATATGAATAATACAAAATGGCAAAAATATTTCTATTTTAGAAATGTGGTAGTGACAAGTCTACCCTCCTTAAAATAATTTCGTCCTCGAAATTAAAATTAAACTAGCACAAGACACAACAGAACAAGAAGAACTATACCTCTAGGCTCGAAGAGATACAGGTACTGCTCGCGTATTTCATCCTTTCTCTCCTAGGTTGACTCACTTGGAGAGTGATGCCTCCATGCGACGCGAACTAAGAGAATAGTCTGGTTCTGTAGCATCCTCTCCCTACGATCCAAAATTTCAACTGGCTGCTCTGGATAGCTAAGAGTCGGACCAATCTCGATCTCCGTGTGGTATAGTACGTGACTAGGGTCTGCCATATACCGTCTTAGCTGCGATACATGGAACACATCATGTAGTCCCTCTAGTACATGTGGCAAGTCTAGTTTGTAGGCCACTGCACCGACCCTCGCAAGAACACCGAAGGGTCCGATGGACCGTTGACTAAGCTTCCTGCCTCTACCAAAGTGAATAGTGCCTCGTGTAGGAGAAATCCTCAGAAACACCAGATTGTCCACTTAAAACAAATATAGCCTTAACACATAATCTAAAACAAGCAATCATAAGCAATTACAACAAAACCTATACCTCAAACTCCAAGGGTCTCCGGTGGCTCTCGGTCCGATATCGTTGTCTGTCCTGGGCCACTCGAAGTCTATCTCTGATGATCTTCACCTTCTCAGCTGCATCCACGACCATCTCTAGTCCAAACAAGGCTATCTCACCGATATCATCCCAAGATAATGGAGTGTGACATCTCCGTCCATATAAAGCCTCAAATGGGGATATCTCAATTCTGGTCTGGTAATTATTATTGTAAGCAAACTCTACTAGGTGTAGATGATCCTCCCAAAAATCTTCGAGATTCAAAATACAAGTGCGATGTATATCCTCGAGATTCTGAATAGTCCTCTCTGACTGTCCGTCTGTCTGGGGGTGATATGCAGTATTGAACTTGAGCTGAGTGCCCAAGATAGCCTGCAAACTCCTCCAGAAGTAGAAAGTAAAATGACTATCCCGATCCTAGATGATGCTCATAGAAACTCTATGCAATATGACAATCTATCATACGTACATCTCCGCTAGCTTCTCCGTAGACGTACCAACTTTAAATGGTATGAAGTAGGCTAATTTGGTCAACCTGTCTACGATGGCCCAAATTGCGTCTTTTTCTCCAGGAGAATGCGGAAGCTCCAAAACAAAATTTATAGTCACATGCTCCTACTTCCACTCTGGAATGGATAAAGGCTGAAGCAATCCATATAGCCTCTGTCTATCCGCCTTTACTTGCTAGTATACCAGACATATGGATACGAAGCTCGCCACCTTCCGCTTCATACTATACCACCATACGTTCTCTCTCAGATCCCGATACATCTTATTGGCACCTGGATGCATCGAGTACTGAAAGCGATATGCCTTCTGCAGAACCTTCTCGCACAACTCCCCACTCGTCATACATAATCTAGTACTGGCAACGATCCATCATCAGCGATGGTGAAATCCTCCGATAATCCTATATGAATCTTTACTCTGATGCTCCTCAGAGTCTCATCATCAAACTGCCTAGCCCTGATCCTGTCCATCAGCTCAGACTGTATCTGCAATCCCGATATCTGCATCTCGATACCAGGAACTAGCACCTCAATCTCCAAACTCTCAAGATCGGCTAACAAGTTTATGTCTGTCGTCAAGTACATAGCCATCGGATACCTGCTCAAGGCATCGGCAACTACGTTGGCCTTCCCTGGATGGTACTGTAATAAAATATTGAAGTCCTTCATCAACTCCAACCATCTCCTCTGCCTCATACTCAGCTCTTTCTATGTAAACACATACTTCAAGATCTTGTGGTCTGTGAAGATCTCGACACGCTCTCCGTTCAGATAGTATTTTTACAGCTTTAGAGCAAAGATGACCGTTGCCAAATCCAAATCATGGGTGGGGTAGTTCTTCTTATGAGGACGTAATTGCCTAGAATCATAGGCAATCACCATCCCATGCTGCTAAAGAACGCAACCTAAACAGTTCCCTGAAGCATCAATATATATAATGAATCCACCTGTCCATAATGTCAATATTAACACTTGAGCTGTCATCAATCTCTTCTTCAGCTTATCAAAAGCGGCCTTACAATTCTCTGTCCAGATGAACTCTACATCCTTCCTGGTCAGCCTAGTCATTGGCTCTGCAATCCTGGAGAAGTCTTGTACAAATCTTCGGTAATACCCTGCCAGCCCCAGAAAACTCCTGATCTCTGCCCCTGAACTTGGAGTAGCCCACGACTGCACTGCCACGATCTTCTTTGGGTCAACTGAGATTCTGTCACCTGTCACCACATGCCTAAGGAATTCAACATTGTCAAGGAAGAACTCATACTTTGAAAGCTTTCTATAAAGTTTCTCCCTCCTAGGATTCTCCAAAACTATCCTCAGGTGATCCTCATGCTCCTCTGGTGTCTTCGAATACACAAGAATTTCATCGATGAACACCACCACAAACTTGTCAAGGTACTGGTGGAATACCTTGTTCATCATATTCATGAATACCGTCCTGGAATTAGTCAACCCAAACAGCATCACCATGAACTCAAACTGGCCATATCGTGTCCGAAAAGCTATCTTCGAAATATCTTCATTCTTCACCTTTACCTGGGGGTAGCCTGACCTCAATATATCTTCGAGAATACCTTCGCTCTTCTCAACTGATCAAAGATATCATCTATCCTCGATAGCGGATATTTATTCTTGATAGTGAGGTTGTTCAAAGCTCTGTAGTCGATACACACGCATACCGACCCATCCTACTTCGGTACAAACAATACCGGAGCACCCCACAGTGATGATCTGGATTTGATAAAACCCTTATCCTATAACTCATCAACTTGCTTCTTCAACTCTGCCAGTTTGCTGTTGTTGACCCTATAGATGTGTTGTGATATTGGCTCTGTGCCTGGCACCAAGTATATAGAGAACTCAACATCTTTGTCTGGTGGCAATCCTGGCAACTCCTCTGGAAAGACATCCAAGAACTCCGCTATCAAAAGATATGATAACTTCTTTTCTTCTATCATGGCTCCACAAACGATGCCCTCGCTCTGCTCTGCTGCTCCTCTGATAAACTCGAACTCTGGCTCTCCTGATGGTTAAAATATTACTCTGCCTCCACGATAATCTATAGTAGCATGGTGCCTACTTAACTAATCTATCCCGAGTACAATATCGTATGCCATAAGTGGCATTACGAGTAAGCACACACTCAACTCCCGGCTTCCCAATGCAACTCTTCGATCCTTGCAAAAATCACTAACTAAGATAATGCCACTCCCAGTCATGATCTTGCAAGTCCTATCCAAGGGTTCAGCCTCTAAACGATGCATAAGATCAAAAGATACAGATAAAAAACTATGGGAAGCACCAGAATCGAATAAAGCAAATACTGGAATAAAATTGAGAAAAACTGAACCTGATATTACATCTCCTACTGGCTCGCCCTCCTCGATCTTCATGGCATATTCTCGCCCCTGGGGTACACCTCTCTGCTGCTATTGGTGCTGGACAAATCTCTGCTACTGTGGCGGAAGTGGAGGTCCCCTCTGTTAGCCTTCTGGTGTGGTAGGTACCCTGGTAGGTCTCCTCTGAGCGGCTGCTCCATCCTGGCCTGGACGAGTCTGAATATACGGGAAATCACTCAACTGGTACGTTGATGATCCCCAAGACAAACAGGTACCCAGCATGTTGCTGCAGATTTCTCTCGTGTGTCCCGCCTTTCCACAGTACGCACACTGGACAGCGGACTGGGTCTGCCTCTGCGACTGCTTGCTGGATATGTCCATGAGCTGGTGCCTGGTGATGATGCGGCCTCTGCTGCTGCTAAAAGTAGGGACGCTTGGATAGTCCGCACTACCACTCGCTCCTCCAGAAATGTCATATCCTCTCTTGGACCTGAGATCCAGATCATCCTTAGCAATCTGGGCATCCATCAGAATGCCCTCAAAGGTAGCAGTGCGACGTCCGAAAGTACGAGACTTGATCTCTATCATCTGCCCCTTCATGAACTTTCGAGTTCGATCTCCTGGGTCTCAAATTATAGACGGTGCAAAATGGCTCAAACGGTAAAACTCTACGACATACTCATCGACCGACATGTTCCATTGGACCAAGTCTTGAAACTAACTCTCCAAGGCTCCCAGGGCCATGTCGGGAAAGAACTTCTCCTTGAAAAGCTCCTTGAAAACCTCCAAAGTGAGCGCGATATCAAACAACTGGCTACCGGCGGCCTCGATCTGCAAGCTCTCTGGAATCTGAGCAAAACGTAGGTTTCTTTCTATGTCCTACAACCATTCTTCGGCATAGAGTATCCCCTAAATACCCTTGAACTCCCGAGGTATCATCCTCTTGAAGTACACTATAGTGCCTGGCCTCTACTGCTGCTGTTGGCCAAGGTGCTGCTGCTTCTGGGCGACTCTCTCTACTGCCTGTAGAGCCACCTGGTGAGCATTCTCCATGCTCTCCCTTATCAGCTCTGTTTGTACTTAGTATGCCTCTGCCTGCACCCTCTGTGCCTTAGCCTGAATGCGCTGAGCCTCTATCGATATCCTATGAGCATCCACCATGCCCTGGATCAAGGCGAACATCTGTGCCCCGTCAGCAGACACACCTCCCAAAAAAGGAATCTGTGGTAGTGGTGGAAGGTCCTCCGTAATAGCCGGGACAACCCTCTGGACAGGTAGGGGAGGAGGATCCCCAAAATCTGTGGAAACTCCTACATGAATAGGTAAAGTGTGAGGAGCAACTCTAACTGTCTGGGTGGCAGGTCGAGAGGTGGCAAACCTCTCCGAAGCTGCAGGTCCTGATCTCTACGATCTGGTCTTCGGCGGTATCCTAAAGACAGATCAAAACAAGAAGAAGTCAATAAAGTACAAGATATGATATCATAAAATAAGGAGATTAATATTCAATGAAGCAAATATTCGGAATGATAAGGATAGCAAAATTAAAAAATTAAAAAATTAAAAAATTAAAAAATTTCCTAGTTGTGATTGAGTATACTCTCATCATATATCCTATATCCTATACCAGGCTCGTAACAGTACTCTAAGTCTGAGCACTACTATGATATCATACTAGTTGCGACTTCGATACTCGATGACCTACATGGGCCACCACTAAAACGTGTCATGACCCGTAACCGAAAATTGGGCATGAGTCATGGGTACGTCCAGCCTACGCCGCAACATCGATGGTGGAACGATGTCTATGTCAAATAGCTATCTATCAATGATATCAAAATCTGTTAACTTGTCTCAACTCCAAATGGAGGACAATGAATATATATATAATTAATCAACTCACAATAAACTCAATCACAATAACTATAAGGAATGTGAATGGCACGATAAAGATGTAAAGAAACACAAGAGGCAAAATAATATATAACTCAATAAGTCAGAGTCTAAGAGTCTAGCTATCTCAACAATATAAGTCTCAACATGATATAACTCAAGTCTCAAGTTTGAAATAATCCAATACATAAATAAACTAGGTGCTAAACTAAACAACTGTTAGTGGTGTCTCCTCTATATGGAGTGGCTCCTCTGGAAGCTCCTGGATATAATCGTCATATACTCCTGGACTATAATGAGTAGGACAAAATTTCTCAAGATTATCTGAAAAATGTTATCCAGTCAGGATTTGAGCGAAGCACAAACACTAACAGCAATTCCAATTATATTGATAAAAACTATAAAGCAGTGTAAGAAAAAATATATGATGGAAGAAAATACTCGAATATAAGGAAACTAGAGAGACATATAATCATCATAGAGGAATACATAGCAGTGAAACATATATATGTAAATACTAACAATGAATGAACTGGAATAAAGAATAGAAATACTGGCTAAGTGCCTTGAAATATCAGTTTGCTATGTGATCGATTTGGGACTAGATCAGGATTATTATATATGATTGGCTATGATACATGTGAGGCCAGGCTAACCATCTGGTTAGCTATGATACGAGAAAAAGTCTGGCTAATCATATATAACAGGCTATGAGGCATGTAAATTGTTAGGCTATATCCCACGTGATATGTTGGGTGAGCTATGATGCATGTAAGGTGGGGTATGATCACATAACTTGCTAATATTTTTCCATTTTCAGCTAGTACAAGGGATCCAATAATGACTCTTCATGACAGGTATCAATGATACTAGCCCATTTATCCACTGTGTCAGAATCAAGTATATACTATAACTAGAACCATAGTAATGATAAAAAATAATGGATTGTCAGAGAATGTACTCGTCTGTGGTCCTGAGCAACAAATGAGGATCGATGTCCAAGATGGAATCACGAAGATCTAAATATAAAATATAAATGTTAATGGGGTGCAAAAAAAATGATAATCATGAATACTAGCTAGGATGATGTTTCTAGGCCATTTCTAGGTCTATACAAGGTTAACTAGGTTCATCCTAGGTTGTTACCTTGTTATACTAAGTTTTCTAGGTCCTAAAAAAGTTAATTGGTCAATAATAAACTCTACTAATTATTAACTAGCTTATACTAGTTAGCACTAAAGTATTCTAGCTATATTATTATTATACTAGCTACTATTTACTATACTAGATATTATTAATCATCATATACTATGGTATCAAGCATCTTGTTAGTAACTTAACATTTGAAACTACTATCTAACACATCCTAACCTACATACTCACTTAACATCAGCCCACAATGGTGCACTGACTTAAACCTATACTCAACTACACACCAGAATACCTCCAAGTGCACCTATCCTCACCACACTTGCACCTTCACTCAACCCATGCATTGGCATCTCACTTAACACCCCTCCCAGTCATTGATACATGTTAAGTATACCCTGCATCCATGTTTTCCTTACTGATACTTGATAACTAAGTACTACCTAGTATCATTCTATGTGTAATATTACACTTACACATGTGCACTTGTCCTCAAATACCCAGGTCTCCTAGCTACTGCTGAAACTAAATCAGTGTTTTCCTCACATAGGCACCTGAACTTGCTATCTGCAGGAACATGAAACACCTATTCTAATACATTTATTCCTAATGCATTGCATACTTAGTTCTCCATCACTCATTGCAGCTTATAGCTCGTGCACACAGTGCAGTTTAGAACTACCTCACTCCCTTCCCTTGTAGTACAATGAAAGCACTGCACAACTTGTGCTGAGCTCTACTGGTCTACACTACACATGTTACAGGCACTTAAATCACCAAGTATTACTCAACTTCAGATACATAATTCTAATACTTGTAATCTGCAGGAATTCCCATACTACAGACCCTATGTGCAATGTCAACCCCACTGCCTAGTTATTCCTTATTGCTATCCCAGTGTCTACTTGCTGCTGCCTGGCCCTTAACCCATTCTAACTGATCACCAAGTTTAGTCCCCTAATTGTAGTAATTGCTGCTACTGAACACTTACTCGAGTCAGGGCAAGGGATTACTGGTCACCCACTTATGGGCTACTAGGATTGAAACCAACACACACTAAAACACTGAGCACACCTCCAATACTGACACTAACAACAAGTGTTCAGCACTTGGTCGACCAGTGCTTTGCTGCTGCATGGCTTGCATTACCCGAGTTTCCTCTCACACTGACCATATATGCCTGCAGTTTAACTATTGCATTCAAGTGCAACTGCCCACAGTCTGAGTACTTGCTGTCATTGCCATGGTGCAGCTGCCTATTACAACAGTGCACCCAATGCACTCTTTTCCCTCTGTACAAGTTCAACACCACCACATCCATAAAATACTCACCTATATTTCAGTTGGTGCACAACAAGCATACACACAATACCCATATCAAGTGTATATATGATAGGTCCTAAAGTACTCATTCTGTCCTACACAATGTAAATGCAGGGACTGCCATCACACTAAACACAGGATTACAGTCCCCATATATATACTCTTTTCAAGTACCAATATAAATGCATACATATCTCACTATATAAACACACATTTATATATGTAGCTATGTATACACTAGCATATGAATATCATATTTAAAATAGATACACATACTAATAATCAATTTTAACAGACACCTTGAGTGCACAAGTCAAGATACTCTTGATACATATGATACACTCATCAAATATTTAACTAATACTAAATGTACATATCACATATAACTATATACATCTAATATGATTAGTTACAATGAACATTAGTGGAAAATACACCAATGGACTCAAAACTCCCAAAATAGAGCCCTGTATCACACCATATCATACCGTATCATGATACGGCCTACCCGTATCCAATTATGGACATATATCTATCCACACATGACCAATCTAACACTAATTAGGTCTAGCAAACCTATTGACAAATTTTTGGTGTCCCATTCTCGGATTTGCTCCAATTTGGACACAAAACTCCATGTAGAAGTCACAATAGGGGTCACAAGAATCTAGTTCTTCTTCCTATAAGTAGCCCTAAAGTATGGGTGGGTTTTTAATGGTCTAATAAAACACTTAGAACCTAATTAAAGAGAGATTTCAAAAATTTACCTATTGGAAGATGTATTCTCAATAAAACTCAATAGGACACGATTCAGACACGAGCACCAAGCCTAACTCCTTCTTTTCCAAAGCTCCTTGCAACAACTAGCTTCTAATCTCCTTAGATGGTGAGAATGAGGAAATTTGAAAGAAATTTGGGGTAGATTTGATGGAGGGATAAACTATTGGGGAAGAACACTAATTAGAAATTATTTGTGATGAGAAATAAGAGGAGAGCGAATCCCCTCCCTAAAAACTAGGGCCGGCCCCCTCTTCCTTCCTTCCTCAAGAAATATGGAATATCCTAATTACCCCTATTGGGTTGTCATAAAGAACTAATTAGTAGGAAGCTTCTAATCCTAATGTGGGTTCAATCTAATTTCTAATTAATGAGAAGTGTTAACTTAATTTGAGTCTAATGTGACTAGTCCAACTATGGATCCAAGTTGTCATATCATGTCAAGTCTAGTTCATACACCAAATAAATAATAATAATTATATATATAAATAAATAACATGCATAATATGAATAATAAAAAATTATAAAAATACTCCTATTCTAGAAATGTGGTAGTGACACTCTTCGTAATGAGTTGCTGCGAATGATGGAGGATCAGCCACTGTCTCAGCCGCAGCATCATGGAGCTCAGAGATATGACTGAGAGGACGGAGCATGGTGTTACTGATCTTAGAGCATCGACAGAGCGCAGCGTAATGGAGCTGCAGACATCACAACTGTCCATGGGAGAGAGGCTTACGCTGATTCATGATTCAATGGCTGCTAGCAGTACGTGGTTGTTATCTACCATGGATTCATACAACCATCGACTAGCATCGTTGGAGAAGATACGTCCTCTTAGTGCGCCTTCATCGACACTAACTCCATCGATATCACTGCCTTCTTCATCGACATCAGTGTCAATTTCATTGGAGCAGTATGAGTTGTTCTTATCCCTGTTGCACGTCGGTTCTCATTCTCTTCCAAATCCGCAGTACTCCAAGTTAAAAAAGTTTACTGGTTGTTTATGTTTTGACTAATGATATTGGGTCATTTATGAATATTATACATTTATTGAGATTTTTAGACTTTATTTCTTCCCCTCAATTGTGTGGATATTTATTGCATTCTTTACGACGGAATTTTCTTGAGACTCGGTTCGTAATTCCAATGTGTCATTTTCTTCAAATTTTACTTTATTATTCATATTAAATGTATTTGAATTTATCGGTGTTGAGTGTTCCATCGAAGGGGTCGGCAAATCTAAAAAATTCAACGAAGGGTTGCTCCGGATCTGTCTATTTTTATGAACTGTGATATTGTAAGGATATATGACAAATTATATGACAAACTGCAAGCATACGAATTTTTAAATTTTTTTTAAAATGGTGTTTGCAATTTAGCGATGTTTATATACGTCGCTAACTATATCAGAATATCGCTAATTATGTCGATAAACGTTGCTAAATTGATGACATGTCAGTATTTACCATGTCAGCAAAACGTCGCTAAAATGTGTTACACAATATCGCAAAATAGAAAAAAAATAGCGATATATAGCGACAAATGACACGTCGCTAATTTAGCGAAGTAACGTTACTAAATGTCGCTAATTTAAAAAAAATTATCGACGTTTAGCCACAAATGACAAAATATCGCTATAGCGACATTTTGTGACATTTTTCCTGTCAGCGAGTAGCTAAAATGCAACTTCACTGGAACGTCGCTAAAACTTTTTAGCGATATTTTCAGACATCGCTAATTAAGTGACATTTCCTGACGTGCTCATCGTATTTCCATTGATTTGAGTCCATTTTTGTTCATCCATCAAAATTTGGATGACATTTAGCATTCCACTCAAAGGTTGTCACGTATCAACCTAAAATTATTATTTTTATTTTATTTAATTTCTTTCACTTCGTAATAATAATAAAAAGTGATTTTAGATTACCACGTGACAACTCTTGAGCGAAATGGTGAACATCTTCCATGAAAAAAAAAAATGGACCCAATTTATTTCTCGACGTATAAACCATATATGCATGAGATAATTAATGTCGACCAATAGTTTCACATTAATCAAAAGATACAAGTTTTCAATTGTTTGCATGTCAAATATTATTTATTTTTTAATTTACAACCGAGAAACCTATATATATATATACACTTGTCATGTTCACATGTGTTGCACGTATAATTTTTATTTATTAAAAATATTAGATATAATTTTAGATTATATTAAAATATAATTTGAATATATTTTAATTATAATTTTTTATAATTTTTTTGAATTTTTGATATTTGTTTAATTAGATAATATCATGTAGTTAATTTAAATAGGATTTAAATTTTGAATATATTTTATCATTTGTTATATGTTTCAATTTCTAATTTTTTCTCAAATACGAGAAAAAAAAACACAATCGGTAGTTTTTTTTAAATTTTTTATATTAATAATTGATAATATACATACAGCTTAGACGTCTCATTTTTGAACCGTTTCTAAGTCATATTATATATACTAGTCACTTTCACGTAAAAAAGTAAAATTATTATGATATTCTTAAATATTAGAAAAAAATATAAATTATATTAAAATATTTCAAATATGATCTGAATATATTTTAATTATAAATTTTTATAGATATGTTTTTAGAATTTAGTATATGTATTTAGTTAGATAATATCATGTATTTAGTTTAAATATAAATACGATTTGTTATAGGGCTTAATTGCAATTTGATACCCTCAACTATTCGAAATGTTCAACTTGATACCTCAACTTTGATAGGTGCTAACTTAATACCCTTAACTATATAATAATTTTCATGTTCATACCCAAAATTAAAAAAAAGACAAAAATGCCCTCTTCTTTCCCCTAACCCAACCCACCCCTACCCCCATCCTCCCTTCACCACAGCCACCCCCATTCCCCACTCCCGCCACCCCTCCCCCGCCAAGCTTTCCCTATCGCATGTCCACCCCCCCATACGCCGCGCTTCACCCACCGAGTCACCCCCTCCCCTTCCGCGCATGTCGTTGTGCGCCCTCACCTCGTATGCCCGTCGTGCACCCCCCTGTCATGACCCAGTCCCAAAAATACGTAGGACTAGAAATAAGTAACATGTCAACTACACATTCGACCAGACTCTGATCCGACTCGAATACGTATAAGCTGTATTATTAATGGTCACTATCTAAATATTCAAGTAAATATAAATATCTCTGGCTCAATCCACAATGAACAGAATACACAAGAATGAGCTACATGTGCTAAAGTCGGCCGCCCAGTAACACATAAACTCGAATAGACTCGAAAAGAAATATGAGTCTATAAAACTAGGCTACATCAGCAGATAGATAAACAATATGAATAAAATAACCATAACTCCATTAGAAATGATATAAGTACCTGGTACCAATGCCTGCAAGACAAGCAACTCCATCAGCAACTCCAAAGGCTCCGTAATCGTCTATTCTGCACAAACTGGCAGGAGGCCAGGTCCTCAGAGGGACGTAACAAGGTACAAAATAATATGCCATAGTATAACAGAAAAAAACAAGTGCAACGCTGGTGTAATCTAGCATAACCATCTAAGTGAGACACAAATTTGAAGACAATGTTCGACGCATGGGCTGTCCAAATATAAAACCGTAGCTACGAACACAGAGACACACGGGGAGTACCGTAGCTCCGAGCATAGAGTCACACGGGTGATACTACGACTCCGGATACAGGAACACTACATAAATAGGATATATACATATATATATATAGCTCATGTAGAGTAGCCCAAACGTCTAGAAACTGTCTTTCCCTCCCAAAGCGGTCAACGAGTGTTCGTTGAACCTGAACCTCTATCTAACAGTCTCGTCATACTGGAGTAACTATCAGCAATCACGACCCTAAAGTCATCCCAGATTCTGGTTATGCTGACAGTATCAGGATACAGGAAGTCTAGCACGATAACGGTGTCTGAATGTGTCCTAGGGTTCTGATGTCACCAAGTAGGTACATCAAGGTATCGAGAACATCTATCAATCGTTACCAGACGTTACCAACGAACGTCTATACCCGGATATGATCCGGACGCTAAGTAACGATTCTGATCCAAGCGCGCACAATGCATAGATAAAATAAACAGTAATTCTAGAAACTGAGATACATGATGGCAAGATACACTTGCATGGATCCAGATGCTGAAAATAGGGCTCCGGTACAACGTCCAAGTTCGCGGATCCCGAAGTACCTAGAGACGACATATAAGATTAATCAATAAACTATTACGATGCTATTCTAAAATAAGAGGTGACACACATCTAGCATTGGCTTCAGTCTTAGTTATATATAGCTCACATAGACACTAAACTAGAGGGTTGACCCAAGTTGACTAAAGGAACGTTGCATCAAATACGATCAATAATTAATATAACGTCATCAAACCAAATCTCCAATTCCCTACTATTTATCACGGTACTTTCATCCGTTCAAGCTATGCTCATCATCAACCATACCATCCTTGTATTCACAGACGTTATTATGTATATTCAAATTTATCATCCTCAAATAAATTAATTATTAATTATCAAGCTCTCAATTGATTAACCGTCATTTTATTATTCTAACACCATTTCACATATATATAGCTACTCCTCAATATTTTTATCATAAAATGCATGAAGTATTCATAAACCCTAAAACTCACATATAGTATTCATGAACCCTAACCCTAACTAGGAATTCTTAGCAAACATTATAACTATACTAAAACAAAGAGTGGGGGTGAGGAGTTACCCCAGTTGCTGCAGGTGGTGGCAGCGGCGATGCTGCAGCTTCGGTTAGGGATAGCGTCGATCGCAGGGGTGGCACGCGTGTCGACCGAGGTGGCGGGGGTGCTCGACTGTGTGAAGGAGGCGTTGCTTGAGATGGTGGTCGAGGGGGTGGTATAGCTGGTCATGGAGGTGGTGGTGCTAGCCGGGTAGGTGGTGGCCGAGGGTGGTGCTGGCCGTGGAGGTGGTGGCCGAGGGTGGTACTGACCATGGAGGTGTGAGGGTGGTGAGGATGATGGTGGGGGAGGTGTTGGCTGTGGAGGTGGTGGTAGTGGTGGTACGAGGAGACGTGGTGGTGAAGGTGGCGGTGATGGTGGTGGCCGAGGGTGTTGCTGGTTGTGGGTGGTAGCACTGCGGTGAGACTCTGCCGGAGTCGGTAGTAGTGATGGTCGAGGGACGGTGGCGCAGTTGGGAGTTTACTCATCCAGTCGAGGAGAGTTGGAGTCTCGACGAGGCAAGGATCGGTCGGGAATGGGTGCAGTGTTGAACTCGTCTGCCTGAATGGCGACGGTGGAGAGCAGTTCGGCATGGAGCTGCTACCGGGGAGTCACGATGGAGGCTCAGGAAAGCGGAGTCGAGGCTGTGGTGATGTGCAGTGACGAGGAGGAGGCCGACGGAGAGCGGAGCTGTGGGAGCTGCTGCTGCGGGTGAAGGCTGTTGGAGGAGAAGAAGTAGGTGGAGGTCGGCTGCGGTGGTGGTAGTAGGTGGATGCGGTGGTGTTGTAGGTGGAGGCTGGTTGCGGTAGAGATGTAGGGAAGTTGGCCGGAGGAGAAATGGGTGATGGCCAAAAAATGTGGAGGTGTAGTTGAAGAAGAAGGAGTGAATGAGAAGGAGTAGTGAAGAAGTAGGAAGGAGATGTAGTTCGACTGTAGTAGGGAAGAGGGATGAGAGAAAGGGGGGTTTTCTAGGCTTCTAGGGCTTAGGGTCGATACATTGAGAAATGTGTGAGGATGAGTGATTTTATAGGAGATTGTGTGGTGGGGATGAGGTTGCATTTTGAATCAAGGGCCTAGATTCCTCATGAAACAATTGTTCAAAACCAAAGGGGAGAGAGAAAGTGTTTGACCGGTCCAAGAGAGGGAGGGGGTTCTTCATTGGCCTTGACTAATAGGGTGGTGACACCTAGCACCCTATTTGCAAATAAGCCCCTTAACTTTTGGGTATTTGCACATGAAGGAAAAATGATGGGGATTTGGTATGGGAAGTGGTGTTTGGTGTTATGTAGGGTGAGGGGGTGTTGTGTGTTTTGCATGGGCTTCGTGAATGGGGTATTGGATTAAATTTGGGGTCAAGTTGGGATTAGTCAAAGTTGGTATTCCCCAATTTAATTAAATAAAGTGTCATGTGCTCTTAAATTAAATGGAGGCACATCGGGTCTCAATTAGGAGTGACACAAAGGACATGAACGGTGTAGGATTTGTGTCAGTCTTGGCCCCTTTAATTGGTTCGGCTAAACAGGTTGAGTTTGTGTCCCCAAATTGATTGCAATGACATAAGTACGCGACATAGGATTAAAGAATTGATTTCGGGACTGGAAAGTTGTGCAATTAAATAAGAGCACAAGGGAGTGTGTTTGTGAGTGACGGAAAAGTCCAGCGCCTAGGTTGGCTTGTCAGGTCAAGAGTGCAATAATTTGTTGGAAATTAAGGACTATTGTTGGGCTCCGAATATTGTAACAACGGTAGGGTGCACCTATGGATTAAATTAAAGAACCAGTCAAATACAACATAATTTCTAAACCTCAAACACCCTGATGCTAAACCAAAATTTTTAATCCTATCTAGTCTACCTAAAATTAGATTTTAAGGGGGTTTACACCCCCGCCCCCCGCGCACCCCTGCCGCGAGCGCCCTTCGACAGCCGCTGCGCGCCCTCGCCTCGCGCGCACCGTCGTGCACCCCCGTCGTGTGCGCACCTGCCGCGAGCACCTTAAGCGTGCACCCGCCGACGACCGTTGTTGTTGCTGCTGTTCGCCACTGATGATGCTCTGCTCGCGACTGTTGTGGCCCCCCTCCTCCGGTCGCCGGCGCTCGAGAGGGAGGAGGGGGGGTGCAGGAGAGAGAGGGGGAGGGGGACAATTTGGTCATCTTTGTTTTCATGGTATCAAGTTGATAGCTATAAAATTTGAGGGTATCAAGTTAAACATTTCGAATAGTTGAGGGTATCAAGTTGTAATTTAGTCTTGTTATATATATATTTTTAAAATTTTGGATATGTACTTAGTTAGATAATACCATGTACTTAGTTTAAATATAATTTGTATATTAAATATATTTTAGGATTTATTGTATGTTAAGGTAGTGAGAAAGATTTAGATTTTTTTTTTTAATCACTTGATACGGTACCTTCATCGGTTAGAAAGATATTTGAATTTTATTTTTATTTTTATTTTTATTTAGTTGATGATATAAGTATAACTAATGAGCCGTCTCCAAGCCGTATTATAAGAGAGTATATATATATATATATATATATATATATATATATATATATATATATATATATATATTAGAGTGAAACATGTCCATCTCGGAGGTTGCTAGTTTTATCGTAGCGGGGGAACCGTTTTAATTTCCTTGTGGGAAAATTAAGCGAAGAGGACGCGGTTGCAGTGCTGGTGCGCGGGAGCTCCAGATAGGGATGCCTTCGGAATGAGTTTGTATGACTGTTAAAATTTTGGTAGTTTTAAAATTGCTACAGGCACAACGTATATTTTTAGAAAACATCATAATTTTGATAGTTTAAAATTTGCTAGCATTTTTGAAGTTATAATTGTCAAAATTTTGACGGTCATAAAATGATTAGAATGGTCAGAATTTTGAAATTTTTAGAAAAAAAAAATTGGTAAAATTTTGACAATTCTAAACAATTTATTCATTCATTCATTCATTCAGTAGATTAGGATTGCCAAAATTTGATTCTCTACCAATCTGTGTTTATTGTTTAACCTATATATATTGCGTGCAGTAAAAATGAGGCCTGCAGGGACAATAAGGGCAGGGACCATCCGTTCCAGCTTGCGTGGTGATACCATCTTTCTCATGACCTTCTTCCTTCTTCAAGTCAAGTTACTTGTGAAAGCAAACTTGATCTGGAATTTGATTATTTGGAGATGCAATTGTGGAATGGGTAGGTGTGCAGCTACCAAACTTTTTTTGTATGGTCCATGTATCTCTACACTGTCGATGCGTACGAATATTTAACTGACTTCGTCATCCTTCAATAGGAATTTATTTCTAAAATGTTGGTACAAAAGCACTAAAGGCTACGTCCTATTCTAACAGCCGCTTTCCGACTTGAAGCATTCATGGTCAAGCCATGTACATAAATTCCAATTGCCTAAAGATGAGATGAGGTTAGACTTTATCAACTAAGAAAATTCTAGTTTCCGGAGGAAAAAAAAATGAAGTGGTTATTGTAAGAAGAGCGCACAGTCGGTTGGTCATTATATGTAAGGTAATCAGTGTTGTCAGCACCGGACCGGACCGGACCGGACCGACGTTTGGACCGAATCTGACCAAATTTTGGCAAAAAATCGATATAGACTGATTTGAACTAAAATTTTTTTAAAGAATCAATGGTTTTTTCATAACCGAACTTTAACCGATGAACCGTCCGAACCTGTACATAATTGAACCGGCCAGTTCTGGTTTTAAAAAAAAAAACTCAAAAGAGTTTATCACATGAGATTTGGACCATTTGGTTCTTGGTTTGGTTTTGAAAGACCTTATAGTTGTAAAATCAAACCAAACCACACATACTCAGAACCAAAATAAACCAAACCAAAAAGTCAATGTGGATATCTTACAGGTTTCAAATCATTTGGTTCTCGTAAAGGGCCTAATTGAATCCCAGTTGAACCTGTAGAAAATCATTTTTCGATTAGTGTTCGAATACTCGCTTCCGTTTCCATTCTCGTTTTCGTTCGGATTTAATTTTTTACCTCTATTCTCGTCCCTGTTAAATAATGCACTCCTCATCCGTATCCATCCCTATCCCGCTAACACTTTCGGGTCCGAAATTTCCGTCTCCGTCCCCCGCCCCTGTCTCTTTAACAATTTTTTTTTGTACATTACACGCTTAAAAAATATTTTCATTAAAAAAAATACAAGACAGATTAATAAAACTTGGTTTCAATAAAAAAAAATACTACTGGATAGAGAAAATAATACAATACAATAAAAATAGAATATTAATCCAAAAAAGTATACAAGTACTAAATAGAAATCTATAACATTGAACAACAAAGAGAAAATATTAACCCCACGAAAACATATTTCAAATATAGGTCTACAATTCCATACAACACAAATATATGTGTATAGGTAATCGGGATCAAAGATTTATCGGGACAGAAAGTATTATATTCATACCCGTCCTCAAATTCGGTTGATTTTTTTTTTAAAATCTCCATTTCCGTTTCTATTTTTAAATTTCCAAATATGCCTCCGTCCTAGAAAACAAAATCGAATCTCAGTCGGATTCGGCCATTTCCTACACCAACAAACTTCCAATTTGTTTTAATATTTAAAAGGAGTTAAAGAGGATGAGGTCAAATTTTCTCTTTCTTTTTTTCCTTTGGAATAGGTAAATGATAACTGTTCAAAAATTTATTACACTAAAAAAATACACTGTTTTATGCATATTTAAACTATTTTAGTTTTTCTGACGGAATATTTTTGTCGCTAAAATGGATATTTTCGACGCTATTTGCATTTAGTGACTGATTAGCAACGAAAATGTTCCGTCATAAAAATTAACGTCGCTACGGAAATTCCGTCGCTTTATCGACGGATTAGCGACTAAATAAGAGATATAAAACCAGCGACGGATCAGTGACGTATAAATTTTTTCGTTAAACTTTCTGACTACTTACCAACATAATAACGACAGATTATGTGCGTCAAAATTTTCCAAAATTTTCCGAATGTTTTGCACATTCAGGACTCACAGGGTTTGTCGCTAATCTGTCGCTAAGTCGTCACTCTCAGTGACGGATTAGCGACGGATGTTAGCGACGGACTCTAATACATATTTGGCACATTTGTGTGTATTAGAAGTTTTAGCGAAGGAATAGTCAATCGCTAGGTAGTCGCTGGCCTAAGATTTTTCGTCGGCAATCCGTCGCTCACATGAGATTTTTCAGATTTTCTGTCGCTATTTCGTCGCCAGTCCATCGCTAAATATAATATTTTTCCAGAAATTAATTTTTGCTGAGAATATACCTGTTATACATTCACCAATTTCCACACAAATAAAATTCACACAAGTAAATTCCACACAAACTAATAAAACCCACACAAATATGTACAAATATTATATATATAATGAAATAATAAAGTAGAGTAATCAAAACATGTAGAAATAACAATCCCACAAAGTCAAATAAATACAACCAAGTCAAAAAAATACAACCAACTCAAAAATATTCCACAAACTCAAAAAATTCATCAAGTCGACGGTGGAGGCGGAGGCTGTCGGCTAGCCATGTAATGCGCCACAACCATAGCAATGATATCATGTAGATCATCAGCAGCAACGATAGACGGAGGCAGTGGCAAGAGCCGTCGAAGAAGCTGGATGACCCATCGATGCTGTCGGAGGAGCTGGAGCCGTCGGAGGAGCTGGAGGACCCAACGTAGTAGTCGTCGGAGGAGCCGTCATAGTAGCCATCGGAGGAGCAGGTGCTGCAGCATTACGAGTGTTTATCAAATGTCGGACAAGCCCATGTAGGCTCATACACAGTCGTCGTGAGCTGCCTCCAGAAACAACACCAGAGGAACGCCGAAGTCGGATACTGATGGAGCTGGAGTAGCCGTCGGAGGAGCTCTGGAAAGAACCGACGGCTGGGATGCCAACGTTCCGGTACCGTACATGTTGTCGCAATTTTTCTCTCCCGACAACTTATACCCACCGACCGTTTCTCTCAGTCGGCGTACTTCTCTCAGCTCCCCCCTCTAACGTCTCATACATCTCCTATATTTATTTATATAAATATGTTTGGAGTTAGAAATTTTAGAGTTATATGTGCTATATTTGAATTTGGTTAGAGTATCATATTAGATACTATATATCATAGTATATGTATATAATTTGAGTTATATTTGCTATATTTGATTTCCATGATATCTTAAAATAGGATATTAATTAAAAAATCAACATAGAAACTAGAAAATATAATTGTTTGACTGTTTGACCTATAATTGACCTAGTTTGACTGTTTTGACCTAGAAACCTAGAATCTAATTAAATTATAAAAATAATCTAATTAAATTGATAAAATTTTATAAAGACAACTTACATATGCTTTGGCGGCCCGTTCATCTACGAACTTTCCATCCTTTTTTTTTATGGGTCCGCAGGAAGATTGCTGGGAAGTCGACGGTCTTGGGGTCTTCCCCGTCTCTGACGGCCTCGTCGTACTGTAAAAATTAAGTAATTAATAAATAAGCAAAAAAATTAGAATTACAAAAAAATCGATCTAGCGGAAAATTTTAATACTAACCATCCGTCGAAAATGCTCGACGGTCGAAATGGATCCACCGGTATGGAGACCACCCTTAGCACGGGCAGCCTTCGCCTTCTCGTACTTGGCCTTGTAGGCTGGGGTGTCCATCTTCTTCTTTATCTTCTCCCAGTACCCTGCCTTCAGCCACTCCTTACGATGATCCAATCCAAGTAACGCCAGCACCTTCTGGTCATTTATCATATCTCTCAACCTCTTACTGGCGACGGTCTTGTAGCACTTTCGGATATCACTTTCTCTATGATCTGGCCACCAGTACAACCTCTGCAAATTAGAAAATTATTTTTTATCATTGTAATAAAAAAATTATATATTATTATAAATAAAATTCATATACATACCCCGAGTTTCTCCAGCCAAGCAAATCGTCGATCGAGCGACATGTCACTAAAGTTGATATAAGGGCCATCAAAAGTAGCCCCGCATGATCTCCCCCAGATCATTTTCAGCCTTGATCGGGAAGAATCTGAAATAAGTAGACAATATATAATTAGAATAAAAAATATAAAATAAATGTGTGAATTAACAAATTAATGCTTACGTCGCTCCATCGGCCCATAGCTCGGAACGACAGATATTGGCTGGCCGCTCTGGTAGAGTAGGGGGGTCTGCAAAAATTGGACGGCGGACATATACGCTATTGTGCACAAGAAGGCCTGAAAATAGATTTGCTCCTGTGGGAGCAACTGGTGGAGTAGCCGGTGTAGTAGTGCCAGTAGTGGTTGGAGTAGAAGAAGGGGTAGCAACTGATGGCAATCCGGGAGATGGAGTAGCTCCTCCTACTGAAGAACGAGTATATGGCTGGGATAAACCATCCATCGCATCTACGAACTCGTCCTCAGGTCGTGTGTGATAATTTGGGGTAGCAGACATAGTGGACTGAGGATGTTGAGAAGATGATCCTCTCTGAACTTGTCATCATCATCGTCCTCATCTCGCCATACTATAGGTAAATCAGCAGCAAATAAAAAATGGTATCATCAAACAAATAATCATAAAGTATTGGTGTGGTAAAATAAGTAAATATTAGTGTGATGATAAAATAAATAATAATCGTGTCATAAAATAATTAAATAAATATCTAAGCTACTGTATATGTATGTACGTACTAATTAATCTTCTTCATCTTTTGAATCGTCATCGACTTCTGAATCATTTTTCGAATCATTTTCATCTTCTACTTCTTCATTTTTATTTTTATTTCCACTATCACTATCACCTTCATCTTCCAATTCTTGTTCCTCGCTCGATACCTCCATATCAGAGTTCTCCTCTATATGAGGTAAATCTTCTATCTCAATCTCTTCGTCAACTCCATTATCCTCTACGGTAACGTCAACCTCTATACCATCAACACCAGTAAAACTCATATATGCAAGTTGAGGCATGACCACCTCATCCTCTTGGTATGCTAAATCCCCAACATTATATGTATTTTTAGCTTTAGTTTTGCATACAACCCACCAATCTTTATTATTGCGTCTTCGACTAGGATAGCTCGTATAATACACTTGAACCGTTTGACTAGACAACACAACATGCAACTGCTTCTACAATAATCTATCTTTTCGTAGCCTAATTCGAGTTTTCGTATCATCATCTTTGACTTGTAAAAGTTTTCAGGCAACTCCTTCGATCCTTTTGGCAACAACTCTCCAACAAACTGATTATCCAATCGTAGCATTCCTACGACAAGTTAAAATTAGACTTTAGGTTCAATAGCCGCATCACCACCGACATGACAGAATGATAATCACAACCCGGGTATAACGGAGTATCGACATTCTTGAACATATTATAGAATTCCTTCGCATCAGAATTAGGATCCTCCGGATCAAAACTTGGACTGGCCGCATCAAATACCAACTCACGCGCCAGATTTCGCGGTCGATATTCAAAGTTATCTCTGAGAGTGGACTCTTCTACCTCCATATTGAAGGAGGAATGATGATATTGCAAAAATAAAGGTTCTCCTTGAGCCATCCACTCCTTATAGTTCGGTACGAAACCCTTCTTGTAGAGATGCCCCCTCACGAGATACACCTCTTTAAATGGTATATTATGACATTTGACATAAGGACACTTGATAGGCCTCACGTACATAAAATAAGGTTGACTACTGGCGTATTTGAGAAATTTCTCAACTTCCGCCATAAAATTATATGTCAAACCAATCATACCTCATGTCGCCGATTGTACATCTACGATCGGTCAACTAAGTATCGACTCAGTGATTCTGCATATACCATATATATTAATCCAAACAATATAGATTAATTAGATTCAAGATGATTTAAGATATTTGCTAAAGTTAGTTAGGATACTTGATGAAGAAGTCTCATAAAGAACTAAATATTATAAAAGCTAGAGTTAGGATACTTGTTTTACACGTATCGAAAATCATACTTCCTTGACACTCATCCGAATATGGCCGATACATGCCTTAGCATAGTAATGTTGTAAAAACAAGTAAAAAATAAACTTATCTATCATATGTAAACTAATCGGCAAGAGTGACTACTATTTCATTCAATTTCAAACTACTAAGAAACAACACTAGAAATACTTAAAATTATGCCTAAATGTATGAAATATATTTTCTAAAATATTATTAATTTATTAATAATTATTTGTTTTTCGATACAAAAAATCTGATACTCCGATCCGTAACCGACAATATGGCCGATACTCCAATTCGTAATTCTATATCTACTTCTAAGTACTTACTACCTAATTATAGTAACTACTAATTACTATATATATATATATAGTAACTAAATCTACTTCTAAGTATAACTATAAATGACTATAATACAATTTATTTTTTCGATCGGTTTATTTGTGCTTTTTTTTTGCTAATATATATAGTAACTAAATATATCAATTTTTTAAACCGAACGGAATAATGCTCACCCCTATATGTGACTGTGTCTGTGTCAAAATCCAGATACGACAAATCCAAATCGTGTCCATGACTGTATCGAGAATTTTTTTGGTAATCAACTATGTTTGTGTCATGTGTCCGTGTTTGTGTCGCATGTTGGTAAACTTAATTCAATTTCAAAACTAAAGTTTAACCTAAATCAAAATAATCCAACATGTCATTTGTCGGTGTCTGTGTTTGTGTCATGTGTCCAAATTCTAAATCAAAATAACCTAGTTAGGATCATTACCTGCTGTTGTGGAGGATGGGGCTCCACCTAGGCTGTTAATTCTAATTTAGAATGGTGTCAAAAAAATATACAAGTATATCCCTTACTCCTCACATCACATATTTATGTTTAGTATAAGTGTAGAAGGGAAATTTGACCAAGGAGGCGACCCACGAGGATCTCTGCCTTGGAGGTGGAGTGTGTGTGTGTGTGTGGGTATCCGTGTTCTAGTGTTCGTGTCCTACGTATCGTGTTTGTACGTGTCCAGCACCCAAATGAAAAAAATTATGTATAACCCCCAAATCCCAAATCCAATAATTAAACAAATAAAAACTAAGATTAGGGTTTACCTTCGAGGAGGGATGGTGGAGAGGGGGGTCGAGAGAGTGGGGTCGGAGTGGGTGGGGGGGGGTCAGGGGTGTCGAGGAGAGGGGGTGGAGGGTGGGGGGGGGTGGAGGGGGGGGGTACTGTCAGGAAGGATGGGGTCGTCGGGAAGCTGTCGTCGCTCGTCAGGGGAGGGGATCGGGGGAAGTTGTCGCCATTCGTCGTCGGGAAGCTGCCGTCGGGGTCGGAGGAGAAGGGGTCGGAGGGTCGGGGGTCGTGAGGAGGAGAGGGGGTCGGATGCCAGAGGAGGAGGAGAGGGGGTCGAGGGTTAGGGGTGAGAGAGAGAGAGAGAGAGAGAGAGTTTGGTGGAAAATGAAAATAAAATTGGAACATTAAATTTTAACGTTTGACAGCGACAAAAATTTTCTTCGCTGTTTTGTCGCTGAGAAAAAATTGACACTACAATGACGGAATATCGATGAAAATTAATATATATTTCTTATATAAATACATTAGTCGCTATGTCGTTGGTGTTCCGTCGCTACACCAGCGATAAAATTTGATCCGTCGCTACACCAGCGACGGAATTTGATCCGTCGCTGAGATCCTTCACTATTTTACAGTATTTTTGTAGTGTTACAACACAGTGAACTGAGCATGATGGCCTAAACGGTCCGTCAACTTCTCACAAAAATCATCCATGAACATGCCGACCTAACATTGCCAACTCCCCAGAAGTCCACACGTAAATGTCTTAAAAATTTATAGTAAATTATGCTTCGATCCTCTCTCTTACTAGAAGGCTTATACCTCCACCTCCTCACAACTTAAACTAGGAGGTTGTTTGGTTCGGCAAAGTGGAATGAAGTAAAAAATCTAGAAATTGACAATTTATGTACATATTACGGTAAATTGGAATGAAGTAAAAATAATCCTTCATTTGAGTGATTTGAAGGAGTAGATGTTAGAAGTAAGAAATCCTAAAGTTTCATGCTTGGTTGTTTGTATAAGTGAGTGAGAGAGTATAACTTTTTGTTGAAGTGAAACGAATAATGAATCTTCTTTTTGTTAAAGTAGAGAGTAGGTGGTCCTCCAACCAAACACGAGAAGTGGGAATAAAGGTTTTTCACTTCCGTGCTCCATTTCGAAAGAAAAAACTTCGATGTCAAAACTTCAATTTCGTGACAGATAAGATTTATTGTTCATGTCAATGTCAATAATCACAGTAAATTTTGTCTGTAAATTCTCCAACCAAACAGATGAAGTGGTCCAAAATTTAATATTTGACCACTTTCATGTCCCAAATCTGCGAACCAAACCGCCTCCTAGGAGGCGCTGGTGGGGTGAGCGTTCGATTTCAGCCAAATTGAAATAGTCAAACAGAATAAACCAAAATTCTAAAAATCTAAATTCGAAACCGAATTAAAATTAGTCATAGCTGAAATCGAATTGAAAACTATATAATCGATTAGGTTTCTTCCGTTTGTTCGGTTGTGATTTTATTGTTTAATGGACAAGAAAGCATGGAAAGATAACCTCTTTTTTCAACTATGTCCCACGTGCATGTTCAATCAAATGCCTAGACATAACATGTAAAAAGCTATATAAATCATGCAAACCATGATAATCAGCTATTATAGTTACCGAAAAAAAAAAACTATTATAGTTACAGCTAGTCAATGGAAAAGGTGCTCGAAATATATAGTCAAAAGTCTAAAGTTAAAATTAAGTACTGTCAACAAACGCTAATCGATTGTCAACAACGACATCACCACCTTTCCGGATTTGTACGCAGGAAATGTCAAAGCCTGAACTTGTACCAAGAGGAGAAGACTAACAAGAAGTTGGTGCCTCCAGTTTGCCTATAAATACTCCAATAAACCCTAGCCTTCCAATTCACCTTCTTCTTCATATTTAGTCTTTCTATGGCTCTCTCTCCCCAGCTCCTCCTCCCTGTCCTCCTCGTCGCTCTGCTCGGACTGCAATCCACAGTGTGGGCTGACAACTTCACTCCGTCGAGCGCTGCTTACTACCCCAACTCGAAGGAGAATGGCACAGGAGGTTTAGCCCAACAATCTCAAATCATATATAGCTATATTGTCCAGGATGGTCTAAAATTAGGTTACTTTAGTACTTTAAATATTATTGTTCATTGTCAAGTTGGTTTTCAATTAAAAGGGGCACAAATTAATTAGAGGCTTAGTTGCACGCCATTTTAAAAGAGAAGTATCATTTTGATTTTTGTTCTAGTTATGCAATTTTTTTAGACGGATGATTTGATACCTATGTTAAAAAATTTATGAGTGCTAGGAGCGAAAGAGTATATATTATTATCATATAGAGCTAAGGTTCATCAATTAATTATTTATATATTTTTCTTGAATCCTAATGATAGATGGAGCATGCGGGTATGGGTCGTTCGGAGCGACGCTCAATGGCAGAGATGTATCTGCTGCTTCCAATCTGTACAGGAATGGTGTTGGCTGTGGTGCATGCTATCAGGTGTGTGTGCGTGCGTGCATGCGAGCATATATATATATGTGTGTGTCTCACGAGGAATTGGGTTGTTTTAGTCGAAACTAATTTTGACTATCCTTTTACTCGACCTCTCTGCTTCGACGGTTGGACCTGAGAGGAGGGAAATTGTTCAAATCTGAAGTCTTTGTCAAACTTAACCTAGCCTTGTTTATACATATATATATGGCATTCCTTCCTTGTAGGTGAAGTGCACCAATGCCAATTACTGCTCTGACAATGGCGTGACCATCGTGATCACCGACTCCGGAGCGAGCGGCAACACCGACTTCATACTAAGCCAGCGTGCCTTCACGGAGATGGGACAGACCCCCGACGCCGGGGATTCGCTGTTGGCTCTCGGGGTGGTCGGCATCGAGTTTAGGAGGTAGAAAAAAACCTTTATATATATATATATATATATATATATATATATATATATATATATATATATATATATATATATATATATATATATATATATACATACAGATCTCTTCTTATGTGTGTGTGTATATATATCCATATATATATTATATATATATGCATGTGGCCACAATATGCATGGATGGTGCACTTTTCTTAATTTTTCATGCAGGGTGTCTTGCAGCTATCCAAACAAGAACATCACGTTCAAGATTGATGAGAGCAGCAACTACCCTCACTACCTGGCCTTTCTGATATGGTACCAGCAAGGAGATCAGGATATCACCGCAGTTCAACTATGCGAGGTATATTTATATATAATTAAATTTAATCCTTGGACTCTTTTCTTGTCTAGAAAAATAATTAATGCTTTTAATTTTTTGTCGTACGTTCGTTCCAAGTCCATTATCTATCTATATGTCAATTCATAGTTTGTTAATGATAATTATATTTCTTGTTCTTCGTCTTTAAGCAGTGACTAATGTTTCTGGTACTTGCATGCATGCAGACTGAGAACTTGACATGCAAGCTACTGGACCGGAGCCATGGGACAGTGTGGACAGTAGTCTCTCCCCCGAGTGGTCCTTTGTCAATCCGGATGCTTGTTAGTGGTGCAAATGGTGGAGACGAGACATGGGTGGTGCCACCCAACAACGTACCACGAGATTGGCAGCCTGGGAGTACCTATGATTCGGGAGTGCAACTCAACTAATTAATCATCACAATGAGAGTGCGTCTACTTGGGAGTTCAACTAATTATAGTGAAGATGAGTGAATAAACAAGTTGTCATATAAATACTGATGATGTTTGTAGCATAATTAGCATTGTTATTTGTTTATTTCCTTTCTCACGTGGAGAGACTGTGTGTTATATTATTACTTTTTTTGTCATGGATCAATAAAATCTAGTTAGACATTAGATTATGTATCTGCTGGTTGTGCATTGTTTGAGAAAAAAAACTATTTCATTCTTGGAGGTCGACAATTTGAGTCAATTCAACGAAAGGATGTTGGCATGTTAGAATAATATATAATTAAATAATCAAAAAATTTACTGTAGCGAAATAAATTTATATTAAATTTATTCAAACGAAATAAGTTTGTAAAATTTTGATACAGAGACAGAGTCCGTCAACAGTGTTGACGGAAAACACAACAGACGTACACGTAGGTAAAAAAAGTTAAAGTGGCCCCCATATGCCAATTTCTGCCAACACTGTTGGCTGAAATTGGTGGGAGGCCAATTTCAGCCAACTGTGTTGGCGGAAATTGGGTGTGGGGGCCCACGGGTTCGGTTGGGTTGGTTTGATTGGTTTTGTTTGGTTTGTTTAGTTGGTTTGGTTTGTTTTATTAGTTTGTTTTAATTAGTTATATTTTGGTTTTATTTATTTAGTTTTGTTTTGTAATTAGATTTAAGAAAATTTATTTTAACGAAATAAAATTAAAATAAATTAATTGTAAAGAAAAATTTAGAAATATTTTTTTCGAAAATTTGCATCCAGAGCATCAAAATTTGTATAAATTTCATCTAAAGCATCAAAGTTTAAAAAAATTATGAAAAAAAATCAAAACGTCATTTGGACGTTTATATTTTTTAATATTATATTCCTATCATGAATTTTCTCGCCGTTAACAGACGTTAAAAAAAAATAATAAAAATCTACCGTAAGAATATTACGTCTGCCGTCGAGCAGACTTCGAGCGGCCATAACTATTTATTTTGAAATCGTTTTTTGTTAAATAATAAGTCGATTTGTATGTTTTTGACGAGAGTAACATAAATCGTGTAGAAAATTTTTTTATCCGAAACAAGACGCACATGTTACAGGCAAAAATATAAAATTTAAAACTTTAAAGTATTATAACTTTTGACTGAGAGATCGAAACAAGGTCCAATTTGTGCCAAAATGACCATATCGAAAAGTACTACGGGATAAACTGTTTCACCATTTGACAGACTTCTAAAAATTTTAGAATCGCAAAAAAACGATGTTTCGACCTCCAAATTTTACTTTAGGTAATTTTATTTTCGAATATTTAAAATTTACTGTAGCAAAATTAATTTATATTGAGTGTGGGGGCCCACGAATTTAAAACGATATTTTGACCTCCAAAAAAAAATTAGGTAAAAAATTAAATTAATTGTTTTATGTCCACTATGAAAAAAACTAATAAAACAAACCAAATAATCAAACCAAACCAACCAAAACAAACCAACCCAAACCAACCAACTGAACCCGTGGGCCCCCCACCTAATTTCAGCTAACACAGTTGTCAAAAATTGGCCCCCCACCAATTTCAGCCAACAGTGTTGGCAAAAATTGGCTTGTGGGGGCCACTTTAATTTTTTTCGCCTACGTGTACGTCTTTTGTGTTTTCCGCCAACACTGTTGACGGGCTCTGTCTCTATATCAAAATTTTACAAACTTGTTTCGTTTGAATAAAATTAATATAAATTTATTTCGCTACATTAAATTTCTGTTAAATAAGTAATTATAAATTAATCTTCATTAACAGTATTTTAAAGTTTGTGAAGAGTAAAAAAACACTTTTATATGATATTAGGATAATTTAGATTGAGATTTTCTTTGCCAACACTTTAGGTGAATTTTATTAAACAATTATATATATATATATATATATATATATATATATATATATATATATATATATATATATATATATATATATATATAGGATAAAGTGCAAAATAATCCTCCTTAGATTTGTCTCGGAAGCAAAATAAGATCTCTTAGATGTTTAGAGCAAATAAACCCTTCAACAATAAAATTTTCGATCAAAATGTCTCCTCCCGTCATCTAAAATTTAGGATTAAATAGTAAAAAAAAAAAATTGAAAACCATAAACTACCCTCACCCCTCCAGCCCTTCCTCATCCTCCCCCCCCCCCCTCCCTCCTCCTCCAGCCCTCACCCCTTCCTCCTCCTCCTCTGCCTCCCTACTCCTCCTTCCCCCTCCGCCTCCTCCAGCCCTCACCCCCTCCGCCTCCTCCTCCCTCCTCCTCCCCCTGTCGTGCCTCCTCCTCCTCCTCCTCCTCCAGCCCTTACCCCCTCCTCCTCCTCCTTCCTCCTGGGCCTCCCCCCTCCTCCTCTGCACCTCCGCCGAGCACGCCCCTCCTCGCCCCCCTGCGCCTCCCGTTCCTCCCCCCCTCGCACCTCCTTCGAGATCCCCTTTCCTCCTCCCCCCCCACTCCTCCATCAAGCTCCCCCCTCCTCCCCCAGCTTCCCCGCACAACCCGCCGCCATAGCTGCTGCCTCCCGCCTCTGCTGCTCGCGGAGCCCCGCGGGAGCGGATCCGGAGTCCCTCTCGCGGAGCCCCGAGGGAGCCCCGTCGCTCCCTACCGTTGTATCGCGCAGGACCCACGCGGGCCCCGCTATCCTATGGTCTAGGGGGCGGGCTCTGGGAGTAGGTCTTTTGATCCGCTCCCCCCCTCCACCACACACACACACACACACACACACACACACATATATATATATATATATATATATATATATATATATATATATATATATATATATATATATATATATATATATATATATATATGGTAAACGGGATATGAGGAATATGCTCATATTCCTATATGAGCTATGCATATGTGGACCAATAGGAATAGATTCTCACATCCCATGTGCACCATTGTGCACTAATACACTCTATTCCTATTGGTCCACATATGCATTGGCTCATGCAGGAATATGAGTCTATGGCTCATATCCCTTTTTTCATACACTACTAGAATAAGTGGGATTAGCGATATTTTTTAACGACGTCAACGGAAAACATCGCTAATATAATATAAATTAGCGACTCCATGTAAAAACGTCGCTAGACGTCGCTAATTGGCGACATTTAGCAACGTTTAGCGATATTTAGCGACGTTTAGCGACTCTTATTCAGTTTTTAAAAGATTAGCCATTATAAGTTCAATTAAGGTCGCTAAACGTCGCTAATATGTTTAGCGACGTATATCTTTTAGACATTTAGCGACGTTAAAGACGTCGCTAACTTAGCGACATCATTATTGGCGTCGCTAAAACGTCGCTAAATTTGTTTCATTTAGGGCTGATTTTTTCCATTTCTTTCGATCTCTCCCTCTCCCTCTCCCAAATTTAAAACCCCCTCCGGCTCCTCCTCCCTCCGGCGACCCCCCTCTGGCCGCGTCCTCCCCCTCCGGCTCCCCTCCTCCCTCCGGCGTCCCCTCCTCCCTCCCGGCGACCCCCCTCCAGCCGCATCCTCCCTCCTCCGCTGTCAGCTCCTCCTTCCTCCGGCTCCCCTTCTCCCTCCGGCGTCCTTCCTCTGGCTCCCCTCCTCGGTGAGCTCCTCTCTCTGTCTCCTTTCTCTGTCTCTCTATGTCTCTCTAATATGACACGACACAACACAACACAACACGACACGATACAACACGACATGACACACATTAACCCTAACCCTAACTCGAACACACACACACACGCACGTGGACACACACTAACCCTAACCCTAACCCTGCTTGTTGTGCATTGCTGCTGCAGTTGCTCTTCTTGCTGCTGTAGTTGCTCCCCTTGCTGTTGTTGTGCATCCCCTTGTTGCTGCTGCTCTTCACTGCAGTGCACAAGAGTGTACTGCGACTCCCTCTTGGCCTGCACAACACTCCCATATCTCACACTCAAATCCTAGCCTGCCCAACACTCCAACACTGCAGTGCACAACCTGTGCATACTATGCACTTATACATGGGAAAGATATCATAGGTGATATAGGAAAACTAGGGTTTGGTGCAGTGACATTTGGATTGAGCACGAGTTGCTTGAAATCCTGGAGTTGTTCTCTGGTTATGAGAAAATTGGTAATATGTTGTAGTTTGGCAAGGGTTTTGATGAAAAATTATTGTACTGGGGTTGTTTGATTTGTTTGAGGAATGGATTGAGCTACTCCAATAGGGATCATACCAAATTATGGTAGATTTGGTGCCATTCCAGCTGGATTTATACCAAATTATGGTATATTTGGTATGTTTAGAGGGGATTGAGATGTTGCCATGGATGGAGCATATGGTGGAAACTAAAACCCTCTTCTTGACATAGCCAATTCCTCTAACAACCTATCAAATTTTTATGGTTCAAGTGATGAATTATACCTTCCAACGCAAGTATCCTCCCATTTGCATCAGGTAGGTATTGATTCTTTGGAGAGATCCAGCTCTGGAGCCATGGCTGCTCGAGTCGTGCTCTCCACTAGCTTCAAGAGCATGATCCAAAGGCTTTGATACCAATTGATACCAAATTGATGGGTCCTCTTCCCATTTGGTCAGGAATTGGAGGAGAACAATCACACTTAGCCAAGAAAACTGAATAAATTGTAAAGAAATAAAGAACTAAATTAGGAAATAACTAGAGTTTTTATTCAAACCATATGTACACACACACACACACATAGGGTATTGTGTATCAAGTAAGAGCAGTTCTTATCTTCCTCCAGAGAATCACACTGTATGTAATGATTTATAGGATACATACTGTCATTTTTGTAGAAGTATCTAGAAATGGATATGAATTACTATCTGCGTCATCGTTCGTGGATATACAACCGTCATCCTGATGACATGTGCGGTGTGTGGGATAAATTTATTGAGGGTATACAGCAGTTCCTGCAGTTTGCCAAGGCGTTCCCTCAGTACATGGACGGTACCAAAATTAAGTATCCATATGTGAGATATCGTAACTTGAAATATCATCCAGAAGTGGAAGTCACATATCATTTGTACTCGAAGGGCTTCACGCCGAATTACTATCAGTGGACCGCACACGGAGAACTTGTGTCTCTAGCATCGGAGTTGGATCCTTATGTGGAGTCGTATATAGATGTCCACGACCACGCTACTTACGACGACGGGTCGGTGAACATGGTTTTTGATGCGGCAGGGCCTAGTTTCAATCCGGACAATTATGATGCAGCTGAGGAGGCACCGAATGTCTATGCTGCAAAGTTTATGGAGTTGCTGGAGAATGCAAGGACTCCACTATATCCTGGTTGTGAGGATCATTCACCGTTGGAGGTGGTTACAAGATTATTGAGCATCAAGTCCGATTTTAACATGTCGCAAGTATGCTATAATCGACTGATCGATATGATTATAGAGATCTTGCCCGAGAATACAAAGTTTCCTAAAGACTTCTATCGATCTAAGAGGATGGTGAGATCGCTCTGGATGGAATACGAGAAAATCGATACATATCGCAACGGGTGCATGTTGTACTACAAAGATGACTAGGATAAAGATGCGTGCAGATTCTGTGGTGCTGATCGCTACAAGGCCACTGGTAGAGGAAAGTCTGTCGGTGCAAGAAAGCCTACCGATTCGATGCACTACTTGCCTTTGACGCCGAGGTTGCAGCGGTTGTTTATGGTTAAGGAGACTGCAGAAAACATGAGTTGGCATAGGCAAAAACAGATCGAAGGAGTATTGGATCATCCATCCGATGGAGAAGCATGGTAGCACTTTGATCGAGAGTATCCAGATTTTGCTTCGGATCCGCGTAATGTCAGATTGGGGCTCTCCTCTAACGGTTTTACCCCATTCGGACTTTCGGGCTCCCAGTATTCATGTTGGCCTATGATCGTCACTCCGTATAATATACCGCCTTGGATGTGCATGAAGACTCTGTATATGTTCCTAATCGTTATTATCCTGGGTCCGAATAATCCGAAGAGAAATATCGATGTGTATTTACAGCCTTTGATAGATGAGTTGAATCAGCTGTGGGAAGTAGGTGCCAACACGTACGATGTTTCTAGAAAGCAAAATTTTCAGATGAGGGCAGCACTTATGTGGACCATCAACGACTTTTCGGCCTATGGATCATCGTGCCTCGACGCATCGGATGTGGATCACCGCGCCTCGACGCCTGTCCAGCGGGTGCGAGGAAGGGATGGCCCATTCGATACCGGGACATGATATTGTACGAGACTGGGGTTGCGCCCGCATAAGGCTTCATCGTTTAAGTTTGTTTGGCTATCATCGCATCAATCGAGTAAGCAGCGGAAAGGGACATTGTTGCAATGCAATGCATTTAGCCAACTGAGTATTCGGGACAAATCGAGGGACTTGGGTTCTCTTATGCAAAGGCATTCGTTCCATACATTATGCCCCCTTATACGATAGCAACTCGGGGCACAATCGAAACCAGGATTCTGGGTCTTAGGGACTGAGGCAAGCCTATCGCTCCCTCGGACGATCCAGTACCTGCAAGCAAGTAAACTGTTGGTGGGTCAACACTTTTATAAGTATTGGTGAGCTAAAACAACTGAACAGAAGCAAGCATTCACTAAAACCAATACTAAGTAATCATGTTATAAAATATTATATTACTAGTGATCTTTCTAGTTTTACCTATGTACGTTTCATGCAGCAGAAGAACAGAGTCATATTATATTGTTTTGGAAACATCTTTTAAAACAGAGTTTCATATGCGATATAAGCAAACAAGTCGTTCGTTCTATTTCAGGGTGTGCGCAGCATTTCTTGTGAGACTCTAGGGACAAATGCATAGCTAGACACACATGAACATCTTATGGGCAGTCCATCTATCCAAGCCAACACAATAAACTTAGCTATATGCAGGGCAGTCCCCGAGTATCTCAGGATCGGCAGCTGTTGGACCAGCATACCAATGACTCTTTATCTGATGCTAATGGCAGCTGTGACCCATGGTGGCTAATGACGCATGCAGTTCAGCTCTCCACTAATAGCCATTGTCCGACCGATGCGAATGCATGAAACACTATCAAATAAACTTTAGTATGCAGACGAGACGAACCATCAGAATACAATCTTGTTGCGGGGACAAGCCGCCTTATCACTTGAACACATTCAGGCACACGATATGGTTCTCTCGGAGCATATGGGATAGTGAACATGTTCATGCACTCTTAGACAAGCATTTCAGGATTCTTTGTTAAGCAGACTTATTCGTTTCAAAGATATGCTAGGTGAGTTCGTTTATTAACATGCAAGGCAGGTTCTATCATTCTCTTATGAAAATATTGCAAGCAAAAACTCAGATTATTATTAAGGTATGCAAGAATCAGAGAACGAAGTTCTGCCCACTCACCTTGATACATAATACCGATGCGGAGCGGGGCATTACATACTTACCAACCAACAAAAAATTTCGTCCTCGAAACTTCAAGGATAAACTTCTCGATATTTCGAGCAGCGATAGTGCCATCCCTCGCCGTACTCAATCGAAACAATCAAGCAATTAAAGTTCAGAAAATATTTGCACTTTGAGAATATCTATGGACTTATTGCATGGAATGCTCTATTGTAATACCATATCGATAATATCTCAGAGTCATAGCAACGGATTTGGGCCAAGAGATCGATTCCGCTCTGATACCATTCTGTCATGCCCCGGCCCCCGGGGAGGGGCCGCTCAGCCGGACCACCGCCTCGCCCCCGTAGCCGGACTGAACCGGACGCGAATCACCGTGCCTCGGCGTACCGGACGCGCACCACCGCACCTCGATGCCTGTCCCGCGGGTGCGAGGAAGGGATGGCCCGTTCGATACTGGGACGTGATACCGTGTGAGCCTGGGGTTGCACCCGCACAAGGCTTCATCGTTTAAGTTTGTTTGGCTATCATCGCATCAATCGAGTAAGCAGCAAAAAGGGACATTGTTGCAATGCAATATATTTAGCCAACTGAATATTCGGGACAAATCGAGGGACTTGGATTCTCTTATGCAAAGGCATTCGTTCCATATATTATGCCCCCTTATACGATAGCAACTCGGAGCACAATCAAAATCAGGATTCCGGGTCTTAGGGACTGAGGCACGGGTATCGCTCCCTCGGACAATCCAGTACCTGCAAGCAAGTAAATTGTTGGTAGGTCGACACTTTTATAAGTACTGGTGAGATAAAATAACTGAACAGAAGTAAGCATTCACTAAAACCAACACTAAGTAATAATATTATAAAATATTACATTACTAGTGATCTTTCTACTTTTACCTATGTTCGTTTCATGCAGCAGAAGAACGGAGTCATATTACATTGTTTTAGAAATATCTTTTAAAATAGAGTTTCATATGCGATATAAGCAAGCATGTCGTTCGTTCTGTTTCAGGGTATGCGCAGCGTATCTTGTGAGACTCTAGGAATAAATGCATAGCTAGACACACATGCACATCTTAGGGGCAATCCATCTATCCAAGCCAACACAATGAACTTAGCTATATGTAGGGCGGTCCCCGAGTATCTCAGTATCGACAGCTGTTGGACCAGCATACCAATGACTCTTTATCTGATGCTAATGGCAGCTGTGACCCATGGTGGCTAATGACGCATGCAGTTCATCTCTCCACCAATAGCCATTGTCTGACCGATGCGAATGCATGAAACACTATCAAATAAACTTTAGTATGCATACGAGACGAACCATCAGAATACAATCTTGTTGCGGGGGTAAGCCGCCTTATCACTTGAACACATTCAGGCACACGATATGGTTCTCTCGGAGCATATGGGATAGTGAACATGTTCATGCACTCTTAGACAAGTATTTCAGGATTCTTCGTTTATCAGACTTATTCGTTTCAAAGACAAGCTAGGTGAGTTCGTTCATTAACATGCAAGGCAGCTTCTATCATTCTCTTATAAAAATATTGCAAGCAAAAACTCAGATTATTATTAAGGCTTGCAAGAACCAGAGAACGAAGTTCTGCTCACTCACCTTGATACATAATGCCGACGCGGAGCGGGGCATTACAGCGGCTAGGCGGAATGCTGCAAAGTGGTGTGGTGCCTCGATTCCGATGATGGAATATTTCCATCGTTTGGTATATTTTTATTTAAGATATATTATTTTAATGTAAGTATGATAAAATGGTAGTAGGAAAAAATATTTAATTTTAGTACTAAATAATATATTTTTAACAAGTACAGAGGGGTGAGGATGCAAACATGGTGATCGTCTTCCTGGCCACCCATCGAAAGGACGAAAATCTCATTGATGAGAGGGCCTCGCAGACCTATGTAAGTATTACTTTACTTTGTGTTAATTTTAATATAACTTAGGCAATTATCGAGTATCCAAACTTTTCTAGGCCGAGTATCTTAGGCTGTGTGAGCGGGCGACTGCTAGTGCACCTACAACTGGAGAGGCTGGTACTTCCTTACAGCCCGCTCCAGCTCCGTCGGCGGACGAGCTGTGGGTGACCGCCGCCGGTGGTCTCCAGAGGGGTATGTACTACGGTACGGGATCCTATGGCGCCCTGGTTGCGACGCAGTCATCTAGGGCCTCCCCGACAAGTGCGTATTCCCCACAGCCCTCGTAGTCGTTGGCCCGAGTCCTGGAGGCCGTTGACCGTTAGATTACGTCTCTCTGTGACGAGTTGCTGCGAAGGTTGGAGGAGCAGCCCTAGTCCCAGCCGTAGGCCGACGATGCGACGCTCGTCGCACGATTTGATATGCTCGAGCGCAGCATCATGGAGCTCCAGGATTTGATAGCTGATCTTAGAGCCTCGACAGAGCGTAGCGTGACGGAGCTGCAGGTATCACAGCTATCCATGGGCGAAGGCTGACGATGATGCAGGATTCAATAGTTCATAGCAGTACGAGACTGTTATCTACCATGGATTCATACAACCAGCGACTCACAGAGTTGGAGCGGATACGTCCTGCTGGTGCACCTACATCGACACAGACTCCACCGACGTCACTGCCTTCTCCATCGACATCGATGTCGATTTTACGGGAGCAGTATGATCTGTTCTTATCCTTCATGCGCGCTGGTGGTCATCCTCCTGCAGATCCGCAGTAGTCCTAGTTATGACCGTTTTATTATGATTGTTTGTGTTTCAGACATTATTTTTTGTATTCTTTAGGATGAGGCTTTTAATTTGCTGTATTCTTTGTATTCTTTAGGATGAGACTCAGTTGTATGGATATTTGCTGTATTCTTTACGACGATATTTTCTCCTAATTCGGTTTTTAATATCAATATTTTGTTTTCTTCAAATTTTATTATATTATTCATATTAAATATATGTTAATTTACCGGTGTTGAGTGTTCAACCCAAGGGGGTCGACGAACCCAGTAAATTCAACGGAGGGTTGCTCCGGGTCTATTTGTACAGATTGTAAATTAATAAACTACAGGAAGAATAGTTTGGAAACAATTTAGTATTCATATTATTTTTACTGTATCTTTAGCGACATTTTTAGCGACGTTTTTAGCGACGTTTAGCGACGTTAAGTCATGTCGCTAAATACATCGCTAATTACGTCGCTAGAAATATCGCTAAACAAAGTCGCTGTCCGTCACAACTTGCTGAAATGGCAGTATTGCCAGGTTATAGTAACGTCGCTATAAACGTCGCTACGTACGTCGCTAATTTGCGACATAAAGCGACAAATATACACGTCGCTAATTTAGCGACGTTGCGTCGCTAAACGTCGCTAATCTAGCGACGTATTTACGTCGCTAGAAAACGTCGGCATAGCGACGTTTGGCGATGTTTTTCCTGTCAGCGACTAGTTTAAAGGCGACTTCAGAAAAATATCGCTAAAATTATTTAGCGACGTTTATTAATCATTTAGCGACGTTTATTTACGTCGCTAATTTGACTTATTCTGGTAGTGTTTGAGATTGTTATTCCCGAGGCTTAATCAAAGATGGTAGAACCAGAAGTTGAAGTCGAGATCAGGAGTCCACACAAGAGTTTCCTTCCTGACATCTCTCGATCCAACAAGAAAATAATATATAATATCTGATTACAACAGGAAATAATATAATAAAATAATCAAAGAAAACTATCTTCTCGTTCTTCCTTGCAATCGCAGTTGCAAACGGACAGAACAAAGTTACAACGCACAAAAGAGAGGAGGAAGAAGAAGAAGAGACTTTGCTTGCTGGGGTGATAAGGATCACCATTACTCAAAGCAAGATTCGTCCCACACAATCTGCTATCAGGAACTAGCAAGTTCACGTAGAACTTCTGGAACGCTCGCTGTCACCTCTGTTTGGACTCACACGAACTCTATGGACTCCAATGGCAGCGGCAGTAGCAACTCTCTTCGTCTCCTCTTTTTCGAAGTAAGTCCTCAAAGAGACACGAAGAGAGTATTTATAGAGAGAGGTGAAAACCCTAGCTGCCCAACAGTTACGGAAAGATATGAACAAATTAATTATGAATCCCTAAAAGATAGGCACGTATTAATTTCAAATCCCTCAAAAAACTGATCTGAATAACAGACCGTATCTTTCTATAACCATTCAAATATATCTACATCAGCAATAACGCATGCGGCAACGCAAGCTGCAGCGCATAAAGTAGCGCAAGCCGCAGCGCATGCGACAACGCCTGCTTCATCGCATGCGACAGAACATGCAACCCGCCCATGAGAGAGCGCACAAGCGTCCGCGCCGATGCTGACGTGCTAAGTGCAAAGTGCGCCAACAAAGTGCCACTTTATGCCCTTGAGCCCGAGTCCGAGTCTGAGTCACTAAGCCCCTTTGGGGCTTAGCTCCTATGGAATAAATTCTAAGAGAATGACAAAAAGCATAAATGCTTTCAATAAGAAGTTAATCCTTCTTTATCCTAATAAAATACCCCCACATGGCACCCATATGCCTCACCACGCCCCATGTGCACACCTCAACACAAGCAAATCATTATATTGAGATACCCACTTGGTGGTGTAGCCAATGTGGGACTATCGTTCATAGTCCAAAGGCAAAAACACCAACACAAAACACCAACAGTTTTCTGTTTGAAATGTTAGATCATGTAACAAGTAGAACATATGTAGTACGCTTAAAGGAAAATTATTGTTCATGTTTAAGGTGGTATCATATGTATCTACCATCTGTACATGCATGCTATGCGTGTAAGTCTTGCAATGTAAGTATCAATAATTTTTATACTTCACTATTTTCTAATGATAATTGAGAAATTTGTATGAGCCACATATGGAACCAATTTCACTCCTATACGATCTTCAAAATGCTTTGGATAAAGGACAAATTGGAGTACCAGATGTAAGATACAAAGCTGGAAGACCAAAAAAGAACCACATCTTTACGAATGATTTTCCTACAAGAGATTTTCGTTGTAGTAATTGTGGTGGATTAGGACACAACTAAAGAAAATGTACTAGTCAGCAAAGATAGTAAAATTATGTTCAATTGGTATATTACATATTCTCAACCTGATAAAGAAAATTTTCGTTGCGGTAATTCTTAGCTGTGATGTTGTAATAAAATTTTCAACTTGTTATCTGTTATAAAATTTTAAAGTTATTTATAGCATATGCGTCGTCTTTTGAAGTTATTGTTATCGTCTAAATAAACAAAAAAATTAATTATGGGACGTCACTGGAGTTGGTGTCCCACACCTATATTTTTAAAGAAAGGACCAACTGCAACGACGTTCCAGTATATACCAATAGTAATAATGTTTATCCATCTCTATGTAAATTCTCCAAACTTCTACTCTTTCCTATTATGCGTACTCCTCTTTACTCTATGAAATTTTCTATTAGATAAAAAACATTGCTAAAAAAATATGAATTTTTTATTAGCTTAATTGCAACTTGATACCCTCAACTATTGACAATTTTCAACTTGATACCTTCAACTTTGATAGGGACTAACTTAATACCTTATCTCAATTAATATTTTTAATTTGATAGCCAAATTTTATTTTATTCCTAAACTACCCTCCCCCACCCACCTGCTTCTCCGTCGGCGACCCCCCACCCCCGGCGATCACACACCTGGCCCCGACGGTCCCCCCACCCCCGACGATCACACACCTGGCCCCGACGGTCCCCCCACCTCGTGCGTGCCCCTGCTCACCCCTGAGCGCACCACCATGTGTCCCCGCGTGCACCCCAGCACTCCCCTGCGCTCGCGCCCGTGCGCAGCCCCCCTTGTGTGCGCCCCCGCTCACGCTCCCTTGCGCCCCACTAGCCACCCGCGTCAGTTCTACCCGCAGCCAGAGAGAGAGAGGAGGTGTTGGGGGGGGGGGGGTGGGTGGGGGGGGGGGGGGGGGAGGAAGGAAGGAAAAATGGAAGGAATATTTTGGTTCAAATTATTTTTAGGATATCAAGTTGGTACCTATAAAAATTAAAAATATCAAGTTAAACATTGTCAATAGTTGAGGGTATCAAGCTACAATTTAGCCTCTAATTTTTTTATTTTAGCCCAAACATCCCTGACTCCAAAAAAAGACCCGTAAAATAGAAGACTTCTTCACCTCACTTCTACCCAAACCTACTCATGGTAACAGCAGCAGCAGCAGCAGCAGCAGCAGCCATCCCATGGCACCACCCCTCTATCCCGTCCCATCCCAGCCGCCCGCCGCACCGCCGCCTCCTCCACGTGGCGCCCATCCGCGCCTTCGGCCGCGCCGACCTCGACGGCTTCGCGCGCCGCTTGGCCTCCGGGGAGGCGCTGAGGGACGCGTGGCGGCGCGCCAACGACGGGATCGAGCTGATCACGTTCGAGGCCCGGCGCGCCGCCGACCGGCTCGACCGGCAGTTCTCCGTCTCCCGCCGCCTCTCCGCCGCCGCGCGGGCCGCATCCGACCGCGCGCGCGAGCTCGACCAGGACCTCGGGGTTGGGCGCCGCTGGCGGAACTTCTCGGTCGACTTCTCCAGGAGCTGGCCTAGGGTTAGGCTTTCCTTATCCAGTCTTTGATTTTATTTTATTTTTGTTTTTAGGGTTTCTTTTTGCATATTGGTTCCTCACTCTTATGAGAGAACTTGTTGGATTTTTGCAGTACAGGAAGGAGCTGAGCGATTTTTTTGAGACGCCGCTAGGGAGAGGATTTACGGTGAGTGCCAAGATGATTTCTTGCTTCTTATTTATTTATTTATTTATTTGTTATCAAACAATTGAATTTCTTTTTTTTTTATTATCATAAAACCGATGCTTAGTTATGCTAGGTTGCACAGACACGGATACGACACCTCACTGCACATAATATTGTATTTTGGAGGGTATTTGTTGTATCCAATACGCGAGCAATTCAAACATGACTGATTTTTGAGTGTATGGATACGATACTGTTTTAAATCACCATATTGCAAATTAGATTTGTGCCTGTATCTGTTGCGGTTACTTGTTGATTTAGTTTTCTGTTTGACCTGATCCTTAGGGCTTATGGTTAGTGGATTGAGTAAGGCTTTTGATAAGGGCACTGCACATATTACTTGGGGCTAGCCCAGGATTGGGGCTAGCCCAGGATTGAGCAAAATTTACTCACACTAGCCCATTATTTTACTTGGGGCTAGCCCACTTTCCCAAACCTTTCTCCCAAACCCTCCCCACCCCACCGGAGCCCTCCCCCCTCGCGCCGGCGGAACTCTCCAACTCTCCGAGACTTCGTCCTCCTTGTCGATGGCTCTCAAAGTCGACAATGTTGAGAATCGAACACGATTTTAGGTCATAAAATGTCGAGAATCGTCGACAATGTCGAGCAGTATCGGGCGGGACTGTAGATTTTCCTACAGTCCTATATAGATTTAGGACTGTAGAAAAATCGACAGTCCTATGTATATTAAGGACTGTAGAATTTTCTACAGTCCTAAATTTATATAGGACTGTAGGCATTTCAACAGTCCTAAAAATTTAGGACTGTGGAAAATTCTGCAGTCCTGTATACTTATAGGACTGTAGACATTTATACAGTCATGAATGTTAAATTCTGCAGTGGGTAAAGTTTAGGACTGTCACTATTATGACAGTCCTAGTAAATACTAGGACTGTCAAAATTGTGACAGTCCTAAACTTACATATAACTGTGCTTACAGACAGTGGGTAAAGTTTAGGACTGTCACAATTTTGACAGTCCTACTTTATACTAGGACTGTCACAATTTTGACAGTCCTAAAAATATATGTCGAAATTTTTAGGACTGTCAAAATTTTGACGGTCCTTCCAATCGAAATTTCAAAATTAACAAAAAATTAAAATAAATTAACTCAGTTGTCGATATATATCAAAATCCCAAATTTCTATCCTTAAAATTTATTAAAGTATTCTGTTATTTAAAATAGTAAAATTATTATTGGTACATTAAATATTTTGTAAAAAAAAAAAAAATTTACCAAAAGTAAGATTTGGAGGTCGAAACATCGTTTTTTGGCGATTCTAAAAATTTGGGAAGTCCGTCAAACGGTAAAACGGTTTATCCCGAAGTACTTTTCCATACGGTCATTTTGGCTCAAACTGGAGCTTGTTTCGATCTCCCAGTCAAAAGTTATGATACTTTAAAGTTTTATATTTTATATTTTTGCCTGTAATATGTACGTCTTACTTCGGATGAAAATTCTCTCTACACGAATTGTGTTACTCTCGTCGAAAACATACAAATCGACCTATTGTGTGACGAAAAACGATTTGAAAACAAATAGTTATGGCCGTTCGAAGTCTGATCGACGGCAGACGTAATATTCGTACGGTAGATATATATTTTATTTTTTTGGGTTCAATGATAACATATTTTATTTTGGATGTTAAACTAAATAAAAAAATCAAAATCCAAAACTAACTAAATAGAAATAAACTAAAAAAAAAATCCTGACAATTAAAATGAGGACTGTCAAAATTTTGACAGTCCTCATTGTTTGTGGGACTGTCAAAATCCTGACAGTCCTAGTTTTATATAAAATTTTCAGTGGGTTAAAATTAGGACTGTCAAAATTTTGACAGTCCTACAAATTGTTAGGACTGTCAAATTTTTGACAGTCCATACAAATTGTAGGACTGTCAAATTTTTGACAGTCCATCCAAGTGGTAGGACTGTCAAAATTTTGACAGTCCTGATTATAACAGTCCCGACTTTGGGCTAGCCCCAAGTAACTTTTAGGATGGTGGACTGTCAAAATTTTGACAGTCCATCCAAGTGGTAGGACTGTCAAAATTTTGACAGTCCTAATTATAACAGTCCCGAGTTTGGGCTAGCCCCAAGTAACTTTTAGGATGGTGGACTGTCAAAATTTTGACAGTCCATCCCAGTGGTAGGACTGTCAAAATTGTGACAGTCCATCCAAGTGGTAGGACTGTCAAAATTTTGACAGTCCTATAACAGTTCCGAGTTTGGGCTAGCCCCAAGTAACTTTTCGGATGGCAAATTTGTAATTTTTTGTAATTTTTCAATGGGCTAGCCCCGAGTAAAATGTGCAGTGCCCTTATAATTTGCCATTGAATAATCCCTATTGTTTGAGGCTCTGTTATTTGCTTATTCTTAGTCAGTTACCACGTTTGTAGACATGAAAGACGTGGGTAGTTATTTCGTTGTGTTATTTGTAAAGCTATATATATAGCTAACAGTTGTTTCAAATAAACAAGTGCATTCTCCAAATCTATTTGCAATTTCAGACAGAGAGAGAAAGTTCTCAACATTTGGTATCAAAGCCTCATCGCAGGGGCCTGATTAAAAACGTTCGAAACAGCATCTTTCTTGAACGTGTGAGAAGTAAAGAGACGGCGACAGAGGGAGGTTTTGTACAACCTTCCATTCCGAAGTTTGATGGGCACTACAACCATTGGTGCATGCTTATGGAGAACTTCTTTCGATCGAAGGAGTACTGGGGTCTCATAGAGCATGGGATTCCAACGGAGGAAGGAGGAGTCCAACCCACTGACGCTCAGAAGAAGGCAATTGAAGATGCGAAGTTGAAAGATTTGAAAGTGAAGAACTATCTCTTCCAGGCCATCGATCGATCTGTCTTGGAAACCATTTTGAACAAGGATTCAGCCAAAAGCATTTGGGATTCCTTGAAGCAAAAATATCAAGGAACAGCACGAGTGTAACGTGCCCAACGTCAAGCTCTCAAGAAGAGTTCGAGGTTCTCAATATGAAGACAGGGGAGTCCATAGACGAGTATTTTGCTCGTACTTTGTCTATAGTCAACAAGCTGAGACAAAATGGTTGGAATGTGTGAGACAAAATGGTGGGAATGTGACTGATACAGACGTCATAGAGAAGATATTGAGATCCATGACCCCAAGATTTGACTACGTGGTTTGTTCTATTGAAGAGTCAAACAATCTGGATCTCTCCATAGATGAGTTGCAGAGCAGTCTATTGGTGCATGAGCAACGCATGAATAGTCATGTGGTGGAAGAGCAAGCCTTGAAGGTCAGCTATGGAGATGAGTCTTCAGGAGGTCGAGGGCATGGTTACAACAGATATCGTGGTGGATTTAGAGGAAGAGGAAGAGGAGGAAGCCATAGAAGTTTTGACAAGTCCACTGTGGAATGTTTTCACTGCCACAATCTTGGACATTTTCAATATGAATGTCCAAAGAAGAAGGGTGATCCAAAGGCAAATTATGGAGAGGTAGGAGAAGAAATGTTGCTGATGGCGTATGTAGATGATATGGTAGCAAGCAAAGAGGAGGTGTGGTTTCTCGATTCAGGATGTAGCAACCACATGTGTGGTAAGAAAGAGCTATTTTCTGAACTTGATAGCAACTTTAGAGAGAAGGTGAAACTGGGAGATGACTCAAGCATGGGCGTGATGGGGAAAGGTAACATCAGGATGCTGGTGAATGGATTTGTGCAAATTATTACAGAAGTGTTCTATATTCCAGGACTGAAGAATAGCTTGTTGAGCATTGGACAACTAGCTGAGAAGGGTCTTACAATCCTCATACAACAAGGAACGAGCAAGATATATCATCCTGAAAGAGGCTTAATTATGGAGATTAGAATGTCTTCAAATCGAATGTTTAAGTTGTTCACCCAGGTACATTTGAAGAAAGAGGTGTGTTTTAATTCTCTTACAGAAGATTCAGCTAGGCTCTGGCACTGTAGATATGGGCACTTAAGCTACAAGGGTCTGAAAACTCTTCAACAAAAGAAGATGGTGAGAGGATTGCCTCGTGTTGAAGCCCCAGTGAATGTGTGTGAAGATTGTTTGGTTGGGAAGCAACACAGAGATCCATTTCCGAAGGAGACCACATGGAGAGCCACTCATGTTCTTCAACTTGTGCACGCCGACATCTGTGGACCTATTAGTCCTATCTCAAATAGCAAAAAGAGGTACATAATCACATTTATTGATGATTATAGTCGAAAAACATGGGTGTACTTTCTTGTAGAGAAGTCTGAAGCCTTCATTGCCTTCAAGTACTATAAGAGTCGTGTAGAAAAGGAGGCTGGTTCATTTATAAAGGGTCTTCGTACTGATCGTGGAGGGGAGTTCATCTCAAAAGAGTTTACTGAGTTCTGTAATGAGAATGGCATACAACGACAATTGACTGCTGCCTATACCCCGCAACAAAATGGTGTCGCAGAGCGAAAGAATCGAACTATCATGAATATGGTTCGAAGTATGCTGTCAGAAAAGAAGACTCCAAAGACATTTTGGCCGGAAGCTGTTAATTGGACGATCCACGTACTAAATAGGAGCCCAACACTTGCGGTGAGAAATAAAACTCCAGGAGAGGCTTGGAGCGGTGTCAAACCCTCTGTTGATCACTTTAGGGTCTTTGGGTGCATATCACATGTCCATGTCCCTGACTGTAGAAGAACTAAACTTGATGATAAGAGCCTAAAGTATGTATTGCTGGGAGTTAGTGAAGAATCAAAGGCATATCGACTTTATGATCCCATTGCTCGAAAGATAATTGTGAGTAGAGACGTTTTCTTTGAAGAAAATAGTAATTGGGATTGGGATAAAAGTCACAATGAGGCAATTCTTGCTGACCTGGAATGGGGAGACAATGAAACTGAATTGGTTGTAAATGATGGAGCCGAGGTTACAGAGGAAATTGATCAACATGACAATGCTGAGGAAGATAGTAGTGATTCAGATTTAAATGGAACTGAAGGGAATGAAGGGAATTCATCAAGCTCGAGTGAGGTTCATTCATTTTCATCTCGAGAAGAAAGGGAGAGAAGATGGCTTGTTTGGATGAGAGATTATGTGAGTGGAGAGTGTCTTTCTGAGGAAGAAGACTTGGCATATTTAGCCATGTTTGCTTCTAATGATGATCCACTTCATTTTGAAGACGCCGCGAAGAGTTTGAAGTGGAGGAAAGCAATGGATGCTGAAATAGAGGCTATCGAGAGAAATGACACATGGGAGTTAACAAATTTACCTATTGGGGCAAAGATGGTTGGTGTGAAATGGGTGTATAAAACGAAGCTAAATGAAAATTGAGAGGTAGAGAAGTACAAGGTCCGTCTGGTTGCAAAGGGTTACACTCAAAAACATGGAGTAGATTACACAGAGGTTTTTGCGCCTGTAGCACGGATGGAGACAGTTCGAATGGTTGTTTCTCTTGCAGCTCAGAAAAGGTGGGAACTTTATCAGCTGGACGTGAAGTCAGCCTTTCTTCATGGAGAACTTATTGAAGAGGTTTTCATCGAGCAACCTCCTGGTTATGAGAAAAAATGTGATGAACATAAAGTACACTGGTTAAAGAAAGCTTTATACGGACTAAAACAGGCTTCAAGAGCCTGGTATAGCAGGATAGAGTCTTACTTTGCTAAGGATGGCTTCGAGAGGTGCCCTTATGAGCATACCTTGTTCATCAAAGCTAAGGAAGGAGGTAAAATTCTAATTGTTTGTCTCTATGTTGATGATTTGATTTTTACGGGCAATGATGAGCATATGTTTAGTGAATTAAAAAAATCCATGATGCATGAGTTCGACATGATAGACCTTGAAAAAATGAGATATTTCCTTGGTATAGAAGTGATGCAAGGATCAGAAGGTATTTTTATTTGTCAAAAGAAATACACACATTAGGTATTGGAAAGGTTTGCTATGAATCAATGCAATCCAGTTCATAATCCAATTGTTCCAGGTTCCAAACTCATGAGAGATGAAAATGGTGTAAGGGTGGATAGTAGTCTTTATAAGCAACTAGTGGGCAGTCTGATCTATTTAACTGCTACTCGATCCGACATTATGTTTGTGGTGAGTCTTCTTAGTAGGTATATGGATCGTCCCACAGAGCTTCATTCTCAAGCGGCCAAGAGGGTGCTGCGATATTGAAAGGGACTCGTGATTTTGGGATACTTTATAGGAAGGGAGGAGATGAGAAGTTGATTGCCTATACAGACAGTGACTACGCCGGAGATCTGGATGATAGGAGGAGCATTTCAGGTTATGTATTCTTGATCAGTTCAGGGGCAGTTTCTTGGTCATCAAAGAAGCAACCAATAGTCACGTTGTCTACTACCGAAGCCGAGTATGTGGCTGCAGCTGTTTGTGCTTGTCAAGCGGTTTGGTTGAGAAGGATATTGAGGGGTTTTGGTCTTGATCAAGGTGATGGCACAACAGTCTTTTGTGACAACAATTCAGCTATTGAACTTTCGAAGAATCCTGTGTTACATGGTCGAAGCAAACATATAGATGTCAGATTCCATTTTCTTCGTGAGCTTTCCAAAGCTGGAGTTGTAAATCTAGTTCATTGTCACACTCAAGAACAGGTTGCAGACATATTGACCAAGCCTTTGAAGTTGGATGTATTTGTGAAGCTAAGAAGTCTGCTGGGAGTCTGCGTGGATCCAAGTATAAACTGATTACTTGTGGTATTCAGTTTAAGGGAGGATGTTGCAGTTACTTGTTGATTTAGTTTTTTGTTTGACCTGGTCCTTAGGGCTTATGGTTAGTGGATTGAATAATCCCTATTGTTTAAGGCTCTGTTATTTGCTTATTCCTAGTCAGTTACCACGTTTGTAGACATGAAAGACGTGGGTAGTTATTTCCTTGTGTTATTTGTAAAGCTATATATATAGCTAACAGTTGTTTCAAATAAACAAGTGCATTCTCCAAATCTATTTGCAATTTCAGACACAGAGAGAGTTCTCAACAGTATCTGAGATAGATATACTAACTGGGTCACATGTCCCAAGTAGACTAGGATGCATGTATACTCCTCTAGAGGATCATATTTGTACCTGACACGTATCTAACACGGACTAACTTGGGACCCAAAAACACATGTTCTACTGTTAGCTATTGTCATTCAATCAAGTTCCGTTTCGAGGATACGATGAGTCAAGTAGGTCACAAGCATCCTAGGCTGCACGATTTACGAATACTACAATATCAATATTTGCGATTGTCGTATGTAAGTTCTAGAATCGACTAATAGAAATAATATAAGCTACTACAATATCTGGAAGACGTCTAATTATAAAAGTACATACTATATCATTTCCCACCAAGTCTATTACCCCATACACATAATATACATTGAGTATTCTAAAAATTGGCCTAGGCAGCTGTCTAAACGCTAGGCGGCAGTCGACCGAACCGAAAATCTCCTGTTCGGCGAGTTTGTGCCCATGTTCGGCCCTGTGCGACTCCCGAATCTTGAGATTTTTTTTTTAATTTTTTGATGTTTAGTTGTATTATGGATATGTTGTTTGGATTTTAAGATTATATTTGGATTTAGAACATTGAAATTTCAAATTTGTAATATGGATTCCAAATTCCAAAATTTTAAAAAATTATGAATTGTATTATGGATTTAGAACATGTTTGAATTTCAAATTTGTATTATGGATTTAAAAAAAAAATCGTTTTCTAGGCGCTAGGTGGCTATCTGCCTCACTGAATCCGCATAGCGAAATTGAGAACATTGTATACATTTGTAAACATAAATTTAAGAGAAGTCAAAATGCAAAATACAGTCTTTTAGTCCAACCTTTTGGGTTGATCTTCCGTTTCTTCCACACTATAAAGTCATATGGTTTCATCTGGTATCCCTTCCTTTTCTAGAGAACAAACACTAGTTCATCAAAGACATCTAACCCCAAATTAAAGGGCAAAATATTGAAAATAAAGTACGATGATATGAGTCGAATATGATTCAAGAGATAGAAATGAGTCAAAGATAATTAGAGAGATAGAAAGTAGGGTTTGGGTTAAATGTATTAGGGTTCGTGATGTTACCTAAATTCTAGTTCCTACTATCGACACTATCCTTAACATCCCATGTATCAATCATAGACACACATACCTATATAATGTGCAACTTTAAAGAACACTCTGGGTCACATACTTCGCTATGTTCTCAATAGTAACCCATTAATCAGGGACCATGCTGTTTCTAGTATTGACGCGGTACTTAGGGCGATTCCACATTGGTTGTGGACTAAAGATATATTAATTATTAAACTTAATACATGCTCGATTATTAAGTATCAATTCAAGATCGATTAAGTTGAGTGATACAAGTCCAGTATAGAAAAGTGAGCTAATTCTCACAACCTCTCTTCGAAGGCCCTACGAAGAAGGTACTAATGTTCAACTTTTGTTTTGTTGATTTATATCGTGGAGATCTCATCCAGTATGACCCTAATGCTCTTTCCTCTCCATGGTGTAGTGAATGTTCTAAACGACGGTAGATGGGTGCACAACAGAGAGGGTCCACATGTCACCTAGACGTCTGATGCATTTTGGACATTTGTATTTACTATGTTACCACTGTTTTTTTTTTCATAATATGCATATTTTAAGGGTGTTTTATGCATAATTAAGTTATAGAACAAATATTTATGAAGTTTTAATCTTGTAAAAGTTGTAGAACAATTTTTTTTTTTTTACCATTTTGGTATCTTTATGAGGCACTCCAGTCCCAGGACTCTTTCTGACTTCAATATATTATTATAGGAATAGTTAGCTTTGATTCGAAGGCCTCGTTGACTTTTTACATATGGGCTTTAATTCGAAGGGTTCGTTGACTTCTACACAAATTTTGATTCGAAAGCTTGCAGACTTCAATCTCTTACAATAATGATTTTGATCTTCTCACAATAATTTGAAGATCTCACTTTAAAACTCAATAAGACACTCAAATAGATTTGGTTAAATAAAGGCTCTTGTATATGTGAAGAGGTTTATATATGGTGAGAAGTTTGAGGCCCAAAAAAGTAGAAACAAATGAGGACAAATGGAATCTTTTATAGCATTAAAACAACTTCTAGAAATAGAGTCGTTGCACTGCATGCGGTATATAGCCGGTATACCGCTTTGCACAGTAACAGTTATAAAACGGCTAGTTTTTTTTAATCGTTACAGTATTAATTGCTAAACAAACAGCTCCTAGACGATATATCGCCGGTATACTGTAGTAATATGTTTTATGCTGGTGCACTTGCTGGATGCAAAATATGTTCCCACATTGTACTGACGGTAAATTGTCGGTATACCGTCTTGGTTTTGACTTTTAGGATATTGGCTATTTGGATGAGGATTTTGGTTTTGTTTTCATTTTCTCGTTACCTATTGGGTTACAATCATTTCTAGATTACAATAAATATAAAAAATATTACACCGGACTTGATGATTCAATAGCTCGACTTTCTTCAACTTTGATCATCCTGATGGCAATCTTTCGAAGCAAACCATATCTGAAAATCTGATTAGCTTTCAGGTGATTCGTCTTCGAAACCCCCAGGAGGGTTGTCCTTTCGACCCCCATCCGCTAACTGGACAACAGAACCCCCGATACCTTGTTCGTGGACCCAGAGGTTTCGTGTGATGTTTAAGTTCATCATGATTTCTTCATTTGTACAAGTCCATCTTTATTTTTACTTATTGCTTTTCTGCAAGATAAATGTTAGGCGAACAAAACAATACGTAGTAGCAAGTTGATAAGATTAGTGCACACTGGAGTATGTCAAGTTTAAGTATTAACAATATAGTAATTGTATTAACATTAGTGGTTTCATAATACTAAACTTAATCGATTAACCATAATTAAAAAGTCAAGTTAAAATTGGGGTGACATCATCTTCTTCCAATCCGCCTCTCTCTTTCCCAAGCACTCTTCTGTTCTTAGTTTTTTTTTCCTTCTCTTTGTGACATGACAAGGAATGGGTGTAGCCTTGGGTAATTACAAGTTTGCCATTAGGCTATCATGACAAGGGTTCATGGCTTGACATATGCCCCCTTTAGGTAGCATTTGATTTTTGGAAAAGAAAATAGTTGGGGCAGTTTTTTAAAAGATGGTCATTTTTTAAATTATTAAAAATTGTTAATTAGTGATTAAGTGGGTAGTTTAGGTAAGGAATTGGTTAGGCATTAAAAATTGATACTAAGACTTAATTAGGGAATCTAATTAAGAGAAAATAAGAAATTAATAAATCAATCAATTTTTAGAATTTTAATTTTAAAAATTATGAAAAAATTGGCTATTTGACACGAAGTTTGAAAATCTATTTTTCAGGTTCGCAACTATTACACATTCTAGATTGTTAAATCGAGAAACATATCACATATCATTTTCTTGATTATCGTCATAATATACATTATTCCATATTAAATTTATTTGGATATTTATATAATCTTACAAGTTACATGTCTATATGAATTTAACATATTAAGAAACGATGAGCATTGTCAAGCATTAAGTTTCAAAGTCATCATAAACTTCATAATTAGGCGTACAAAATATAACATTAGGGTTGCATGATATAATCATATATCATCAGTAAAAACTTTTGACTTGTAGCAGTAGTGTTGACATGCAAGTAATGCTTTTGTTGTAATACTAGTTCCTAAGTTTTGCTTAATTTATAGAATCCCTAGAAAATAAATACACAGAAAACATCTCTAAGAAATTTCCAAGAGAGAACATGGATAATAGTCAAGAAATAAAAAGCGAGAAATAAAGAAAACATGTTTATTTTGGAGAAAATCGGTTGCAGAAGTAGTTAAAATCTTTCAGAGATGCTAGACATCATCCTAGATAATCAGTTGCAGAAGTCGATGAAGGACACGAGACAAGAAAGACTTGTCCAATAAGTTCATTTGGAAGATAAGAGGTGGTTTCTAACAAAAATATTGTGAAGGCTTTTAAAGTTTATATGGGTATTGTGATCGAGTTTTCTAGTTGTAGGCTTGTAACATTGGGTTAATACAAATTAAATTCTAAACCACTTAAAAGTTGGGTTTAATCGATAAAATTCATGTTGACCTGGTAGATATGTATCAGACAATACCATGCTAACCTGGTAGTTCTGTATCTGACAATACCCTGATAAGGAGTCCTACAGACAATACACTGTATCAGGTGGTTACATACCATAATCATGCATTACAGATAGTTCATCATAAGATAAATAGTTTGCCTCACTCAACTAGTCGTATCTTTTGTGGGTTGTATCATCCTGATTTGTAAGATAACTATCATGTATCATAAGAATCCTTGTTTATATGAATCATAGTTTTATATTTATAGCTGATACATATGTCTCTATACGAGTTATCCCATTGCCTACAACACTCATTGATAATTCGTTTTTTTGAAATTCCTTCTCATTTATATCATTTAATAATTTTTAAAATTAGTTTTAAGGTTTTTTATTGACATATACACATGCCATATTCACATGCCGTAGCCATTTGATATACCTCCTTATCTTTTAATCGTGACCCTTCTTTATGCTTTTATGTTTTGGCGGGAAATACCTTGCTTTATTATATAGATATCGAAAATAGTGGGTCAGCAATATAGCTGCTATGTTGGCCAATTTCACTATAGACCAGCCAATTATCAAGGTATATCAGCTAATATTGTGACCCTGTTATAATGTTATATCCAGTTAACTAAAAGAACGGAGGCTAAGTTCCAAATCATAACCTAGGCGCACTTATATCATGTAATACCGCTTGGCAAATCTACAAACTGTTAAACCATACTCTCTCTCTCTCTCTCTCTCTCTCTCTCGTGCGTGAGCAAGATCAACGACAGTGAAAACAAAAACGGTTTAGCAAAACTTTTAACAAAAATGGCAAAACCGAGGACATGATGACACCAGTTGTTGCACTGACAATCTCTTTCTATGCTGACTAGTACTCTCTCTCTCTCCCTCGTTGCATTCTCTCTCCTCTTTGTTACTCTCTTGTATCTTTGTTCTCTCTGCCTTCTCACTGTGTCTAGGCCACTGGCATCCAACACTGTAGCTATTTGAAAGAATAATATTCTTCCTTCTTTCGTCCTATAAAAAGGATTTTATATTTTTGAGACTTTTAATTAGGTCTTAACATGTCAGAAAATTCTTCTACTTTGTCAGATTTTTCTCTCAGTATTCAAGTTCTACCCATTTGTATACAATTATATTGATATTATAAGGCATGTGCATTAAGCTACGACCACCATGCGGACAATTGGAGGTGACTTAACACTGTTTTCCAAGGTCATTAGCTTACATCAAGGATCAACATCAAGTCTAGTCTCATTGTGCTAGTTATGGATTGGATTACTAGCGATATTCAGGTTAAGGTTCTGATGTGTATGATGTTTACTGTTGATACATGAGAGTACAAGGGTTAAGTTTCTAAAATAAACTTGTGAAGAGAAACTTTTGTACCTAAGGCTTTTAAACAAGGTGTTAAAAATTGGTTGTTGCCTGCCTTCATGTTAGGTTGGGGTTTGGCATGCCAAACTTCGGATACCACTCGACATATCAAGGATAAATTAAAAAGTCGGGCACATTAAATATATAACTTATAAATAAATATGAGAAAAATAATAATCTATATGCATTATCTCAAAAGTCGTGTCTCTCTCTCTCTCTCTCTCCCTATATATATATATATATATATATATATATATATATATATATATATATACATACGAGGAGGGATCTGGATCTTCGCTATTAAGTGTCCCCATATGTTTTTCTTGAAATAGCAGCCGTTGGATTGTTGCTTGGCAAATCTACAAACAATTAAACCACACTCTCTCTTGTGAGTGAGCAAGATCAACGACAGTGAAAACAAAAATGGTTTAGCAAAACTTTTAACAAAAAAAATGGCAAAACCGAGGACATGATGACACCAGTTGTTGCACTGACAATCTCTTTCTATGCTGACTAGTACTCTCTCTCTCTCCCTCATTGCATTCTCTCTCCTCTTTGTTACTCTCTTGTGTCTTTGTTCTCTCTGCCTTCTCACCGTGTCTACTTAATCTAGTCTCCTTGCTTTGCTTTATGTTCTCAATCTACGGTTTCAGTTTAGCAAAGTGCTCAAGTAATTAAATTATTCGATCTATTTTTTGTTTTGGTTCATAATTTTATTCTACATTTTAGCAAAGCCTTGAAACTTTGCAATTGTCATTCCTTCACGTAATGTCATATAGATGAATGTGATTTCCTATAGCAAAATGTATCATCCTATAACTTTGTTTAGACCCTTTGTAGGTTGTATTTGCGATTGCTTATTGGAGGTTGCTTTTGCTTCTTATTTTTCTTGGGAAGTGGTGCAAGTTTGTTTGGTAACAACTTATCAAAAACTTCCCAAAAGTTGGTTCAGTTTTGGGCCAGCTTTTGACAACAACCTCCAACCTGCTTCAAAAGCTGCTTTTGCTGCCAGTTTTTGAGAAACAACAACAATCCCAAATCAAGCTATAGCCTAGGAGAACTTGGAGGGTGCTCCTTAGTTGCATAAACTTAAACTGCAATGAAAAAAATGTAGATTAACCTACGTGCTAATTTGCCACATAGGTTTTATGGCATGGCTTATGTTGATAGCTAATTTAGCTAGGAATTTGGCACCAACGTAGAGAATTGACGTCATGTCGGCATACAAGTCGACATAAAGTAATATTTTTTTGTCAAATCTTGTATGGAACTTTGTTATACTCCATAACCGACTCCATTATGATGGGAGAAGGGTTCGATGATGATTTTGATGATGATGATGAGAAGGAGCAAAGCCTTGAAGCTTAAGCAACCAAATACAATTGTACTACACTTTGTTTGATTACAGTTTTGGTTAAATTAGAATTATTAGATATTTGGATCATAGTTTCATTTTGATTACAGATTTGGTAATTATACTGGTTAGATACTTGAATCATAGTTTCAGTTTGTTTGATTACAGATTTGGTTAAATTAGAATTGTTAGATACTTAGATATTAGTTTGATCCAACTACAGTTTGCTTACGACATTGCAGTTTGTTTGCTTACAAAATGCTTTGGCCAATCAATAATTTGATTTTTATTATGCTAGTATTTTTCTCAAGTTATGCTATTTTAGAAGTTTTTTTCCCCAGTTTACATAGCAATATGAATATATCCGTGTTTCTATGAGTAAACAATGGCCAATATGGATTAAATATATCCCTTTGTGGCTACATTGGCTATATCATCCAATATTTGCTATCCATGTGGTATCCCTAATCATTTTGTGGCTGCTGTACACTATCTGGAACCTTGAACTGAAAGCCAGATTTTTAAACCAAGAGACCTTACTTCAACATCTTAGTTTTGTGTTGATGTCTTTTACGGGGAGGCGATAATTTTTGCCTGAAATCAAATGCTACAACAAGTATTAGCAATGTGCCAGATAACTTGAAGAGAGACATCCAGTCTTATCCGATATTTTTTGGTTTGAATCCTTGTATTTGTATCAAACAACGTATTAGGTTGGGTATGTATTGTAGGAACATCTTCATATAATCATTGTAGTTCCATCCCCCGCTTCTAGATGCAAGTTGAATGTATTTATCCACAAATACATGACCCTTTCCATAAAAATACATTTCATTGGAATTCCTTTTTTGTTTTTCTTTAGATTGGTGAACCCATTTTGAGAGGTAAAAGAGGGTAGAGTAAACCTATATCTCATGCAATGTTAGAAATGCTCCAAAGTAATTTTTCTGTAGAAAACTAAGAGCTAGGAGAGTAAGTTTAATCTTATTGAAACAATCTTCTGATGGTTTATAAATTTATTTTTGAACTTGAATAATCCAAAAAGTCAACTTTCAAACCCGAAAATTACAGGTTTTGGATTTGGTGTGCATTTAGCACTCAATATATTAATCTGAGAATGTTATCTGCTGTAAGAATAATTTGAAGAGTTAATCATAGTTTCCATGTATGCACTTAGTTCAACTTGGGGCATGCTGTCAGATAATTGGCCCAATTCGAAATGTGAATGATGCTCATATAACAGCCTTCATCTTGTATTCATCTCTACTTTAAATACCAAAATTATGTTCTAACATGTATTCTTTTCTGTAGACAATCTTCTTCCTTTGGTTTGCATTATCTGGGTGGTTGTTCAGGATTTTCATTTTAGCTACATGGGTACTGCCATTCGCTGCTCCTCTACTCATTGGAACTATTGCTAATAACTTCGCAATTGAGGTATGCATTTTTTTTCTTCTTCTTCTATAATTATCGTGTTTTCAATGATTGTTTATTTAAAAAAAATTCACAGCCAGCCATACATTTTTTTCCTCATTACCCCTCTAATGTTCTGAGAGCAACCTTGAGTAGATGTTAATCTTGTTGGTGGCAAAGTGAAATCCTATTATTTATGTGCTTAGTGGTTACAAATGATGTATTTCTAGTGCCAAGCCCAAATGGATGATATGTGTTCAATTTTTCTAATACTTATGCTGTTAAGCTTAATATGAATTTCTTAGTCGAGTGCTATTACTTCCTTTCTTTAATGGGTTCTATCCTCAATATTCATTTCTAAGTTTACAAGTTTGCATGTCATTGCCCAAAGTTTACTGTTGTTCTTGGTTTTTAAGAACTTAAGAATATGAAGTTGGTTCTCATAATTTTTTGGTACTTGTAATGTCATAGTCCCAGTTTGTTAGCACTTGGCAATATGTGATTGGATTTGAGCGGTCAAGCCAATGTAGAATGATTCAAGCCTAGTGTGTTAGCATAACATGCACACGGTATATTCGTGTAGACATTGATGACTTGAAGGCATACTCGCCAAGCTATTAGTTACCACACCTTCCTCATATATGAAGAAGCCAGAATATACTCCCATGTAATGTTGCCTACTTTTGGAACCATTATCTGAATGCTATTGTAAGGTAATGCCTGTCCATATAGCCTATGACAGTTGAAAGTTAGATCTCTCTCTCTCAAAATTACCATAAATTGCTCAACCTCAACTATTTGCATTATGGAACTTTCAGTGTTAAGTCCCGATATATAGTCCCACATGGGATAGATAATAGAATATGGGAGTTTGATTTGTTTATATTTGGGTGTTTGAGTCTCATGTGTACATCCAGGTTGATCATTTTGGATTGGGCCAAGTGATGTGCACATGTGGTATGCATGGGTCACATCTTGGCGGAACCGTGGATTGATATGTGACAAAAGGTATTGGAGGTACCTAGTAGATCGTGCTCCAGTGGGGGCGAAGCTAGACCATTTGTGAGCTGTGTCGATGACGTCAGTTCTTTCAGTGGGGGAGATTGTGAAGCCTCGATATTTAGTCCAATTCGGATAGAAGATGGGAGTTCGATTGGTTTATATTTGGGTGCTTAGCCTCATGTGTACATCCGGGTTAACCATTTTGGTAAGTTGGGTCAAGTTATATGCACATGTGCCATGCACGGATCATGCCTTGACAGTCCAATTGGCCTGGACTTGACATTCGTTCCGAATCCCGAAACATTTCTTTTCATGACAGAGAAGATAGAGTACTGAAATTTCAAACTAAAGTCAATCCAGATTACTCGTTGTGGCACACTTTTAGTTGTTTTGAATGGAAAACGGACATGATTCAACACCATTGATGGAAGAACACTGCATCGTATGCCTGATTTTTAGCAATCAAGAGACCTATGTATGAGTCCCACTTGTATTTGTATAGATGTATTTGTATAGTGTTCAGTATCTAGTTTGATGCTGGATAGATACTCTAGTGTATTAAGTTCATGCAGGAAGGACATCAAACTGGAAATTTTTACTCTATATTGGATCGTGTTCGTGTTCGTGTTTTTCTAAGATCCAGGAGGTTTTTTTTTATGATCCATTAACCTGACCAAAATTTTAAAAAATTGTATTCGGATGTTAGAAAGAGAACTGGATAAAGTTGAGATACAAAATTTAGGATCTGAATATTTTAGGTCGGACCGGGTTTTACATGAACCGACCCAAATCCGACTTCTCGGCAGCCCGAAGTATGAATGCCAGTATGCTGCTAGTATTTTGTGCGTTCTCTCGACAGCATACAAATATTAAAAGAATGTTTCTTAAATGGAATAAGGGGAAACAAACTATTGTATAATGTGATTATGAATTTTGCAGAAGAATGCATAGGTACTTGCTTTTTATTGGCAAATCGTCTGGACTATCAAGATGGATAGTTCTTATAGCCTTATAAGCATGCAGGCATCAAATTTTGTTAAAAGATTACTTTGCCTAGCATAATATTCCCAATCTGTATCTCGTTATACCAATTTAGTTTGTTGTCTGGCATGTAACTTGGGACATGGTATCAAATAGTATGCATGTATTGGCATGATAAATGTCACATGCAGAGGTCAGTAATGATTTTAAATTGCTAATGATACCCAGTTTAGTGTGTTATCTGGCATGTAACTTGGACATGATAACAAATAGGATGTATGTATTGGCATCATAAAATGTCACATGCAGAGCTCAGTAATAATTTTATTGCTAAAACATATTTTTTACTAGATATATATTGAGCAATTGAGTGAATCAGTAATATACGGATGTCAACAAAAACATAACTCTGTTTTTGAAGAGTGTTGCACATATTCCTTATCCTATAAATGTTTTCTCCATTAAAGGCTAATTAGAGGCAAATGCTGATGATTTGGTAAGATTTCACTTCCAGTGAGAACAGTACCATTTAGGGTTGATGGTTGTCCAACGGACGACATATTCTTTTTAGTTTTCTTCGTATGCTTTGCACATAACCATCAAGGTGGATGGCTGTCCAACGGACGATATCAAGTTGCAAGAACTAAAAAGAATCTGTGTATTAACTTGCATAAATAGTTTGTAGTTTAGGGTATTTAGTTGCAAAATAGCCTTTTATTAATTGTAAAGCTTGGTTGTCATATTCACTTGTGGATATTTCTTCCTAGCCCCTTCCCTTCCCCTTCCCACACACACCCTCCCACAAAATCAAAATTGGGCTAGCATTGGAGAATCAAATGAATGATACATTCTCAAGGAAGCATGGACATTTTTTGGCTGGGTGAGAAAGGATTAATGTGTCTTACTAATTTATTGAATCTAATCCTAAGAGGACTAAGAAGATGTAAGATGACGGAGAAGTAGTTTTTTAGTACCAATATATGAAAGTAATGGAGATATACAAAGTTGTAATAGAGTGGGACCAGAAGAGGGAGGGCTAAAGAGGAGGACTCTAGAGTAGAGGAAGGAGGGTTCTGGGTGGAGAACTTGAGGGCTAGAGCTAGCAGTCAAAGAGAAAACATAGACATGTTAGGGCTCATGGTCAATGAGAGAGAAAAATTGTGGTTTTATACGGCACTGGATTAGAGGGTAGAGTTTTAAAAACCCCAGTAGTTAATTTGTTATACCCATTTGTGTAGGAAGTCGGCCTACATTTCATTCTTTCATGTCAGCCGACGTATTGGATTTAGGACGATATATCGGCTGATTTTAGCCAAAGCAATATAAACGATTTATTATTTTTTTTGCTGATTTGTGTCGATCGAACGTGTGGGTCATATAAATCGTTGGCTTTTATTGACTGAGTTTTTTATTGACTTAGAGAAGACTCGTAATAGATTTTCTAGAGAGAATTGGTGGGCTTTAAAGAAAAATCAAGCTCTTAGTGGCTATATCGAGACTACTAAAGATGTATGATGGAGTTATAACGATCGTACAAAGCAATGTACAAACCAATGGAAGAGATAGTAAATCGTTTAGTATTGTCTTATATCAAGGTTCAACATTAAGTTCTTACCTTTTTGTGATAGTCATGGTTGAAATTACTAGGCATATCCATAAGTGAACATGGATTGAAGTTTTCACTAACAATATGGTTTTTGTTAGTGTTACGGAGGCCCTTAATAGATCTGAATGGAAGAAACGGACTTCAAGCGACCCAAAAATTTGCATAAAGGTTCGATTTATTTATTTATTTATTTTGGAATGGTTTCGAAACATACCCTAGGGTGACCTAATTTGGCAAGGAAACCCACTTTAGGCCACCCAAAACATTAATAGTTCCCTTCATATACCAGATTGTTAGTTCACTAACAAAGAACCAATCGATAGTTTATTGCTGAATGGATTAGGTTACATTAGATATTGATTACATTTCCAATCTTTTGAAAATTTACTGCTGGTGAGAATTTACTAGAAATGAGTGACCAGTAATAATGATCAATATACAAGGATACCTCGGTATCTAAGTTGATACCCTCATGTGGGCTTGAAGGATCAATTCCAAACCTACACCTTTGCCCAAGCCTGTGTTCAGGCTAATTTCCAACCTTATGGGAAGATCAGGCTTGTCATAACCAAATATGTCTACTTTTAGAATATAGTGCCCTGTGTTACGGCCGTGAAAGTCGGAGTTCATGAAATCATGGAGGAATCTGAAATTTTCCTCGATAATATAAAATTTTAGAAGGGCGGAACAAGATAGGATGTCCTACTAGGGTTGCAGTCATCTTGACTCTAAAACTCTAAAGCAGAGAAGAAGAAAAATAGTCGGATGGGCCCAAATTTCTAATATATGATTAGTATTGCGATACATAGATTTTAACAAGATAGTTACTTTTCTAATATCATGTTCAAGTATTCCTCCAATTCATCACTTACTATAAATTTATTATTATTGGTAGTTGATTTTTTCCCCTCGTTGTTGCCGTAACATTTAGTTGCATTCTCCATACTGTACAGGGTTCTTGCCCGGCTTGCAAGAGGCGGTTCGTGGGTTATCGCAACCAGGTCATCCGTTGCAGTGGCTGCAGAAACATTGTATGGCAACCAGGAGATGGCTCATCAAGAGGAAGAGGTTCGCCCCCCAGAAGCTCTGACCCCGACATCATAGATATTGAGATCGAGGAGAAATGATGAACCCCCTTTCTGCTGCTCTTAGCAGTAGACGGACACAATGAGGGTTGAAAGCAAGACGTGAATGAAAATGTAGTTTGTGTTTACTGTACATGGAAGCAAATTACCCCCATGTTATTAGCCTGTATAAATTGTTTCAACATGAAAGTTCAAAAGTAGTTATAGTATTCATAGACATTTCTTTTAGCTGTGGGCTACCTGAGGTGAGTGTACATCTCATGACTGTCTGATGGGGACAAGGGGATATAATTGCTTACAGGTGCATGCGTAAAGCCAACCACTTGACAACATTATTATAGAAAAGCTGCATAAGCTGGTTTTCATTTCTACCCGATATGGGAAGCAACATCTTATGATGAGTGCTTATACAATTGTTGTCCTTATGAGCTAATTGTTCTACATTTTTTACTTGGTATAGCTTGTTACATGGGAACTTTAGTTTCCGTCTGGGTATGTACCTTTGGATTGTTGTTGCATATTCTTAATCTATCCTATTGGTCAAGGAAGTTTCTCATATTGTATATGCCTTTTGGAGCCTTTAGGAATATCTGGTATCCTCGTGATTGTATTTCAGGCAGAAAATAACGTCCTTATGCATCTATTTCACGTGTTAGGCGTAGCTGATGTATTTTGCGGCTCCCTATTTGATCAAGAAATCATTCAAAACGAGTCGGCTAATGAAGGTTATAGATTCCTAGTGACTGTCGGTCATGACATGAAGATAGGTTAAACATGGACAGGGAATTTACTTTTGGCATGTCCTAGAATATTTTGGAGTGTCATGTCGAGATGGATACTACAACTATTTTGGAGTGACTATGCTTGGTAGTGTACAGCAGGGTCACTAAGTAGCGGGTTTCGTGTTGATAGTGTTTTGTGTTTTATTTGGAACTGTATACCGTTTTATTACTATTATTCGTTTCATGAGAAAGTGGTTAAGAGAGAATTCATTGTCTATTTGTTCTTTCGAAATTCTTTTGCCTAATTATCATCCCTATAGGAAGTTTATCAATCTTCAAATTTTCCTCAGAAAGAGAAACAAAACAGACCAGGGATAATAACCATCTCTCTAAGAGATTATCATTGATCGACACAATCAGTTCTAATAGTTATTTAGAACTAAAATATTCCCTTTGAGTATGCACAACTCAATTATAAATTGTATCAGTCTTCCTGAATAATTAACATCAATCTTCATGAATATTTAGCATCAGTTTTCAAGTTGCTAACATGAGTTTATGAGAATATACAAATACACATAGATTTTACTAAAACCTTGATTAAAAAAATCCACTGAAAAAAACCGTAATTTAAGGGAAAAAGTTAGTCGATGTAAAATATCTAGGGGTATGACCAAACAATATGGGTGCCTCGTTAATACCCTCTTAGGATGCCAAAACCCAGCGAAAAAATGCCCCTAAGTAAGAAAAAAATACATTAAGGTCAAGTGAGTATGCTTCTGGATACTCCCATTGGTTTCAACATTATCCCAAACTACGAGCATTGTAATTCAGAGAGCCTTCACAAACCGATGCTATGAACGATCTTCTGGAAAGTGAACTTTGGTAGGGACTTTGTGAACATGTTGACCAAGTTGTCCTGTGATCGGGTCTGCTTAATTTCAATATTTTGTAGCTGTTGTTGCTGATGCGAGAAAAAAAAAATTTCGGTGCGATGTGCTTGGTATGATCTCTCTTGATGTAGTCCTTCTTCATCTGGTCAATGCATGCGACGTTGTATTCATATATTGTCATCGGGACATCATTGATAAAAGAGATCCTGCTTACAGTCTGAATGTTCTCAATTACGACTCCACAACCATAAGAACTCTTGGGTGGCATCATGGAAGGTAGTGAGTTTGGTGTGATTTAAAGAAATGGTGACCTGTGTCTGCTTCGTAGACTTCCAAGATATCGTTGTCCCCCAAAAGGTAAAGACATAGCCATTTTGTAATCTCGTCTTGTACGGGTTAGATAAATAATCGGTATCGGCATAACCGACAACGATGACATCATTTCGAGGATAAAGGAGATTTGATCCATTCCGCATAGGGATATAATAAACCCATTTACGTAGTACCCTTAAGGTAATGGAAGATGTCTTTAATGTCATTCCAATGGCAGCGTGTTTGTGCAACGCTAAATCTAGCCAATAGATTTACAACAAATGATATGTACATTCTAGTACATTGAGCTAAGTACACAATAATGTACTTATTGCACTTAAATATGGAAGTTCGGGTTCTAATACCTCTTCATCGTCTTCCTTAGGACGAAATGGTAGAATTTAGGGAACACGCGATCATGACTTTACTCAAGAGTTTTTCTTTGTCCATGTTAAACCTACGTAACACCTTTTGGGTGTAACTCGATTGGTAAACCAAAACACCATAGATACAGTACTCAAATTGTAGGCATAAGTAGAATCAAGTTTTTTCTCTCTCCATATCTTTCATCTAAAATTCTGACTCAAGAGCGAGGCGGTTATCACAAGCTCTTCTGGAGGCCCGATGAGATTCATGCTAACACCATAGACTGCTACGATCACAAATCTAGAATGTACATTCTTGATAAACATGCAAAGGCATACTTTGTTATTCACATATTACTAACTGATACTCACTTAGTTGGTTATGCCACATCCAACCGAATTATTTCAATATGTAAAGTGAATGCTTCAACCTGATTGATAACATGTTCTAGGGTCCAGAACTATTTGCATGAGTTATACGAAGTCCTTCAGGGACCTTCATATAAATTTTAGTATCCAGCTCTCCATAAAGATACGATGTAACTACATCCATCAACTACATGTTCATTTTCTCAAAAACTACCAAACTGATAAGATAGTGGGATGTAATAACATCCATTACGGGAGAGTACGCCTCTTCATAATCAATCCCAGGGAGTTGAGAAAAGTCTGAACAAGACATAATTTGTATTGCACTATTTTATTTATCTCATTATGTTTCCTTTCGAATATCCACTTGTATCCAACAAGTTTTACTTTGGGTGGTGTTCGCCATTACAAGTTGTGAGTGAACTTTTTTGAACAACGAACAAACAAGTACGAAGAAATCCTAGACAGAATATCTAAGTACAATATTTTTTATCTCGGTTGTGACGATGGAGATCGAGCGCTGCATTGGCTCATTTACTCTATTGACTGTATGGCGAGGGAATGAGGATGCTCTCTTATGTTTTCTCTCTCTTGAGCTTGTGTGCACGTACATAGCTCGCCCCCTTGTGGGCATGCTACCCTGCTATTTATAGTCGTCGTGCTGACAGACTATCGATGCCGCACATGCCTCTGTTTGGTGGTCGCATAGAGCTCCTTCAACAGAATGCGGTTATAACTATAGTCGCATGCCACGGGCAGGCTGTCACGTGGTCTTGGTTAAGATATGTTGTTGATGATATCTCGGGTGTTATTTTTAACCCTTTGTGTGCGTGACTTGGTCAGCTGGACACGTAGTCATCACTGATCGTACGAAAAATCTTCTTCGGTTGCAACGAAAAGATCCTGTAAGTCGAGAGCCGCATAAAGTCTTGGCCGCATAACGTTGTGGCCGTATACATTCTCTCGATTGGCCTTGGTCGGATGGACACTATGGTCGCCCATATACGTGCTCTCATTTGGCCTTGGTCAGATGGACACTCTGGCCGAAAGATGACGAGGCCGCATGGGTATGTAGCCTCATATGAGTGAGAACATGGTGTGGCACGTCTGATGAGACCATCAATGAGTTGATATGATTTTTCTTTTTTTCTGATCCGCTGTCTTCACGAGTCTCAAAGCATCTCAGTTTGATGAGTGATGTGTCAGAGAGTCTGCCATACATTGAATGTCGTGTCAAGGGGGTCTTATGCGCCTCCATGCTCTATAATTGTTTAGGCCGCATAGGGTGTACTATGCGTCTTCCAGCTCCTTGGTTGATCAGGCCGCATATGGCTCCTCTGCGACATATTTTTATTTTAAAAGGGGGTATGACCTCTATGCGGCCTGTATGATTTTCATACTTCTACAAGACCTCATTCTCCTTCAAAGTTTTCAAAATGAAAAGTTTGGAATACTTTGAATAAGAAGCATGGTCGCATGGTATCATGGTCGCATGGTATCATGGTCGCATAGATGTCTCTGACAGGCTGTCGGATTATTTAATGCCTTGATTTGCTTCGATCCTCGAGCGAATCTCCTGGAGATTCTGCGCCATCAGGGGGTAGAGCATTACATGGATCGAGGCGGATCGGGATTTGAACCGTTCGCTATCATTATTCCTAGTCGTATGTCCTCGGCCTATATATAGGGGTTTTGAGGAGAGAAAAAGTTTTTTTTTTACCAATCTTTCTTCTCTTCTTCCTCTCAGCTGCTGCCATAGCTTCCAAGGTTGCCTCCTCCGCCGCCATCGTTCCAAGAATGCCCCTAAGGGAAAGGGCAAGGTCAATAGAAAGTGGAAAAGTCGTGCTGCTGCGGCGGACCCTTCGCCGCTCCCCACAAACGTTCAATTGCCGATCAAGGGTAGGTCTTATGGAGACGAAGTAGGGTTCTGAAACACATGTGCCCAATTGGACGCATGAATACGTCTATGCGCCAACTTCTCACTACCGCACGGACAACCATGTCCCATGGACGAGCTCTGCCACATGGCTGGCTTGGCCGCATGGCTGACTCAGCTGCATGGGTGCCTAGGCCGCCCGGCTGACTTGGCCACGTAGGTGTCTAGGCTGCATGGTTTGTGTGGCTGCATGAGTGCCTAGGCCGCATATGTATATCCTCATTGATCTTCTCAATGGTTCTGATCTAACTCATTTATGGGTTTTTTTGTAGTGACTTTTTTTGCCACACCTTCTAGCGAACTGGTCTTCGAGCACAACCCGCTACCCTTGAACATGAATCTTGGGGACCTGGCTGCGGCTCTCCAGAAACAGGTTGACAAAGATCTCCTTCCTGAGCGATAGCAGAAGATCGCCGAGTAGACTCCTTCCTTCTTGTTGAGTCAGATCAACTCGGAGGAGATCCCCGCTAAAGATGGGAAGCACTTCTTCAAGAAGCCGTACTTCATGTTTGGAGATGCACTGGAATCTTCTCAGCCAGAGATGGGAACAACCAGGGAAGATTGGTCTTTTATATTCCGTGAGGTGGAGATGTCATTTTCTGCCTTTGAATGTCACCTGCCTTTGTCGGACCTGAAGGTGATGATGGGTCAATGGCATATGGGCTAGAATTTGACCCCTGAGCCACATGGGACACTCCTTGGCAATATCCACCTGAAAGAACAAGGGGGAGTTTATAAGCTCGAAGGAGTCACCCTCATACTCCTTGCTAGGACTGAAGCCTGGTCTCGTCGAAAGTGACCTGGGACAAACCTCAGCGTATATGCAGCGGGCACCTTCCTTCATCAAATTGCCAAGAAGGGGACCTATCCCACAGTACAGTTGTGGGATCTCAGCTGGGCACATTATAATGCCTCCTGGTGCCACCTGACCCAGTAGATTCTGAAAAAGTACAAGCGAGATCTCAAGGCCGCAGACTTGTTCTTTGCCGTGAGGGGTACGTGTTACGGTTTGAAGATGAACCGTCCCCTGTTCGTTGCCCTGATGGAGTTATACAACCTTTGCACGGGGACCTTTTTTACGACCAACGGCGAGATAGGACTGGCCTTGCATGAGATGCATGTCGTCTCAAAACTCCCTTTGGGTGACGAACCTTACAAAGAGTATACCCGGAGCAATAAAAAACTCGAGAAGTTGGAATTAGTGAACTAGGAGATCCTTGCGGTGTACCAAAAATTGCTATGCCATCCCGGTATTTGCCAGAGGTCTTCGAAGAAGAAGTCTACTGAGGGGTCTTCTCCTCATATCATGACTTTGACTTACTACCTCTTTCCGGAGCCGTAGGGGTCCAATAGAATTCATGTTCGGACGCCACAGTCCCGACAAGAAGTGGTTGATTCCATCCAGGCGCAGAAGGAACTGGTTGTCAGGGGTGAGAAAGTTGAGGGCTCCTCGGAGGAAGAGGATGAACCCCTTGATGAGCTTAGTGGCCTCGAAGAGGAGCTCAGCTGCTTTTATATGGACACACACAAGTTGTCTCCTAAGTCTGTATTGGCGGGATAACTGATGCTCTGGTTGTGCAACTGCTGTCACGATCCGTCCCCGAATAATTGGACATAGGCCATGAGTACGTCCAGCCTACACCACAACATCGACGGTAGAACGCTGTCTAGGTCTACTATACTAATGATTCACAATATATAATGTCATCTCTATATCAATATGAATACTTAATTACAATAATCTAAAGGGAGAATAAATAAGAAGATAATCCAGATAACACTCTAAAGAAATGAAACTACATATGATCTGGAAAAGAAATACTAGCCTAGATCTCTACAAATGTCGCCTCAAGTCCACAGTGTAAGAGCAGTCTTGTCTACATCATCACTCTGAAATCCCGGAATGGAGAGCACAACAATCACTAAAAAATATTATCCAGTCAGGATTGGAGTATACCTCTAACAGCAGTTCCAATAAATGACAAAGACTATGTAGCAGTAAATAGAGAGAATATACAAGATAAATAGAGCATGACAGGAAATATACAGAATAAGAAATACAAGAAATATGTACAAGAGAGATGAGCATCATATACAAGAGTAAAAAAATACAACTAACTAAGTAAGTGAGTACTAGCTTCAATATGTGATCGGCTTGGATCTTTTATTCAGGAATTATGGCCTACTTAATCATATGTGCAGTATATGATTAATACTATGTAGGAAAATAGGAACTGCGGGGTATGATCACATATCTACACTAACAGTCTCCGCCCCCGACTAGTATAGTGGATCCAACCATGGCACGCTATGACACGCGATTTCATAAGAAAGGCGCTAATCTTCTCATAAATCAGTGTTCATACATGTACAAGAACAACAGGGCTCGCATAGGATACACCAGGAACTACCAGAAATAATATCTCATAATGGGATCCAGAAATACCAATCCGTATAACCATGTGTCAAAAAGTCAAGGTTATCTACACTAAATACAAGAAACATAGAAGATATCATAAACGAGAAACTGTCAGAAAATATACTTGCCTGGAATCTGGGGTAAAGTATCAACGATATCCGTAACAGTGCCTCAAAGACCTAAATATGGAATATTATATCAATACAGTGCTTGAAATGATAAACAAGTTAAACTAGTCAAATTCTAGGTCTTTAGGCCATCTCTAAGTCAAACTAGGCCAAAACAGTAAAGCTAGTGAAACTTGGCCCAAGTAGCCATTTCTAGGTTGTACTAACATATATCCAAGTTTCTAGGTTGGTATCTTGAGGATACAAGTCATTTTAGCTAAAACTAGGTATTATGATACCTTATAGTATCAATATCCAAATATAACTTACACTAGTATTAACACTAGGTAATATATTCATTACCTTATATTAAACTTTCATAACTACTATACTAATACTAGTTAGTATATATCAATACCTAACTCACATATATACGTTATACAATGCTTTAACAATATAACTTAATACTAATCTCTAATACCCATACTAGGATACTCTAACCAAGTATCAAATAGAACACTATACCCATCATTAACTCTTATATTACAATACTCAAGTATTGACAATTGATACTTGATACTACTTAACACTAGGACACCTTACCTAATATAACTTATACTAGAGCCCCCCTAGGACTGAACATATACCACATTCTATCTTAAGATAAACACACATACACGAACACATATACGAACACATACACACACACACACACAATTCCTTACTTATAAATCTGATACCCAGGTACTAAAGCTTAATATACCAACTGATACCCCTTGTCTACACTACATGTAACTGTAATATGTTGTTGGGAGAACAGAACAGTGCACTAAGTGCACTGAAATTAGCTTACATCACCACACATGATCACCCTACTGCTGCTGCTACTATAACCTTCAACTTCTCAGACCACAATATGACCAATAACCTAATAGTCATCCACAACAGCACACCCATCTAACCTTTACTGCTGCTGCTGTTTCAGAGTTCACCCAACATCTGAACTCTAACAGCCCACACACTATAATACCCAGGTAGCACCCCCTACTCTCTTACTCTAAACTCCACCATCACAACACAACCTATTTCAACATCCATCACTTCACAGTGACTAAACATGATACCCCTACTCCTATTCTAAACTCCACATCAAGCGCATACACCAATTAATATTAACACTATATAAACTTATAGTAATGTATGTATATAACATATACATTAAGTAATCTTATAGTAATGTATGTATATAACTATATAAACTTATATTAATGTATGTATATAACTTATAGTAATGTATGTATATAACATATGCCATTTCTAGGTTGTACTAACATATATCCAAGTTTCTAGGTTGGTATCTTGAGGATACAAGTCATTTTAGCTAAAACTAGGTATTATGATACCTTATAGTATCAATATCCAAATATAACTTACACTAGTATTAACACTAGGTAATATATTCATTACCTTATATTAAACTTTCATAACTACTATATTAATACTAGTTAGTATATATCAATACCTAACTCACATCTATACGTTATACAATGCTTTAACAATATAACTTAATACTAATCTCTAATACCCATACTAGGATACTCTAACCAAGTATCAAATAGAACACTATACCCATCATTAACTCTTATATTACAATACTCAAGTATTGACAATTGATACTTGATACTACTTAACACTAGGATACCTTACCTAATGTAACTTATACTAGAGCCCCCTAGGACTGAACATATACCACATTCTATCTTAAGATAAACACACATACACGAACACACACACACACACACACACACATACACACACACACACACACACACACACTTATAAATCTGATACCCAGGTACTAAAGCCTAATATACCAACTGATACCCCTTGTCTACACTACATGTAACTGTAATATGTTGTTGGGGGAACAGAACAGTGCACTAAGTACACTGAAATTAGCTTACATCACCACCCATGATCACCCTACTACTGCTGCTACTATAACCTTCAACTTCTCAGACCACAACATGACCAATAACCTAATAGTCATCCACAATAGCACACCCATCTAACCTCTACTGCTGCTGCTGTTTCAGAGTTCACCCAACATCTGAACTCTAACAGCCCACACACTATAATACCCAGGTAGCACCCCCTACTCTCTTACTCTAAACTCCACCATCACAACACAACCTATTTCAACATCCATCACTTCACAGTGACTAAACATGATACCCCTACTCCTATTCTAAACTCCACATCAAGCACATACACCAATTAATATTAACACTATATAAACTTATAGTAATGTATGTATATAACATATACATTAAGTAATCACTTAAATATATAATTATAATACAATATATATATATATATATATAGTATTTAGAATACAACAAAATACACAAAATATATCATATGACAATTCCACAAACACAAGTGGTGCATCACCTTAGTATCTCACTAGATCTATGATACCGTTGTGATACACCCTTGATACTCAAACCAAACCTCACCAAACTGTCCACAAATATTATGAACAAGTCTAGTATTATAATTAGTGGCAAATCAAAGTGATAGCTACCCATTCTAGTGCTTGTGGTAAATTATGACATGTGCAGCTCCCATGTCGAAGGAAAAAAAAATCCAAATCAACCTGTGTCATAAAATATCATGATACGGCCTACTCATATCCAATTGTGGACATGATACTAGTCTCACACAATGACACTAATGTCAATTTGGTCCAATTGACCTATTGGCAAATACATGGTGCACCAATATCAGATTTTCTCCAAATTGGGCACAAAATACACCATAATATTCACAATAGGGGTTCCTAGAGGATAATTCTTCTTCCTTTAGGTATCCCTAGTGTAACACCCTATTTTTTTTAAATTTTTAAAAAATGAGTTTTCTGGATTTTTCGGTAATTTTTAATTAATTATTAAAAATATCCTTCAGGAATTAATATTTTTATGGATTAAATTAAATATTAAAATATTACAAAAATTATATTTTTGGGTGTATTATTAATTATTGGATGTTGTATAATTTTTTTGGAATTTATTAGTCTAAAAAACTATTTTTAAATAGCTAGAATACCTGTTTTAATTAAACCGGACTGAACCAGGCTTAAACCGGACTGAACCGGACCCTAGTTGAACCAAACAGGACCGGCTAACCCTACTGAACCGACCCAAACCCTAACTTAACGGGTCAGGTCTGGACCCGACCCGCCTATCCGACCCTACCCGCTACCCAAACCCATCTCCCTCTCCCCTGTACTCCACGACCCCCCCCCCCCCCCCCCCCGCGTTTCCCGGCCTACGCCCCGCCCCGCCGGCGCCTCCGCAGGTACGACCCTGCTCCGCCCGCGGTTCCCGGCCCCATGTCTCCCCCCCGCTCCGGCCTCCCCGCTCCACCTCTCCCCTTCCCTCCCCTATATAAACCCCCCGAGTCACCGCCTCAGCCACCACCGCCTATCCGTCGCCGCCCCAGCTCCGACGGCGACGTCGACGACCCCGCCGCCTACGACCAGTAGTAGCCCCGGACATCCATCACCCCTCTCCACCATGCCATGCCGAGCACAGCGCCGCAACGACGACCGAGCACAGTCGCCGCGCCATTCCAGTTTGCGACTTCTAGTCGATACCGACGTCTTGTTCTTGTAAGTATTTCTCTCTCTTTGCTGCCCCATTTTTTATTCTGTCGAATCCTGCGTGTAGACTACATGACCCTCTCGATACCCGTGTAATTTGTTCGGGGTATGGCGTCCTGTGTCGGCCGCAAATCGTGACGCAAAATCAGGAAAAAAAAAATCCTATTTCTGAAAATTCAGAAATTTGTCCCGAACTCACAAGTTCACGACCGTTTTTTGTGCAACCTGTTAACTGTTTTCAAAATCCACTTGAATATTAATTTAGACCTTATGACCAAGTTTTAAAACCCTATTTTTGTTCAATTTATGGTGTTGTAGATTGTGTTTTATTCGCGGGTAAAAATAGCCAAAAACTTGGTTATTTAAATACCCTGATTTTTCCGAAACTGGGTGCGCCCCGCTAAACGAGGCGACTTGGTCATGTGCAAACTTTACCAAAAGGTGAGCACCGTTAATATAGATGTGTAGGATTTTACGGAAGTTGATTTGGATGTGCGTGCATACCGAAATCAACGCGTATTCGTCGACAACGCCCCGTATCGGTCCTGTTCTGAAACTCGTTGTAACTTTGTGTGTGCTCGTCGTTTCAAAACGAAACTTGCTCCATCGGACTCATATCATTTTTTTGGTCCTGTGACCCAAGTTTGGTTCGATTCTGAGAACGTTGACAAAATCCCGTATCGTGGGCCCCACGACTCCATTTGACGGGCGATTTTGTGATCGGCTCATCGGAATCCAGTTCTGGACATTCCGTTGGGTTCGTATCCTCATTCTGGACTTGTAGACACTAAGTTTGACAAATTTTGAAAATATTGTCTCTGACACATTTTTTTTGTACGAAGCGGGCCACATGTGGAATCCGCTTTGATCAGAAACTGTCACTTTTGCTCCTGTGTCCAAATTGCACTTATGGACAGACAATTCTAGCTATTTGATATCTTCTGAATATGATGGTAATATTTATTTCAACAACCGGAGGAGTACTTGCAGATCCCTCGGATACCAGAGCTGCAATTGGAAACCAAATTCCAAGCAAGTGTACCTTGCCAATCTTGTAGTACTTGCTATATAATATTCCCTTGATTTAATTATATGATATATATGTTCAACCTAGGGCCGTGTGACATTACTTAACGTCCAAATAATATTCGGGTGTCAAACGGAGTTGTGTAACGTCACCTAGAGATTGATATCGCGACCCTATACATATTCGTGCTTGCATTATCGAGTACATCATACCATAGGACACTTGATACTATTCATGAGACAGAATCTTTCTGAGATATTCATGGTGATTCTGTATATGTTACATGATTCGTGACATAGATATTACATATGATTAGCTATCATTATGACTTGTTGCATTATTTAGAGGTCATGATCTTGCGTGTTATGGATATGAGACGTGTGATTACATTGGGTGGGGAGAGACACACCATACTATAGGCTGATTATTGATATATGTTATACTACTTACTTTGGAATATATACGGGAGTCATGATACTGCTTGCTTTGGCATATATACGGGAGTCGTAATACTAAATGCTGCTATGGGTTTCCCTGACACAGAGCCTATAGTAGTTTCAGTCTAAGTATGATTAATGCTCTCATTTGCATATCACATAGCCGGTTACATAGTTTGCCTATTGATACATTTTATATACTTTATTTATTTTGGCATGCTGTTTCTTGTACCTTGTTACGTCCCTCTGAGGACCTGGTCCCTTGCCAGTTTTGCAGCATAGACCGTTGTGGAACCTGTTTGGAGTTGCTGATGTGTGTTGCTTTGTCATGCAGGAATTTGGTGCCAGGTACTTATATCATTTTTTTTGAAATATTGGTTATTATTCATATTGTTTATTCATCTGCTGATATAGCCTAGTTTTATAGACTCATATTTATTTTTGAGTCTATTCCAGCTTATGGGTTACTGGTGGCCGACTTTAGCACATGTAGCTCATTCTTGTATATCCTGATCATTGTGGATTGAGGTATAGATATTCATATTTACTTGATTACATAGATAGTGACCCTTTTAGTACAGCTTATACGTATTCGAATCGGACCAGAGTCTGGTCGAATGCATAGCTGGCATGTTATGTATTCCTAGTCCTACGTATTTTGGGACTGGGGCGTGACACCTAGTCATAGGTAGATTCCTAATGGTTTAATTACAGAAGTAGAGTGTAATTAGAAGGAAAAAAAATAAATTATACCTATTGGGAGATGGATTTCCAATGCAAGTCTCCAATTGGACTCAAAGAGGCCTCAACTTGCAATCTCTCCCCTCTTGCTTCTAGAACTCCTAATGGTAAAGTAGGAAAGAAATTAGAAGGGATTTGGTAAGGATTTGGTGTAGTGATAAAGAAATTTAGGGCATAACACCAAGTGAAATGAAAAGAAAATAAAATGAGAGGGAGGAGAGAGAATCTTCCCTCTCTATAGGGGCCGATTACTAACCCCTTTTCCAAGCAATGTACAAAGATACTAATGTCCCCATTGGATTGTCATGATGTATTTTAATTAATGAGAAAGCTTCTAATCCTAATGGATGTTTAATTAAAATACTAACTAATCCAAATGGTGACTAATTATTGGGCCCAAATAGATCTAACTTAAATGTTGGTCCATGGTTCATAACAAGTCTAGTTAGGTCCACTAATACAAGTCTAATTATTAATATAGTATACTAATAATAATTAAATAATATAATAATTAAATATAGAACATGCACAATAATTAAATAATTATGAAATGACCAAAATATCCCTACTCAGAAAATGTGGTAGTGACAAGTCTACCCTCCTTAGAAAAAGTTTGTCCTAAAAATTTAATGATGGAAGCATGGCACGAATGAAGAATAACTCATGTTCCAAAACATAGATATCCCTCACACATATCGTATCTTTCTTTCTAATGATCACAACCTACTCATAACCTCACTATAGTCTAATCTTCATCTAGTCATGGTCTGTGGAAGTCCTACCTAAACTCATATAATATATAATTCTATTAAAAGGAATCATTCACGGGTTATTAAACATGTATGGCTATAATCCTATCAGTTCTAATATTGCTCTCTATTAGGGTCACTTGCTAACTATACCATAGCACAAAATTACTAATGTAACAATGGAATACTGTAGTTCCACCCAGATCTATATATATATAGAAAATAAAGGGAAGGAGAAACTCAAAATCTACTAACCCAATACATGTAGCATCGGTCCCTCGATCGTCATCGCAAAAGTCATGTCCTATTGGAGTGTCTCCCTCTGCTGGTGCAGAGCAATTTGCTGTGCCACGGTGACCTAGCTGGACCTCCTACTTATCTCACACCAAGTATTTACTAAGCATCAACCTATCCAAATATTTAATATCAAGGATTACCACTTCTAATACTAATGATATACTATGGTTCTAGGCCATGAACATATTTAACTTACTGACACGTACTACTTAGGATATTATACTAACACTTATAAGATACTATATTATGGTAATAGAAGGGTACTATATCAACACTCAGATTTTCTACATCCTTGTGAAACACATGAACGCATTTACTAATTTGTCAATTCTTATTCTAGTTCACTCTCTAACACGCCTACAATCTTCTATCCTTAAATTCTATGGAAAAGAACATGAATTACTACAACAGATTCAACCTTCTAGGGTTCTAACCTATTTACTATAAGATGGTAGAAAGTAACAATCAGGGTTACATTACAAAAATAGGGTTTTTGACAATCACTACGGATACTAAAAGGACAAGCTCTAGATCAAAAGATACTTAGATGATACTCCCATGCTAGGTTACTCATGTCTCTCATCTATACCTAGTATACCAGTCACTAGAATTCTTGTACCCTAAACCTCCATAACACTTGAGGTACTCTGCATCTTGCTACTAAGGTACTCTTATCTTGGTTTTTGGTGCAAACTCATATCTTACACCTAACAACCACCCTAGGATATTTACCTGTATCCGGTATAACATACCTAAATACTTACTAACCACTATGACACTATGACACTATGATATCTCACTAGTACCCTTATACCCATCATACTGTTCACTAGTACATACTACTTCTATACTCCAAGCATTATCAAGGTACTATGTCCACTGAACTTACTTCTGTATATGTTACCCTTCTTACTCACTGCCTAGAACACTTATAGGTTACCCCTCTTACTCACTGCCTAGAATACTTGTACTCTTTACCCTCCATGACACCTCCCTTATATATCCTATCTCAATATCACATTGGTGCACCTAGCTAATATTATCATCCACAATGATACTTACTGATACTAGATTGACACCTATCACCTATTACTCATCCAAATCTTGATACATCCTGAATACTCGCACTCTCTAGGCACTCTTGGTACACAGACACTAACTTTCTAACTATTCATAACATATGCACTTAATGTTATAGGTTACTAACTTCTTAATACTCATAACAGTCATCACACATACTACTGCCACTATTGACACTAGCTTACTCACCAAATTATCCCATCACACTTACTAGCTCCATAAATATCCTTGACTCATGCACTTAATATTCTATGCTACATGCTTAACACTGGTCTGCCCCATGGTCACACTATTGGTATCTCAGATACTAAACATCTACTTCATAATACTCATGGAACTTGTACTTCACTTCACCAGTATACAATTTATACATCACCCACTGTGCACTGTGCATACAATTCTAGACACTGTAGTTTCTTTCTCCTTCTATCACTCTTTAACACATCAACAGCCTCAAATACTAGGTGACATATCTTCACTAGACACTTGTTGGTGCACTCATTTTTTCCAAATCAATGCCCAACCTCCACATGTAACACAAATTCACTACCTAGCATAATACCTTCTAATACTATAACACTTACTTATACACCTATGGGTACCACTCTACCATGGCACACTCACTAATACCCTTCATGAATATACATTCTTCTACTCTCGACATACTCAAGTATCAATCACCCAATAGAATATCATGCTCCATTGATATCCAACACAAATTTTATGATACTTAATTGTTACATGGATCACTCAACTATATGAATTGATGACTATATAGAACATGCATGCTAACACTGATACCAACTCCTGGAACCACAACTGATACTCTCTACTCTCCTTTCTACCATTAGTACCAATACTAACTATACTGACACCTATCATAGAATGATTGCTATAAGGTACTGCTCTATGGGTTATCTCTAGACTGATGCCTACAGCTCACATGCCCAACCAGGAACCACTCACAGACTCATCAGCTACACTCTCAACAATCAACACTAATACTTAAAGACACAAACCTAATTGCAAGTTACCAAACTATTACACTATCCAAAAAACCTCAGGAACTAATAAAATGAAGCTCTATAAGGACTATCTAGAGAACTAAAAAAATATTTCTATTCCTGAGCTAGAGAAGGTGATGGAACATAATTCTATAATAACATGAGTGGAACGATATATGTGATACGTTATGAAAAAATTCAAGATAAAATCTGATAATCATACGCGTTTGTCCGAAATTATGTTACTCAGAATCCTCGTCACGCTAGTAAGCATAGCTGCGATAAACGATAGAGTCCATAACTAAGGTATATACCTCTATAATCATATTATCTAGAGTTCTCACCATGCCAACCTGTATGGTTGTGAGGAACTCTAAATTTCATAACTAAGATGTGTACATCTGAAGTCAGGTCTCTTCATTTCTGTCACGCCAGTTAGTATGGCTGCGATAAACTTTAGGCTCCATAACCAAGGCAGATGTTTACCATTCTCACTGTCCTCATCAACATATGACATCAGAATATACCAAAATTTAGTCCATAAAATTTACCTTGATATAAAAAATCAAATCAACAACGAACATCAAGAATCAAATTCAACAACGAACAAGTAAGAGTGAATGAAAATAAGAGGAAACAGATTTTAAAGTAGAGTTTTATAGCGAGGTTGTCAAGGGTCATCCCGGAATCTCTTAAGAAATCCTAATTTGTGATTGAGTACTTCTCATCCAAATATCCTATATCATATATCCTATAGCAGGATCGCAGTAGTACAACTAAGCCATTGTACTACCATAATATCGCTCTAGTTGCAATGCCTGACCTGCATGGGCTATCATAAAAATGTGTCACAACCCATCCCCGAATAATCGGATATGGGCCGTGGGTACGTCCATCCTACGCCGCAGCATCGACGGTAGAACGTTGTCTAGGTCTACTATACTAATGATTCATAATATATAGTGTCATCTCTATATCAAAATGAATACTCAATCACAATAATCTAAAGGGAGAATGAATAGAAGATAATCCAGATAACACTCTAAATAAATAAAACTACACATGACCTGTAAAAGAAATACTATCCTAGATCTCTACAAATGTTACCTCAAGTCCACAGTGTAAGAGCAGTCTTATCTACATCATCACTCTGAAATCCCATAATGGAGAGCACAACAATCACTAAAAAATATTATCCAGTCAGGATTAGAGCGAAGTATACCTCTAACAGCAGTTGCAATAAATGATAAAGACTATGTAGCAGTAAATAGAGAGAATATACAAGATAAATAGAGCATGGAAGCAAATATATAGGAATAAGAAATACAGGAAATACATACAAGAGAAATGAGCATCATATATAAGAGTCCAAAAATATAACTAACTAAGTGAGTGAGTACTAGCTTCAACATACGACCGGCTTGGGTCTTTTATTCAGGAATTATGGTCTGGTTAATCATACGTGCGGTGTATGATTAACACTATACATGAAAATAGAAACTGCAGGGTATGATCACATATCTATACTAACACTCTTCGCCCCCGACTGGTATAGTGGATCCAACCATGGCATGCTATGATACCAGATTCCATAAGAAGGGCGCTAATCTTCTCATGAATCAGTGTCCATACATGTACAAGAACAACAAAGCTTGCACATGATACACCCGAAACTACCAGAAATAATATCTCATGATGGGATCCAGAAATACCATGATGGGATCCAGAAATACCAATCCGTGTAAGCATGTTTCAAGAAGTCAAGAATATCTACACTAAATACAAGAAACATAGAAGATATCATAAACGAGAAACTGTCAAAAAATATACTCGCCTGAAACCCGGGGTAAAGTATCAACGGTATCCGAAATAGTGCATCACAGACCTAAATATGGAATATCATATCAATACAATGTTTGAAATGATAAACAAGTTAATTAGTCAAATTCTAGGTCTTTAGGCCATCTTTAAGTCAAACTAGGCCAAAATAGTCAAACTAGTCAAACTTGGTCCAACTAACCATTTCTAGGTTGTACTAATCTATATCCAAGTTTCTAGGTTGGTATCTTGAGGATACAGGCCATTTTAGCTAAAACTAGGTATTATGATACCTTATTGTCACGTCCCAGTCCCAAAATACGTAGGACCAGGAATACGTGACACGCCAGCTACGCATTCGACCAGACTCTGGTCTGACTCGAATACGTATAAGCTGTAAAATATAAAGGGCACTAACTAGATATCCCATAAATGTAAATCTCTATGCTCAATCCACAATGTACAATAGTATACAAGAAAGAGCTATATGTACTAGAGTCGGCCGCCCAATAACACACTAACTCGAATAGACTCGAGAAGAAGTATGAGTCTATAAAAACTAGGCTACAACAACAGATGAATAATCAATGTAAAATAACCATAATGCCGATAGATAAGATGTGAGTACCTAGTACCATGCTCGCAAGATATGCAACTCCAACAGCCACTCCAAATGCTCCGTAATCATCTATGCTGCAAAACTGGCAGGAAACCAGATCCTCAGAGGGACATAACAAGGTACAGAAATACAACATGCCAGGTAAACAGAAAATACAAGTGCACGACAGGGTACTCTATCATATCCAACTAGTGTGACACAGTTTAAAGACAATGTTCGACGCGTGGGCTGTCCAAAATAAAATCGTAGCTCCGGACACGGAAATACACGACACGTACCGCAGCTCCGGGCAAAGAGTCACACGGGTGAAACCACTACACTAGATACAGGATCACAATATAAATACTACATAAATATATAAGCGCGTGAGGAGCCCAAGCGTCTAGTAACTGTCTTCCCCTTCCCAAGCGGTCAACGATTGTGCGTTGAACCTGAACCTCTAACTACAGTCTCGACACACAGAAATAACTCAACAGACGCGACCCTAAGGTCGTCCCAGTCTCTGGTCATGATGTCAGTATCAGGATACAGGAATCTGGCACGATCACAGTGTATGAGTGTGTCCTGGGGTATCGATGTACTCAGGTACGTGCATCGAGGTACTACAAAGCATCTAACAATTATTCTAAGATATTACGACGAACGTCAGCACCCGGTTGTGATCCGGACGCGAGGTATCGAACGTTAACATAAATACGTGCACAATGTACATAAAGAACAACAAGTATCTGTAATCTGAAATACAGGGTGGCAAGGTACACTTGCCTGCGTCTGGCTGCTGATGACGAGGATCCGGTATCACGTCCAAGTCCTCATGTCCCGCAGTACCTAGAGATGAGATACAAACCAGAATCAATAATCTATTCCACGACAGACAGGGATGCGACACACATCTATACCTAAACTCAGTCTCAAACTCAAATAGTTAACTACTAATTTCACAGTCCTCAATCTCTGATCCTTGATCCGAATAATACCTATCTCAATCACCTGTATAATATCATCAGACCCAATCCTCAATCTCTAATGTTCACCATGATGTTTTTCAGTAGTTCAAGTCATGATCATCCTCAGATTTCACCTCAGTGTTCACAGATGTTATCTTGCACATTGACGTCTCAAGCTCGAATAAATAATTATTATTCTTAATCCTAAATCACGGTCTCAGGATTTGATATTATGTCCATTTCACGATCAAGCACCTGCTCCCAAGGTCCATCAATATTTTAATGCCATATTAATTTTCAGTAATAGTTTGCAACAGCTAAAACAACAATGACCCATCCGCGTATATATAATTTATGTCCTCAAACAACTTTATCACATCTTCCAATATTTATCCAAGGATCGATGTCCCTCTACCATTTTAATTTATATGCTTCTTGGTATTAATCACTGTGTTCATATCACCATCATTTCTTAATCGTTTAAATGCATGCACAACAACTTTAATCAAACGCATATGTTAAATGAAAAACCCGAACATTTCAAACTTAGCATTTGAACCTTATTTACTGACCATGTAATTTCCTCAAAATTCCCAATACGATTATAACCCCAAACAAAGATCCAATATTTCTCTAACCCTATCTTGATGTATTTTCATTAATTATTTCAAATACTTATGTAGGTAAACCCTAACCACTACAATAAATCATAATCGCATATTATCACAAGATCATTTCACTATACTACACTACTAAATAATATATAAATATGTAGAGGGGGGAAAAGTCGTTCACCTCGGCGACGAGGTTACAATGGTGGTGGTGCTGGCCAGACAGGGAAGGACAGGCCGAACAGGGATGACGATGGGGTGGCGCTGATGGCAGTAAGCCGGCGCGGGAAGCAGCAGGATACGGTGGACCGCAGTACGCCGGAGTGCGGGCTGTTGATGACTGTAGCGGATCGTAGTACGCCCGAGGAGGCTGCTGATGCGGTGGTGCACAGCCGGAGTCGGGGGTGCAGTCGGCCGTAGTGCGGGCTGGAATGAGGGCGGGGAAGAACCATACGCCGGAGTCGGGGGAATGCTGCACAGTGGGGTCGAGGGGTGGTGCGGCGCTGTGCACAGCCGGAGCCAAGATGCGGGTGCGGGTGCACAGCCGTCGCCGGAGCGGTGCGGCGCTAACGGGAGTAGGCGAGGTGGTGGTAGAAAGAGTAGGAGGTGGTGGCGGTGGTAATGCATCAGCTCGCGGGTGGCCGGAGTACGGGAGTGGCTCGGCCGGGGTTGGTGTCGAAGCCGCGGGGATGAGTTGGCTGGTGGAGGAAGCTCGTCGGTCGGGGGAGGAGTGCACAACCGGGTCGGCGGAGGAAGTGCTGTACAGTGGGTCGGCGGGGAAGTAGCCGGAGCTGCAGCGGGGTCGGTGAAGTCGGCCGGTCGGGTCTTCTTCAGGGAAGAAGAAGAAAGGAAGAAGAAGAAGAAGAAGAATGGTGGAAAAATGGAGATGAAGAGATGAAGAAAAGAAGAAGTTCAGCTGTAGTTTAGGAAGAGGGAGGAGAGAGAGAGAGGGTGGGGTTTCCCAAATGTAGGGATTAGGGCTTGCTTGGGATGTGTGCTTGAGGAGACATTAAATAGGGGAGGTGGTGTTGGAATGTGTGGTGGAGATGCTTCAATTCAAATGAAGGGTCATGATTGATCATGGAGAAATATGTTTCTTCATGAAAATAAAGGAGGAGATGGGTTGACTACGGTCAAAGGATGGTAAGCTCTCCATTTGGTCTTGGCCAATGGGGTGAGGGCACCTAAAAACATTAAATTGCAACTTAGCTCCTTAAATTCGGAAAATTGCATGAACACATAAAATGACGCAAAAATTGTAGAGAAAATTACGGTTGATGATTTGCATGGCGAGGGGGTGTTGGGGGTTTGCCACGGGTTTAATTTAATGGCCATCGGGATTAATTAAGGATTAAAATAGGATTAGGCAAAATTGGTATCCCCGATTTAAAATAGAATTACAGTGCCCCGCGCTTTTAAATTAAATGGGGGCACTTGGGATCAAAATTCAGAAATGACACAAAGGTCAAAAATGGTGGGCGCTTGGAGTCAGTCCTGGACCCTTTAGTTGGTCCGGCTCAACGGGTTAAGTTGATATCTCAAAATTGAGGGTAACGACACAGGTGTCCGACACGGAATTAAATATGGATTACGGTTACGAAAAATTGTGCAATTAATTTACAGCACAACGAAAACGATTTTGAGTGACAGAAAAGTCCAGTGCCTAATTTGGCGGGTCAAGTCCGAAGTACAATAGTCCGATGGAATTATGGGCTGATATTGGGCTCTGAACAATTAAGCAATGGTAGGGCGCGCCAAGGATTTTAATTTAATAAATTAAAATAACAGTCATACTCAACTCCACTCTAAACCTCAACATCTATGGCTAAATCCAAGATTTTCCAATTCCAACCTGACTTTCTATAGAATAAATCGAGGGGGTTTACATTCTTCCCAACTTAGAAAAATTTTGTCCCCGAAATTAAAAGTAAAGCTCGATAATATCTAAAAGAATTTTAAAACAACTAGCAATCAAATTCTGTATGTAAATTCGTACCTTGCTCCTAAAATAAGTACGGGAACCGCCGCCGAATAGAATCCTCGCACTCCCAATTAGACTCGCCTGGTGAATGGTGCTTCCATGCCATTCTGACAAGTCGAATCGTCTGCCCTCTCCAAGTCCTCTCGCTGTGGTCGAGGATCTCGACTGGCTGCTCTACGTAAGACAGACTGGGCCCGACTGTAATCTCTGAATGATCAAGCACGTGGCTAGGGTCTGCGACATATCTCCTCAGCTGCGATACGTGAAATACGTCATGTACTCCCTCTAATGATGGAGGTAATGCAAGACGGTAAGCCACTTCGCCAACTCGTTTCAAGATGTCAAAAGGCCCGATGTACCTCGGACTCAGCTTGTCTCTGCCTCCGAATCTGATGGTACCCCGAGTAGGCGATATCCTCAAAAATACATGGTCACCCTCCTTGAACTCCAATGGTCTGCGGTGCGCATCAGCCCAATGTTTCTGTCTGTCCTGTGCTGCACGCAGGTGGCTCTGAATCTGCTTGACCTTCTCCACTGTCTGTGTCACCGACTCCGGACCAAGTATCTGACGCTCTCCCACGTCACTCCAACAAACTGGCGACCTATATTTCCTGCCGTACAGTGCCTCATAAGGTGCCATCTGTATGCTGGCCTGGTAACTGTTATTGTAGGAGAATTCCACCAAGTGTAGGTGGTCCTCCCAAGATCCTCCAAAATCAATCATGCACGCTCTCAACATATCCTCTAATATCTGTATCGTGCGCTCTGACTGACCATCAGTTTGTGGATGATATGTAGTGCTGAACTTGAGACGAGTTCCTGGGCTCTCCTGCATACTCTGCCGAAAATATGACGTGAATCTGGAATCACGATCCGATACGATGCTGACAGGCACTCCATGTAATCGTACTATCTGCCTCATATACATGTCAGCTAGTATCTCTGTGTATTGTCCAACTCTGAAGGGCAAGAAATGTGCAGACTTGGTGAGTCTGTCTACGATAACCCAAACTGCATCCTTCCCGCTAGGGCTTCGCGGGAATCCTGTGACGAAGTCCATGGTAATGTGTTCCCACTTTCTCTCGGGAATGGGAAACAGCTGCAATAGTCCTACAGTTCTCTGTTATTCAGCCTTGTCTTGCTGACAAACCAAGCATCTTGCCACAAATCTCGCAATTTCTCTCTTCATCCCATGCCACCAGAAATGCTGCCTCAAGTCTCGGTACATCTTCGTACCCCCGGGATGAATGGAATAAATCGAGCTATGTGCCTCGGTCATCAACTCTTGGCGTAGCTCACCACTCGGAACATATAGGCAATCTCCACACCTCAACGTTCCGTCTTCATGAATCCTGAGTCCCGTTTGCATGTCGGCCTATGTCCTTTCTCGCAGTCATCTAAATCTCGTATCTGTAGGCAAGGCTGCCTTGATCCTCTTAATAAATATGGACTGAACCTCGAGGCTGGCCATATGTTCATTCATGCCTGGCAATACGATCTTAATCCTGAAGATCCTCTAACAACGACGATGAGTCATAAAAATATGCCATGGGCTTCCTGCTTAAGGCATCCGCTACTACATTCGCCTTGCCAGGGTGGCACTGTAACTCGATATCGTAATCTATCATCAACTCCTGCCAGTGCCTCTGTCTCATGTTGAGCTCCTTCTTCGTGTAGGCATACTTCAGACTTTTGTGATCTGTATAAATCTCATCACACTCTCCATAAAGGTAGTGTCGCCATAGCTTTAGTACAATTTTTACTGCAGCTAGCTCTAGATCGTGCGTCTGATAGTCCTTCTCATGAACCCTTAGTTGTCCTGATATGTAGACTATCTATTCTATCTAAACATAACTCATATTTGCTGAGCTTGGCATACAACCTTTCTGTCTCAGCGTCTCCAACACGATCCTGAGATATCTCTCGTGCTCCTCCTGGCTCTTAGAGCATACCAATATATCGTCTATAATTACCACCATGAACTTATCTAAGTACTGGTGGAAAATACTGTTCATCAGGTTCATAAATATTGTTGGCGCGTTGGTTAAACCAAACGGTACGACTAGAAACTCATAGAGTCCATACTTCGTCCGAAAAGCCGTCTTCGGAATGTCCTCTCTCCGTACCTAGATCTGATGATAGCTGGATCTGAGATCGATCTTCAAAATACATATGCGCCACATAGCTGATTCGAATAAATCTTTGACGTGCGACAAGGGTTTTTGCTCTTTATCGCTACGGTATTTAATGCCCTGTAACTGTTATGCAACGTATCGTCCCGTCCTTCTTTGGTGCAATAAGATGGTTGCTCCCCATAGAAAAATTCTAGCCCGACTGAAACCCTTGTCTAAGAGATCCTCTACTATGGACCTTCAACTCAGCCAACTCTATCGGTGCTAGTCTAAAGACGGGAAAATAACTAGCTCGGCTCTTGGAGTCAACTCTGTAACAAACTCTTCTTTCAGGTGGCAGACCTAAAAGATTCTCTAGAACACATCCTCAAACCCTGATAAAATATGGTGGTACACTGGTTGACTTCCTGCGTTGTATACCCCTAAGGTAGAGGGGCACCATGCTCCCGGGCTCCCTGAAGTATCTCAAACTCAGGGTAATCTGGTGGTCATAAATAATGTAATCACGTCGATAATCTCACGTCGCGTGGTATTGGCTCAATCAATCCATGTCTAGGATAAGGTCATAGTCTAGACTCTAACCTCAAGATAAATTCTCCTGTTCTATTTTCAACATCAATCCTTAAAAGAAAATGTTTCCTTGCCCAATGTATAATTTCTCTTCTCCTCAAGGTTTTTCTTTAAAATTTTATTCCCCGAATTTCTTCTTTTCGCTATTCATCTCTCCAAGTCACAAGTACAATGATGGCATCACTCAAGCACATACTAAAATTTCTGGAATCCGATCATTATCTTCCAAATGAGATCCTAAAATTTTATCTCCTCTAGTCCATAATATCATTCCTGGTATTGTTATCATATACAACCACTTGTTTCCATCATCAGGCTTTGCATTCCCGTAAATCATTCTAGGTCATGATCAACAATCCTTCTAGCTCTCAGTACTTCCAAGATCACTGTTACCTCAAGCACAAGTAGGGTACTACTGGGTCCAACTCTCATGCCAACCTTCCACACTAGTTCTAGAATCCAAAGAATCCAAAGAACCCATCAATCTATCCTGATAAGGTAACAATCTTCTCAGAGAAAGGTATACGAATTCTGTCTTCTGTCGTCTGGTCTTCGATCTTCTTCTGGAAGGAAATCATCAGTCACAAGCATTCGTCTCCCCGAACAATAGGGGACGAGAAACAAGGATAGCAATATTGACGAAGATTGAATGAATGCAAAGTGGAAGTCCAAGGGCGATAATCACATACAAAGAGTTTTTAAAATCGATTATGGATTGAGATCCTATTCAACAATCATAACATCTATTCCTAATTTGCAGGCTCGCTTGGCACAGTCAGGTGACCAAGAAGATTTAAATTGGACCTGCATGGGCCACCACAAAAATATGTCACGCTCCAGTCCCAAAATACGTAGGACCAGGAATACGTGACACGCCAGCTACGCATTCGACCAAACTCTGGTCTGACTCGAATACGTATAAGCTGTAAAATATAAAGGGCACTAACTAGATATCCCATAAATGTAAACCTCTATGTCTCAATCCATAATATACAATAGTATACAAGAAAGGGCTATATGTGCTAGAGTCAGCCACCCAATAACACACTAACTCGAATAGACTCGAGAAGAAGTATGAGTCTATAAAAACTAGGCTACAACAGCAGATGAATAATCAATATAAAATAACCATAATGCCGATAGATAAGATGTGAGTACCTGCTACCATGCTCGCAAGACATGCAACTCCAACAGCCACTCCAAATGCTCCATAATCATCTATGCTGCAAAACTGGCAGGGAACCAGGTCCTCAGAGGGACGTAACAAGGTACAGAAATACAGCATGCCAGGTAAACAGAAAATACAAGTGCACGACAGGGTACTCTATCATATCCAACTAGTGTGACACAGTTTAAAGACAATGTTCGACGCGTGGGCTGTCCAAAATAAAACCGTAGCTCCGGACACGGAAACACACGGCACGTACTGCAGCTCCGGGCAAAGAGTCACACGGGTAAAACTGCTACACTAGATACAGGATCACAATATAAATACTACATAAATATATAAGTGCGTGTAGAGGAGCCCAAGCGTCTAGTAACTGTCTTCCCCTTCCCAAGCGGTCAACGATTGTGCGTTGAACCTGAACCTCTAACTACAGTCTCGACACACAGAAATAACTCAACAGACGTGACCCTAAGGTCGTCCCAGTCTCTGGTCATGATGTCAGTATCAGGATACAGGAATCTAGCACGATCACAGTGTATGAGTGTGTCCTGGGGTGTCGATGTACTCAGGTACGTGCATCGAGGTACTACAAAGCATATAACAATTATTCTAAGATGTTACGACGAACGTCAGCACCCGGTTGTGATCCGGACGCGAGGTATCGAACGTTAACATAAATACGTGCACAATGTACATAAAGAACAACAAGTATCTGTAATCTGAAATACAGGGTGGCAAGGTACACTTGCCTGTATCCGGCTGCTGATGACGAGGATCCGGTATCACGTCCAAGTCCTCAGGTCCTGCAGTACCTAGAGATGAGATACAAACCAGAATCAATAATCTATTCCACGACAGATAGGGATGCGATACACATCTATACCTAAACTCAGTCTCAAACTCAAATAGTTAACTACTAATTTCACAGTCCTCAATCTCTGATCCTTGATCCGAATAATACCTATCTCAATCACCTGTATAATATCATCAGACCCAATCCTCAATCTCTAATGTTCACCATGATGTTTTTCAGTAGTTCAAGTCGTGATCATCCTCAGATTTCACCTCAGTGTTCACAGATGTTATCTTGCACATTGACGTCTCAAGCTCGAATAAATAATTATTATTCTCAATCCTAAATCACGGTCTCAGGATTTGATATTATGTCCATTTCACGATCAAGCACCTGCTCCCAAGGTCCATCAATATTTTAATGTCATATTAATTTTTAGCAATAGTTTGCAACAGCTAAAACAACAATGACCCATCCGCGTATATATAATTTATGTCCTCAAACAACTTTATCACATCTTCCAATATTTACCCAAGGATCGATGTCCCTCTACCATTTTAATTTATATGCTTCTTGGTATTAATCACTGTGTTCATGTCACCATTATTTCTTAATTGTTTAAATGCATGCACAACAACTTTAATCAAACACATATATTAAATGAAAAACCCTAACATTTCAAACCTAGCATTTGAACCTTATTTACTGACCATGTAATTTCCTCAAAATTCCCAATACGATTATAACTCCAAACAAAGATCCAATATTTCTCTAACCCTATCTTGATGTATTTCTATTAATTATTTCAAATACTTATGTAGGTAAACCCTAACCACTACAATAAATCCTAATCGCATATTATCATAAGATCATTTTACTATACTATACTATTAAACAATATATAAATATGTAGAGGGGAGAAAGTCGTTCACCTCGACGACGAGGTTGCAATGGTGGTGGTGCTGGCCGGACAGGGAAGGACAGGCCGGACAGGGATGACGATGGGGTGGCGCTGATGGCAGTAAGCCGGCGCGGGAAGCAGCGGTATGCGGCGGACCGCAGTACGCCGGAGTGTGGGCTGTTGACGACTGTAGCGGATCGTAGTACGCCCGAGGGGGCTGCTGATGCGGTGGTGCACAACAGGAGTCGGGGGTGCAGTCGGCCGGAGTGCGGGCTGGAATGAGGGCGGGGAAGAACCACACGCGGGAGTCGGGGGAATGCTGCACAGTGGGGTCGAGGGGCGGTGCGGCGCTGTGCACAGCCAGAGCCAAGATGCGGGTGCGGGTGCACAGCCGTCGCCGGAGCGGTACGGCACTGACGGGAGTAGGCGAGGTGGTGGTAGGAAGAGTAGGAGGTGGTGGCGGTGGTAATGCATCAGCTCGCGGGTGGCCGGAGTACGGGAGTGGCTCGGCCGGGGTTGGTGTCGAAGCCGCGGGGATGAGTTGGCTGGTGGAGGAAGCTCGTCGGTCGGGGGAGGAGTGCACAGCCGGGTCGGCGGAGGAAGTGCTATACAGTGGGTCGGCGGGGAAGTATCCGGAGCCGCCGCAGGGTCGGTAAAGTCGGCCGATCGGGTCTTCTTCAGGGAAGAAGAAGAAAGGAAGAAGAAGAAGAATGGTGGAAAAATGGAGAAGAAGAGATGAAGAAAAGAAGAAGTTCAGCTGTAGTTTAGGAATAGGGAGGAGAGAGAGAGGGGGTGGGGTTTCCCAAATGTAGGGATTAGGGCTTGCTTGGGATGTGTGCTTGAGGAGACATTAAATAGGGGAGGTGGTGTTGGAATGTGTGGTGGAGATGCTTCAATTCAAATAAAGGGTCATGATTGATCATGGAGAAATATGTTTCTTCATGAAAATAAAGGGGGAGATGGGTTGACTACGGTCAAAGGATGGTAAGCTCTCCATTTGATCTTGGCCAATGGGGTGAGCGCACCTAAAAATATTAAATTGCAACTTAGCTCCTTAAATTCGGAAAATTGCATGAACACATAAAATGACACAAAAATTGTGAAGAAAATTGCGGTTGATGATTTGCATGGCGAGAGGGTGTTGGGGGTTTGGCACGGGTTTAATTTAATGGCCATCGGGATTAATTAAGGATTAAAATAGGATTAGGCAAAATTGGTATTCCCGATTTAAAATAGAATTACAGTGCCCCGCGCTTTTAAATTAAATGGGGGCACTTGGGGTCAAAATTCAGAAATGACACAAAGGTCAAAAATGGTGGGGGCTTGGAGTCAGTCCTGGACCCTTTAGTTGGTCCGGCTCAACGGGTTAAGTTGGTATCTCAAAATTGAGGGTAACGACACAGGTGTCCGACACGGAATTAAATATGGATTACGGTTATGGAAAATTGTGCAATTAATTTAGAGCACAACGAAAATGATTTTGAGTGACAGAAAAGTCCAGTGCCTAATTTGGCGGGTCAAGTCCGAAGTACAATAGTTCGATGGAATTATGGGCTGATATTGGGCTCCGAACAATTAAGCAATGGTAGGGCGCGCCAAGGGTTTTAATTTAATAAATTAAAATAACAGTCAGACTCAACTCCACTCTAAACCTCAACATCTGTGGCTAAATCCAAGATTTTCCAATTCCAACCTGACTTTTTATAAAATAAATCGAGGGGGTTTACACTTATTGTATCAATATCCAAATATAACTTACACTAATATTAACACTAGGTAATATATTCATTACCTTATATTAAACTTTCATAACTACTATACTAATACTAGTTAGTATATATCAATACCTAACTCACATATATACGTTATACAATGCTTTAACAATATAACTTAATACTAATCTCGAATACCCATACTAGGATACTCTAACCAAGTGTCAAATAGAACACTATACCCTCATTAACTATTACCTTACAATACTCAAGTATTGACAGTTGATACTTGATACTACTTAACACTAGGACACCTTACCTAATGTAACTAATACTAGAGCCCCCCTAGGACTGAACATATACCACATTCTATCTTAAGATAAAAACACACACACATATATACAATTCCTTACTTATAAATCTAATACCCAGGTACTAAAGCCTAATATACCAACTGATAACCCTTGTCTATACTACATGTAACTGCAATATGTTGTTGGGGGAATAGAATATTGTACTAAGTGTACTAAAATTAGCTTACATCACCACCCATGATCACCCTACTTCTGCTGCTACTAACCTTCAACTTCTCAGACCAAAACATGACCAATAACCCAACAGCCATCCACAGCAGCACACCCATCTAACCTCTACTGCTGCTGTTGTTTCAGAGTTCACCCAATATCTGAACTCTAACAGCCCACACACTATAATACCCAGGTAGCACCCCGTACTCTCCTACTCTAAACTCCACCATCACAACACAATTTAGCTCAAAATCCATCACTTCACATTGACTGAACAGGATACCCCTACTCCTATTTTAAACTCCACATCAAGCACATACACCAATTAATATTAACACAAGATATACGTATACAAATGTATGTATATAACATATACATCAAATAATTACTTAAATATATAATTAGAATACAATATATATATATATATATATATATATATATATATATATATATATATATATATATATATATATATATATATATATATATATAATTTATAATACAATAAAATACACAAAATATATTACATGACAATTCCACAAATACAAGTGGTGCATCATCTCAATAGCACACTAGATCTATGATACCGTTGTGATACACCCTTGATACTCAATCCAAATCTCACGCAACTCTCCATAAGTGTTATGAACAAGTCTAATATCATAATTAGAGGCAAATCAAAGTACTAGCTACCCATTCTAGTGCCTGTGGCAAAATATGACATGTGTAGCTCCCATGTCGAAGGAAAAACTCCTAAATTAACCCGTGTCACAAAATATTATGACACAGCCTACTCGTATCCAATTATGGATACGACACTAGTCTCACACAACCACACTAATATCAATTTGGTCCAATTGACCTATTGATAAACACATGGTGCACCAATTTCAGATTTTCTTCAAATTGGGCACAAAGTACACCATAACATTCACAATAAGGGTCCATAGAGGTCAACTTTTCTTTCTATAGGTAGCCCAAGTCCATATGTGGGTTCCTAATAGGTTAATTACATAATTAGAGTCAAATTATACCTATTGGGAGATTAATTCCCAATACAAGTCTCCAATTGGGCTCAAAGAGGCCTCAACTTGCAATCTCTCCCCTCTTGCTTCTAGAACATCTAATGGTGAAGTAGGAAAGAAATTGGAAGGGATTTGGTATAGGAATAAAAGAAATTTAGGGAAGAACACCAAGTGAAATAAAAAGAAAATGGAATGAGAGGGAGGAGAGATAATCTTCTCTCTCTATAGAGGCCAGCCACTAACCCCTTTTTCAAGCAATGTACAAAGAAACTAATGTCCCCATTGGGTTGTCATGATAGATTTTTAATTAAGGAGAAAGTTTCTACTCCTAATGGATGTTTAATTAAAACACTAACTAATCCAAAGGTGACTAATTATTGGGCCCAAATAGATCTAACTTAAATATTGGTCCATGGTTCATAACAAGTCTAGTTAGGTCCACTAACACAAGTCCAATTATTAATATAGCCTACTAATAATAATTAAATAATACGATAATTAAATATAGAACATGCATAATAATTAAATAATTATAAAATTACCAAAATACCCCTAGTCAAAAAATGTGGTAGTGACAACTGCGTAGTCCCGGGCGGATCTGAAACGATAGAAATGATAAGTCGCATCCTCATTCTACCTGCCATAAAGTTGGCTTTCAGCCACAAGCTAGCCCTTCTACCGGCCATGGTGTGTTGCATCCACCGTGGTCTCCGTAGCTTTGCCGATAAGGTAGAGGACCATCCTAGTAAGGGGTATTTCAACAAGGTCGAGCTTCTTTACCATTATTTGATGGGTTGGCTTCTCCTACATCACGGGTCCTTAATAAGCCCTGGGATCGATAAGGATATGGTGGTCGTCTATGCCCTGATCTGCAGGTATCAGAAGATGGAGTGGAAGTACGATACAGTCCCTGCTTGTAGGAGGGATCTCTGCTTCATGACTGGCTGGACCTTTTTTACGTCCGAGCTAGAGTTTACTGACGACGAAAGAAATGCCGTTCACTACGATGACGGAGGGGCACCTCGACATTTTTATGGCAGGCTCTTTCATTGGCTTTAAGCCATCTGTCCGTCTCATCCAGTGTATCAGAATAAGGCTGTTATTTTCGTGGAACCTTACTTGTCCAGTCGGTTTGCTCGTCAATTCGGCTACACTCAGCTCTTATTGGATCATCCGAGTGCTTCTCTCGGATACTGTAATACTCCACTCCGCGTCGGCATTATGTATCAAGGTAAGTGGGCAGAACTTCGTTATCTGATTCTTGTACACCTTAATAATAAATTTGAGTTTTTGAATGCTTATTTTCATAAGAGAATGATAGAACCTGGCTTGCATGATAATAAGAGAACTCACCTAGCTTATCTTTGAAATGATCATGTCTTCTTAACTAAGAGACCCTGAAACGCTTGTCTAAAAGTATATGTTTGCATGAACATATTTCACTATCGCCTATGCTCCGAGAGAACCATATTGTATACCTGAATGTGTTCAAAGATAAGACGGCTTTCCCCGCAACAAAGAAATATCGTCTGATAGTTCGTCTCGTTTGCATACTAGTTTATTTGATAGTGTTTCATGCATTCGCATCGGTCGGACAATGGCTATTGGTGGAAAGCAACCATGCGTCACGGCTGCTACAGAGATAGTAGAAAGCAACCATGTGTCACGGCTGCCAATAGTATCAAATAAATGAGTTATTGGTTAGCTGGATCAACCACTGCCGATCCTGAGATACTTGGGGACCACACTGCATATAAGATAGTTCATTGTATTGGCTTGGATAGAGGATCGCCCCTAGATGTGCATTTTATGTCTAGATGTGCATTTGTCCCTGGAGTCTTTGAGTATAGCTCATGAGACACGCTGCGCACACCCTGATAACAGATCAAACGGCTTATCTTCCTTGCTTGCTTGCTTAATATCGAATATGAACTCTGTTTTCAAAGATATTTTATAAACAAAGTAATATGACTCCGTTCAGTATTGCATGTAACGAACATAGGTAAAACTAGAAAGATCACTAGTAATATAATATTTTATAACATGATTACTTAGTATTGGTTTTAGTGAATGTTTGCTTCTGTTCAGTTGTTTATTCTCACCAGTACTTATAAAAGTGCTGACCCACCAACAATTTACTTGCTTGCAGGTACTGGATCATCCGAGGGAGCAATAGGCGTGCCTCATCCCCAAGACCCAAAATTCTGGTTTCAATTGCCTCGAGTTGCTATCATATAAAGGGGCATAATATATGGAACGATGCCTTTGTGAACAAAGAAACCCAAGTCCCTCGATTGCCCCGAATACTCAGTTGGCTAAATGCATTACATTGTAATAATGTCCCTCCGCTGCTTACTCGATTGATGCTATGATAGCCAAACTTTAATGATGTTGCCTTGTGCGGGCATAACCCCAGGCTCGCACGACATCACGTCCCGGTATCAAACGACCATACGCGCTCTACGGGAGTGCCGAGGTATGGTGATTCGCGTCCTGTGTGCCAGGGTACAGTGATTCGCGTCCGGTCTACTACGGGGGAAACGATGGTCGGGAGGCCCTCGGGGCCGGGCGTGGCATAATGGTATCAGAGCAGATTCGATTCTTTGCCCAATTTTGTTGCTATGACTCTGAGATATGCTCGATATGGTATTATAATAGAGTGTTCCATACAATAAGTCCATAGATATCCTCAAAGTTGTGCAAATGTTTTCTAGACTTGACTTGATTGTTTCGATTGAGTACGGCGAGGGATGAGGACTATCGCTGCTCGGAATATCGAGAAGTTTATCCTTGAAGTTTCGAGGATGAAACTTTTTGTTGGTGGATAAGTATGTAATCCCCCGCTTTGCGTCGACATTATGTATCAAGGTGAGTGGGCAGAACTTCGTTCTCTGATTCTTGCACGCCTTAATAATAAATCTGAGTTTTTGAATGCTTGTTTTCATAAGAGAATGATAGAAACTGCCTTGCATGGTAATAAGAGAACTCACCTAGCTTGTCTTTGAAATGATCATGTCTTCTTAACTAAGAGACCCTGAAACGCTTGTCTAAAAGCATGTGTTTGCATGAACATGTTCCACTATCGCCTATGCTCCGAGAGAACCATATCGTGTGCCTGAATGTGTTCAAAGATAAGGCGGCTTACCCCGCAACAAAAAACTATTGTTTGATGGTTCATCTCGTCTGTATACTAGAGTTTATTTGATATTGTTTCATGCATTCGCATTGGTCGGACAATGGCTATTGGTCGAAAGCAACAATGCGTCACGGGTGCAACAGAGATAGTGGAAAGCAACCATGGTCACGGCTGCCAATAGTATCAGATAAATGAGTCATTGGTTAGCTGGATCAACTACTGCCGATCCTGAGATACTCGGAGACCGCACTGCATATAAGATAGTTCATTATGTTGGCTTGGATAGAGGACTGCCCCTAGATGTGCATTTTGTGTCTAGATGTGTATTTGTCCCTAGAGTCTTTGAGTATAGCTCACGAGACATGTTGCGCATACCCTGATAACAGAATGAACGGCTTGTCTTGCTTGCTTGCTTAATATCGAATATGAACTCTGTTTTCAAAGATGTTTTATAAACAAAGTAATATGACTCCGTTCAGTATTGCATGTAACGAACATAGGTAAAACTAGAAAGATCACTAGTAATGTAATATTTTATAACATAATTACTTAGTGTTGATTTTAGTGAATGTTTGCTTCTGTTCAGTTGTTTATTCTCACCAGTACTTATAAAAGTGCTGACCCACCAACAGTTTACTTGCTTGCAGGTACTGGATCGTCCGAGGAAGCGATAGACGTACCTCATCCCCAAGACCCAGAATTCTGGTTTTGATTGCCTCGAGTTGCTATCGTACAAAGAGGCATAATGTGTGGAATGATGCCTTTGTGAACAAAGAAACCCAAGTCCCTTTATTGGCCCGAATACTCAGTTGGCTAAATGCATTGCATTGCAACAATGTCCCTCCGCTGCTTACTCAATTGATGCTATTATAGCCAAACTTTAATGATGTTGCCTTGTGCAGGCACAATCCCAGGCTTGCACGGCATCACGTTCCGGTATCAAACGGCCATATGCGCCCTGCGGAAGCACCGAGGCATGGTGATTCACGTCCGGAATGCCGAGGTACGGTAATTTACGTTCGGTCCGCTGCGGGGGAAACGGTGGTCGGGAGGCCCTCGGGCTAGGGCGTGACAGATACAGTGGCAGTTTGTTCGACGGGGCCCAAGCATGGAGTCACTATAATGTTATTGGCACCCAGGTCTGGTTTCAATTGCCAAAAGTCGAAGTCATACCAAAAATGCTGTATACAACAATGAAGTATATTTGTACGACGAATGCTCCGTCGACTAATTACTTCAATCTCGAGAGAAGTTATATCGAAGGTACCATGCTGATGCCTTCGGATGCAAAAGTATGTTGGACGCCCAAGAAGGGTAAAAGAGTGGCCAGACCTCTGATCATAGAGCTAGAACCGTCAACCGGGGAGGAAACAACGTCTCCTTCTGATGATCCCCCGCCTGCTAAGCCCAAGTTAAAGGTCGATACACATCATGCACGCTACTATAGAAAGGCGAGGACGCATATGGTCCCAGAGACAGAACCTGTGGCAAAGTCAAAGTCCCTTACGAAGGAGACTGTGAGCAAAGAGGTAGGACCCCTTGTACTAGTGATTTCTGAAGCAGAGCCCACTTTAAATGCTATGGCGGTATTCGTAAACCCTTTTATTTTGATTTTTCCTGGTCCTCTATATAAATATCTCGCTTCTAGTCTATTTAAAAATTTGCAAACACAAGAGAGAAGGGACAATTTCCAGTGAACAGCCTCTTCAGTGGTTTCTTACGCCGAATCGGAAGAGGAAATCCCCTCCAGAGTCTGATGTGGGTGCCTCAAAACCAGTTCCTGAGGCCTCAGGAGCTCAAATCTCGGATACAACTTTAGTGGAGCAGCCTTATACCCCTTTGGAGCACATATTCGTAGATGACATAGATGCCATGGGGAAGGCTATGACAATGCTGGACGAGCCACAATATGTGCCGTCTCCCTCAGGTATGTCATTTCGCAACTTCTCAAGAGATAAATTTTTTTGGCTTCAGCTTTCAATTCTCCGGGTGAAGTTAATTACCGATTTTTCTAGTTCTGCAGACCTCGCATCTCCCTTTAGGACTGTAGACGTGGCTGCCGAGGATGGTGTCATAGAAGAAGGAAAAAATAAGCTTGTTAGGAAGATGCCTAAGTCTGTCCCTAGCTCTGGTGAAGGACCCCCTACAGTGCCCCCTACGGAGACTGCGGTAGAGGAGATTCCTACTTTACATGTCCTTCTGGTGCGGCGGATGCTCCCCTAACCATTGCTACTGGGGGCTCCATGGATGAAGCCTCTCTGGATAGAGGGGTGTTAAACCGTCACAAGGAGGCCATTCCGGATGTACCCGATACTGCGGTTGTTGAGTCGTCTTCTGAAGCTGCCATAACGCAGTCCGTGGTTGGTACACAGGCAGAAGCCAAAGCAGCGGGGTACCTCAGAACTCTTATCCTAAGTTGTGGTACTACCCCACCATATATTGCTCAGCTGACGGTATCCAAGCATTTCATGCATCCATGAAGGATTGGATCGCAAGTAGGACCATCGGTTGCTTCTCTACTGCTGCTTCGCCTTTATGGTCATCAAGCATCATTGTGCAACCAGTTGTGCCCGTGGCTTCTTCCTCCATCCAACCGCCTTTGACTCCGGCTACGCTGGAAGAGATTGACAAAAATATCAGACTCTCCATTCGGAGCTTCTACATATTCTTAAAATAAGGGATCGAGGGCATGTTGGAGCGCAACAAATCCTTTTCTTGAGCAAAGTACTTTGCCGGGGGCCAGGTCCACTTCTGAGGAGTCTCCTCGATTTTGAACATATGGCCGACCTCCTGGGACAGAAATTGGTGGAGGTAGAGCAATACCTAATGGATTTGTGACAGTACCAGCAACCAGACATGGGAATGCTAATATCCCACGAGTATAATGAGTTCTCAAAGAAGGTGGAAGCAGAGAAGACCTTATTTGCTTCGTCTAAGAAATGCTTGCAGCGCGACCTCCAAAATTTGTATGTGAAGCACGATCGACTGAGTGATCTCAGAGAAGAGTGCCTCTCCCGACAGAAAGGGCCTAACTGAGTAAATTAGAAAGCTCCAGGTCAAGCTTGATATACTGGAAAATAGGTTATGGGAGGCCTAGCAGGAAGATGAGGCTATCCAAACCGAGGTGAGCCTAGTAGCAAAGAACACTGCTGGCATTAAGGTTATGGTGCAAAAGCTAGAGGACTGACACGAGTGCTACGCTCTCTACGAGGATCCTGAGGTTATGGCCAAAGAGGTTGAGCGCCGGGCCCAGGTTCGCCTGGATGGCCATATCGTCCATCTCTATGAGTGGATAACAGAGTTATGCTCTAACCAATAGCATCAGTAGTTTTTCTTTTGCTTTTTTCAACCTATCTTTTTATGCCTTTTGTTTTGAGTTTGGGCTGGGGACCCTGGTAATCCCTCAGATATAGTCCGCTTTCAGTTTCTCTTAGACGAAAGAAATAAAAGCTATTCCGCCTATTTTAATTATTTGTGTAAACTTTGGATATCATACTAAAGATAATATGGACATAGTACAACGTCAGTAGTCTGTTAAGGATGTCCCACTGGAAACTTTGGTGGACCTATTACTTCTTACACACTGGGAGTGCAAGTAACAGATTTGAAGCAAAAAACCCTATCAGAGGTGATATGAACGTGATAGATTTTATGGACTTACCACCGCTAGCGTACTTAGAGTTAAGTACGGGTAATAAGTTTAGATGACAGCCGATACCAGATGCAATATGGACATAAAAATTGATAATCAAGTAGAGAGATTTGCTCATAGGTAAGAAGGACATGGAAAACTCTACTGGGGAGGATATAAGGATGATAGCTCAGAGGTAATGTGGATGTGAGCTAATCGATAGTCATATCGAGAGGTTAGGTACGATCCCAATATTTTTTGGAAGAAAAAGGGAACGAACCAGAGGTAATATGGACATGGCTATTTTCTTTGGATGGGTAACATGGATAACTCATAGTTCATATGTAATATGGACGTGAACCATTTGATTCCATTGAGGGCATCCCACTGGGGGATCTTTGGTGGACCTATTACTTCTTGCACACCTGAGGGCAAGTAATAGATTCAAAATGAAACCCTATCAGAGGTAATATGGACATGATAGGTTTTGTGGACCCATTAATTCTTGTGTACTGGAGTGCAAGTAATAGGTTCGAGACAAGCTCTTCCAGAGGTAATATGGACGTGACATATTTTATGGATTTAACACCACTAGCTTACCTAGAGTTAAGTACGGTTGATAAGTTAAGATGACAACCGATATCAGAGGTAATGTGGACATGATAATCGATAGCCAAACCCGAGAGGTTTGCTTAGAGGTAATTTGGACATGACAAAGTCGACGAGGGAGAAATGTTAGGACAGTAGTTCAGAGGTAATATGGGCATGAACCAATATTCAAAAAACTCATTGAGGAGTGGTTTGTTGAGTTTGGTCTATCCGAGAATGTAGATAGACCGGAGGGTTACTTCGTTAGAGAGATTGTTAGGACAATAGCTCAGAGAAAATATAGACGTAAACTAGCGTCTAATGAGACTGTTTTTTTGTTTTTTTTGGGTGGTCCCTGCGGTAGTGTGCAGATTGACCTAGAAATATTTCCGCTGGGGAGATTTTGAGGATCTATTATCTGTTGCATATCCAAGACTCCTAAATATCGATAATGGCTTGTTGAGGAAGGGTAATGTTGTGCATAGGCACTTACTGGAGATGAACAACAAGAAGTGGGAACTCTATACATCTTTGTTGTCCTGTTGGAGATAGAGAGAAGTACAAGCATAGCCTTAGACATAGTACTTTTTTAGGAATTGTCGTTGATGGACATCATGAGCAAGTCGCCATTAGATTTTGCCAGTCGGTAGGCACAGTTAAAGAATACAGATTCTACGAAGAATGGGCCTTCCCATTTGGGTTAAAACTTATCGGCCGTCTTGTGGGTCATATCCATCGATCTTCTTATTGCCAAGATGAGGTCATCCACTTAGTAAGTCCTCTTCTTGACCCATTTATTGAAGGCTCCTGAGAGGTAGGTACAGCTCAATGCGCTGTTGAGCTAAGAGGTATTTCTCGTCGAGTGCTTCTAATTATTGTAACCGTCGGCGGTGATTGTCGTCGACGGTTAGCCGATTGGAGAGAGCCACTCGAAGCAGGGAATTTGGACCTTGAGGGGGAGGACCACTTCGCTCCCGTAGCCAAGGAGAATGGCGTGCTACCAGTTAGTGTCCGGGCCATTGTTCGATAAACCAAGAGACATTTACCCAGTTTCTCATTCTAGTCGCGCTTATTGGATGACACAATTTTTTTGAGTAGTTTTATGATAGTCTTGTTGAATGCTTTCGCCAGACCATTTGTTGCTAAGTTGTAGGCAGTCAAGGCTACATTCTGGATTCTATTTTTGTCACAAAAATAATAAAAAGCATGACTTACAAATTATAGACCATTGTCGTAGATGATCCTCTGTGGCAAGCTGAAGTGGTATATGATGTAATGTTTGACAATGCTGATCATGTTTTATGTCTTGACTTTAGCGAGTGGAACGGCTTCCACCCATTTGGAGAAGTAATCGATGATAGCCAAGATGAACCGATGTCCCTTAGAAGAAGGTGGACTAATTGGCCTAATAATGTCCATTCTTCACGCTTCTAATGGCCAAGATGCTTCCATTGGGTGTAAAAATTCTGAGGGCTGGTGGATAAAGTCTGCATGAATTTGGCGTGCTTGGCACTTCCTTACAGAGTCAACAATATCGGTTACCATTGTCGGCCAATAGTAACCCATTCTTCGAAGATGGTCCTGTAGCTTAGGTCCGGGCTGATGGGCAACACAAACTCCATCGTGAGCCTCACGGAGAGCCTACTTCGCTTCTATATTCGATAGACATCGTAGTAGAAGACCATCATAGGAACATTGATACAATATTTTGGTAGCCATATTATAATAGAACCGGAGTGAACATCTTCTGATGGAAGTAGCTTCCTTTGGGTTCTCTGCGAGAATTTCATAGACTGCGTAGTCGATAAATGGGGGTCACCAGTCTTGGGAGTCGATATTTGTCTCTACTGAGTAGCTCAGGTACAGACAAAGATTATTTTTTAGGCAGACCATCTCTTGACCGACCACTGTGATCAGCTGATGGATTTTGATCAGGCCTGCTAGAGATGCAGCCAGGCCAGCCAGGACATCATGCTTAATATTTTGCAGCCTAGGGACGTACTCTATGAAGAATCCCTCGAAGGTGGAGATTATTCCAAGCGCGTCTTATTGGTAGGAAATTAAGTCATCGTGCCGGACTTCGTATTCTCCTCGGACCTGACTGACTATCAGCTTGGAATCGTCTTAGGCTTCCAGGTAGTCTACTCCCACTTATTTAGCGAGTTGGAGCCCAATGACGAGGGCGTTGTACTCAGACACATTGTTGGAGCATGGCTCTGTGAGGGAGTAAGCGCGGTTTATGACTAGATCGTGTGAGAAAATAAGTACTATTCCGATGCCAGTACAATATCATCTTTGGGTCCTATTATTGAAGCACCATCGAAAAATATTTGCTAAGCGGCTTCTATGCTTGTGGTCATGTTTGAGTTTGCTACTTCATCTGGGATGTCCTTGTAGAGCTTTGAGATTTTTGATATAAGGTGGGATGCCAGGAAATTTTCCAATGCTTGGCCTTTGACCATCTTTTATGGGACGAATACCATGTCTTACGGCGACAATAGTATTGCCCATGTGGCTAGGAGAGAGTTTAGCACTCCGGGTTTAGTCATAAGGACCCTGAGAGGATTAACTCGCGATATCACATGGATGGTTTATCCTGCTATGTAATGTCATGTCTTCTGAATGGTGAAGACCAAAGCAAGGCACTCCTTCTTGATGGGGTTGTACCTATGCTTTGCATCATCCATCATTCTACTAAGATAGTAGATAGCTTGTTTGTGACCTACATCGCTTGTCTGGAGTAGCAGAGCCCCGAGGGAGTGATCTATTGCCCGCACATATAGCAAGAAGGGTATTCCCACAACGGGAGCCACCAACACTGGGGGGTTCACGAGATACTCATTGATGTCATCAAAGGCGCGTTGGTATTCTTCGTTCTAGACAAAGGAGACTCCCTTCTTCATGAGCTAAGTGAACGGTTGACAATGTCCAGAGAGGTTTGATATGAACCTCCTGATGTATGCCAGTATTTCTTGAAGGTCGCAAACTTATCTAAGGTTCTTCGGTGGGTGCATTTTAAGGATTTCTTTAGTCTTATGGGGGTCTACGTGGATACCCTCGAAGTTATGACAAAACCCAAAAATTTACTGCTAGAGACTTCCAGGAAGGACTTGGTAGGATTCATCTTGAGCTGGTGCGTACGTATGAGGTCGAATACAGTCTTCAAATCTTGGAGGTGATCTTCTTTGGAGTGACTCTTGACAGCGATGTCATCAAGGTTACACTCCACCGTCTTGTATAGATGTTTATGTAAGATAGTGCTCATAGTTCGCTGGTATGTGGTACCTATATTCTTCAGACCGAAGGTTACCAGTACACTCCTATCAGCGTTCAAAATGACGTATGCTTCTCATCGTCGGGAAATATATTGATTTGATTGTTGCATGAGAATCTATCTATGAAGGATGTGCGCTCGAAGTCACAAGTGTTATCGATCATTATATCTGTGATCGGAAGGGAAAACTCGTCCTTAGGGCATGCCGTATTTAGATAATGAAAGTCAATACAGATTCGAATCTTTCTGTTCTTTTTAATGATGTACACGATGTTGGCTATCCAATCCAGATATTATTCCTCGCGGATGAAGCCATTAGCTATCAGTTTGTTGACTTCAGCTTCGATGACGTTCAGATGTCTGACCGGAACCACCATTGCTATTTCTTGACTGGCTTAGCGTTAGGCAAGGTATTAAGTTTATGGACCACAATTTGGGGTCCAGTCCCGATATGTCTTCGTAACTCCAAGAGAAGACATCAATGTATTCCCTGACGAGCAGTAACAGGGATTCTTGATCTCTATCGGACAAACTCTTGCTGATGAAGATCGATTTAGGGGAGGATTCGTCATCTAGATCGATTTGTACGACTTCATCCTCAGTGGAAGATTGTCGTTGTTCGAACCGCATCTTCCATTTTGCGTCTAGGTACTGGTCCCATGGTTCTACATTAAAGAGTCTAGGTGGATCCCCGACGTCTTCTTCAGGGTCAGCTAACACCACATTGGCAAGCAATGTTTGTTTGAGCATCTCTCCGATACTGATATCGGAGCCCCAAGAGGTAAATTCTGAAGAGTGAGAGTGTAACTGACCTTCTTCATCCAAGCCTTCAGGGTTTGAGGGAGGCATGACATACCATAATCCATGCTTGGTCTTATGGTAGTAATCCTTAGACTTGCCTGCAGGAGCTTGCAGACGCAGAGGCAGCCGTCGGCCTATGCCGTAGTTCAAGCCCCTAGCGGCTTTCAGATCGTATCCCATCTTCTAGATAAGGTGCTTGGATTGAGAGCTGTATCAACGAAGTGGCATTTTGCTAGTATCTGGTTTTGGCTCCAGCTCCTCTGGGTCGAAGGATCGGGAACTTTCTACTATGCCCAAGATAATGAGTTTGTCTTCTCTCTTCCTTACTGGAACTATGAAGTAGGAGTTTTGACTGAGAATAATTTGGTTTGCTGCATAAGTGGTAGTCACCTGTGTATGCAAGTGCAGGCCCAGAGCATGCTTAAAAAAATATAGTGTGATGAGATATGCAACACCCGAGTAGTTCCAAGATAGCCCTTTATCCATAAAATAAGATATCTTATCCTCAAGAATTACATCGTCAAGAGAAGGGACGTTAGCATGAGCGGCTATATACTCCAGTTCATCCTTTCTGAGATCTACCCCAGTACGAGCGACGACTTCTGAGGTCTCCTGCGCAACTTTAGAGGGTGCTGGATCTTCCTTCGGCGGTCAACTCGGTCTATGAAGACGAATGACCAGAGGCTCAGGTGCTTTCCTGTTCAATTTCACCATGAGAAAAGGGGATATGTCGGGAGCGCTTACTTTGAGATGGAATCTCAATGGCTCGTTCGATGTTGTCCCAGTCTCTGCTTCATCGTTGTCATCATTTCCACCTTCATCTTGGTGGACTAGCTTGTACAGGATCGAGTCAGAGTAATAGGCCTCAGCCCCTTTGAATGGATCAACGTCGACAAATTTTGTCTTGACGATGTCGTGATCGTCCACGTGCTTCAAGCACTGGTGCAAGGTCAATGGTATAATCATGTACTGGTGTATCAAAGAACTTCCCAACAGGATATTGTAGGATATGTCTACATCTATGACGTAGAAGGTGACCTCTATTTTCAATTCATCGATATGACACTTCAGGCAAATCTTGCCCATAAAGTAGCTTTTTCCTGCGTTGAAGCCACTAATGGTAGTATTGGTAGCTGCCAGGCGATGCATCGGGATGCCCAGGGTCTGAAGTAGACTCCACGGGATAATATTGATTGATGAACCAGGGTCGATGTGTATTTGGTCCACCTTGATGGTGCCAATGTATTATAACACCCTGCAACCGCACGGTGCGTTACGCTAAGTCGAAATAAATGAGGCAATAACTGGTTACATTTTAATTTTTTGGATTTGGGAACAAGTATTGATTTGAGTTGGTTTTATGTGCAGATCGCTAGCGGAGTTCGATAAAAATTAGGTGTTCGTTCAGAGTAGTACTGAGATAGCTAGATTGGAGCGATAATGCCGTCTTCCTTAGTCCGATCGGTCGGATAATTTGGAGAGCACGGCCTGCTCGCACGATCATACCAGTTGAGTAGATCGTGCTTTGCATCGGACTACGAGTTCAAGGGATCGGCCGTGTCGGCAGGACATGATGCTTAACAAAATCAAATTTGGTGAGTGGGCTCTATCCCTTCTCCTCTACTCCTTCATGCCTAATAATATAGAACACACGTAAAGGCTTGAACACTTGGACTGGAACTTGGAAATCACTACACTGAGACGTGCATAGAGTGTAAGTCATTTGCTTGGATAGAAATTATGGCTTGAATTAGTTTTCACATTGGGTAGTTGGAGCTAGAGTTGGATTATGTTTGGGGCAGTTGGAGAAACAATTAGAATTGTGCCTGGACAGTTGGAACAAGTTGGTTGGAATATCGGAAATTCGGGCGAGCGAGCGTATATGTATATGAGTATCATTTAGGCGCTTTGTCAAGCAAAGCGTGCAGTTGTGGTTCAAAATTGAATAACTGCATCGGCGAGGGCATTGTGCCACCGTTGGGGCATTGTGCCATGGGATTGTTCTGAGCGAGGAGTGTTGCACAAATTGGAAATACTGTGTCAAGAAGCGGCATAGTGCTTATGGGGATAACTTAAGATTTATGTCTTAGGCTATATGTTGGAGAATGGTTATGGGTATTTGGTTGGATTTTGGTTGGATAAGTATAGGATCGCTTGGTGGGGCGAGAATGCTTGATCCTCTCGTCATACCTACTTGGTATCTGCATGTCACGGGACAACCTATGTTATATGGGGTTTGGTCTCCTCGAACGGGAAGGCTCCGGGGCACCAGGACTGTTCGGCCATGGGGGAGACAACTTGGTAACGTGCCTCGGACGCGGTGCCGACAGTTTAATGCGATTCAGGCAGGCTCGCTACTTACAGGGCCGGCCCTGGCCCAGGGCGGACAGGCCGACCGCCCAGGGCCCCATGGGCCAGAAGGGCCCAAATTTTTTTTTGTTTAAATATATAAATAATTTTGTACCGAAAATAGAACTAGTATTTACCATTTACCATTCTTATCACAAAGCAATTGTTGTGTAGTGGTTATTACAAGACTTGCACACAAGAGGTTTCTAGTTCAAATCTTGGTGGAGGCATATTTTTTATTTTACTTTTGTTTTATTTTTTTTACATTATGTATGGGACCTCATTTTGAAAGTTTGCCCCGGGCCCCTGTGAGCTCAGGGCCGGCCCTGGCTACTTAGCGCTGTTTAGAGTAGAACTGCACTTGATCAGTCCGATCAACGTCCTTTATAGCTTGGCCAGTGACTTCATATAGATAAGAGTTGGTTTGCTTTACTTTGGCTTGGTTTGTGCTTTCGCGTAGGCGGCAGCCACCTTGCCTCGACAAGAGTGTGCATATTAGATTGGATTATGGTTTGGATTGAGGATGGATATTGAGGCTTGGAAATGGTTTGATAGGTTCTCGAGTTGCTTGGGTTTGAGTATGACGGGTTGCATGCTAGTTTCCTTCGAGTTATTTATTTATTGCTTGTCAATTGGCTTGAGTTGAATACTTGCATGCTTAATCTGCTTTACAGCTTTCCTTAATATGTCATCCCTATGCCATGAAATGAATCTAGGATTCAACTAGAAAGATCACCATATAACTATTTGCATTCACTATTCTACTTAGTATCGGCTTAGACGAGTGGGTTACCCCGCTCACCAGTAAAGCTGTATACTGGCCCACGTTTGTGGGTATTATTTTAGGTACGCAAGTGTAGTGGCGCTGCTTGGATATACGAGACATGATGTATGAACTGTAAGTACCTTTATGGGCTAGAGAAAACAGCTAGAGTATTGCATTAGCCTTTATGGCATCGCCATTATGGCATTCTCATTGGACCCTATCGAGAGCTCCGCTGTGTATACTCTGATGTGTGCTCGGTACACAATACTTGCTTCTGCTGCAACTTGGTTATTTCGATGATAACTTTGGTGTTTGATAATATCACCTTGTACGAGCGCAACTCCAGGCTCGTACGGTATCACGTCCTGATGAGAATGATTGTCCTGCCGGAGCGCTGCAACATGGTAATTCACGTTCAGCGGAGACTATTGATCTTGCGGAAGATTGGGGCATGTCATGTATCCTGTATAATAAAGAGGACGATTATGCCGATTTTTCTTTAGCAACATGTCTTGTTGCAAGAATATAATGTTGGATATCGTCTCCATCACATTATTGCAGTCGGGCCATGCGACAGGGTCCTCAGCTGGCGGCTTGACCTGTGCCAGGTAGGTGTCAGCATTCTGTAATACCTTACTCAGAGCAACCCGAATATCTTTGGAGAATCAGAGAAGCTCGAATAGTGACAACTTTGTTGGAGTATTGGTGAGCTGTGCCAAGATGTTAAAGTTGTAGGGCTACTCCAGCCTATGAGCGGTATCTTTGCGCAGCGATTTGTCAAAGCGAGTTTCTTTCTGCTTGAACTTGTCCACTGTTGGAGACTGGGATAGACCTAGATTGGATGTGGTAATTTGGAGAATACCATTATTAGGGATATCGTACTCTCGTTGGTACGCCAGGCCTGACCTTGTTGTTCCTGCTATAGCTTATTTGGAAGGGATAGAAATCGTGTAGCAAGATTTGGACTTCTTGTCCTTGGACTTTATGGCAGAAGGTATTGTCTGCTGCATCAAGTCTAGATCAAGATCGGCATAAACCGACATGACCTTCCCCATGATGTGGTGAGAGGTATCAGCCAGGCTGTTTGGTCATGAGCTGACGGAAGATTAACAACCTCCATTGTTGCTCGGGGGATCGAGATTACTCCGTTTTGGGCTTCCGTCGTCGAAAAGTTGCCGAACTGGAGAGATATCATGTTTGCGATAACTGTTTTTTCATTAAAATCCAAGGTCAGGCACTTGGCTTCGAGCAGACACTGGATGTACCACTTCAGTATGTAACAGTCTGGCATTGCATGGTAGATGTAATAATGGTAGTGATAATACTTCTGATTATTCACCTCGGCTGCCTCAATAGGGCGCTTAATGTCGGTGAATTGAATCTTTTTTCCTTTATTAGCACATAAATGATTGTCGTGACATTATCATCTTTGAAGGAATAAGTTTTCTTTGGTTTTGGAGCTTCTGAGGGCTTTTGCTCAGGCTTCTTGGCTATATTGGCGACCAGAGCCTGCTTTTCCTTGCTATCTCGGGTGCTGTTACTACTATTATAGGGGCATTTTCCTCTATTATCAGCGACAGGGATCTGTATCCACAAGAGACGGGCGTCATTCACCTTCTTCTCAGCACCGACAATATTTATGGTGAATGTCGTCCAGTCTTTAAACTGAGAGTCGCCCATCTAGAGACCGACTGTGGGAAGTATATTTCTCCGATAGGTCTCCATCAGTATGGACTCAGGATTACCGGAAGATAATTTTAATGCCGCTTTCCTGTACCGCTTGATGTACTTCCGTACAGACTCTTTCTCTCTTTGTGCGATGTCCATTAAAAAGGACATCAGCATGTTATTTTTTTGTCATAGAACCGAGCGAGAAAAAGACCTTTGAGATCATAGAACGATAAAATATAGTTGTCCTGGAGGCTGCAGAACCAATCGAAGGCTATTCCAGACAATACCCCGACAAAGAGCTTGGTTAAAAGGGCGTCGTTGTGAGGTAGATGCCCCGTTGTCGTCTCGAAGTAACTCATGAACTGACAGGGAGATGTCTTTCCATCAAACGGATTCAAGTTGAAGGGCTTGTACTTGGGCGGGTACGATATATACTTCTCTCTATTGAGGGGATACGGTTGTCGGATCCCAAGCTCGCACAGTGAGTCCAATTTCCCATTGAGTCTAGGCGGGCCCAGAGTTCTCAGAGTTCCTGCATTGCTTCCCGAGCTTCATCGACTGCGAAAGGAGCGAATAATCTGGGCAGGAGATAATTATCGTCCGCGGATGGAGCGGTTGTATTTGAATCTCCTTTGGTCCTGGGGTCCAGACTTGCTTGACCAGAGGCCCTTACGGATTGTGAGGCCATATTCGCCTTGATCTCCAATATTGGTTGGGTCAAGTCTTGCATTGATGCACTCATGGTCTACATCACGTCCTCGAGGGTATCGAGACAATATCGATTGTTGGGGCTCTCATGATCGTCCCTTGCCATGTATGTTGTTCTTACATAGGAAGAAATGGATGGGACGTTAGACGTCGTACTTTCTGCCTCGGACTCTTGCCATGAATAGTCATCCGAGAAAGTTGGTAGTACCTCATCCTCTTCGGACTCGGAGGGAACACTACCCCTAGCGTAGGAAGCTGCATCCTCTTGAGGAGAGTGGCTACCCCCAGGGATCGTCGCATATGTTCCTTGGGAATCACTGTCTTCTCGGAATGCCGGATTATTATAGAGGTCCGGGATTACAACCCCAGCTTGTGTAGCCACCTTGGGTCCTGAGGAAGAACTGCTCCCAGTGGCCGACAGCTTCTTCTTTGAGCGATGCCCAAGAAAACACCTTCCGCAGGTTCTACTGCATGTCCTCCTTGGATCCGTCTTCTTGACCTGCTGGCCGAGAGAGATAGACTGGAGCTGCTGGACTTCTGACTTCCCTTTATGGAGGAGGCCTTCCCAACAGAATAACAAGAGGCAAAGGACAACTCCTCTTCCTCTGGTGCTTGCACTTGTTCTTCTGGTTGTAGCTGGGTGATGCCTTTAGCTACAGCCGCTGGAACACCGACTGCCTGTTTGTGGGTACTGCTACTTTGTTATAGCAGCAGTTGCTGATAATATTGTCATGGTGATGCCCTGGGAGGATATTTCGTATGCCATAGTTGTTTCCCTCACTTTGCGATTGTGATTGATCATATTGCGTAAGTCAAGCGAGGGCTGACGTACCTTTGCACCCTTCTTATGAGCTCAAGTAGACCGAGCACATGGGTGCGTAGGTATTGACTTTGCTTCCTGACCTGGGGTTCGTATAAAACGTGCCTAAGTAGCCAACAGAAGACTCTTTAGATCGACCCTGTCAGATTTCCCCTGCGGGCTGGATGCATGGGCCGGTTTTGTACGACTTTCCATTAGGGGCACACATAGTTAGCGGTGCCTGCTAACGGTCGGTCGAATGAGCAATTGCTTAAGCTTGGCGAGCTCGCATTGCTCTAGACTTCTTCGTCCTAGCACGTGCCAGTGCGTAGTATAAAGAGTCAAAGTTCACATCTTTCCCTTTCTCAGCAAGGCGCATGGAGTCAGCGTTGCGTGAGATTCGGTCAAAAATGAAACTTCTGTGGCTGTCTTGGTCACATGTGGCCATTTGTCTGCGGCTGTCGATCGATGCTGCATGGTTCTTCTTATGCGGCTTCTGTTGTGACCGCATAAAACATGCCTCAGCACCCAAACTTCTAGCATTGCAGTATTTTCCTTTTCCAGAGATTGGGTGATGAATACCTTGCTTCACAACCCCGAGTGCCGCATGGACATGGTCAGCCTGGGTGGACGCATGATGTGCATCTTCAGCAATAGGAAGAGAAGCGATCTTTGCTATCCATGTCTTGCGGGTCTTCTTAGGCTTTGCTAGCATTGGAGAAGGACTCGCGATGTCCCCGGAGAGCATTTTCTCGAACGCTTGTTGGTAAAAGAGCACACCAGCATCCTTTGGATGGATCCTAGTTTGGCTATATCAGATTGTGTCACTACCTTCACATCAGAGGAGAAGGATGTCCCCAGCAGATTCGCCATCTTGTTCGCCATTACAAGTTATGAGTGAACTTTTTTGAACAATGAACAAACAAGTACGAAGAAATCCTAGACAGAATATCTAAGTACAATATTTTTTATCTTGGTCTTGACGATGGAGATCGAGTGCTACAGCGGATCCTTTACTCTGTTGACGTCCTGACGAGGGAATGAGGATGCTCTTTTCTGTCTTCTCTCTCTTGAGCTTGTGTGCACGTACGTAGCTCGCCCCCTTGTGGGCATGCTACCATGCTATTTATAGTCGTCATGCTGACGGACTATCAATGCCGCATATGTCTCTATTTGGTGGCCGCATAGGGATCTTTCAACCGAATACGGTGGTAACTATAATCGCATGCCACGGGCAGGCTACCACGTGGTCTTGGTTAAGATATGTTATTGATGAGATCTCAAGGTTATTTTTAATCCGTTGTGTGCATGACTTGGTTACCTGGACACGTAGTAAGCACTGATCATGCGAGAAATCTTCTTTGGTTGTAACAGAAAGATCTTATATGTCGAGAGCCGCATAATATCTTGGCTGCATAGTGTTGTGTCTGCATACGTACTATCGATTGGCCTTAGTCGGATGGACACTCTTGTCGCACGACATTATGGCTGCATAGGTGCTCTCATTTGGCCTTGGTCGGATGGATACTCTGGCCGTATGATGACTAGCCTGCATGGGTATATAGCCGTATATGAGTGAGAATGTGGCGTGACATGTCTGACGAGGCCATCAATGAGTTAATGTAACTTTTTATCTTTTCTGAGCCGACGTCTTCACGAGTCTCGAAGCATCTCAGTCTGATATGATATGTTAGAGAGTGTCAGGGCATTGAATATCGTGTCAAGGGGGTCTTATGCGACCCCCAAGCTATGTAGTTGTTTAGGCCGCATAGGGTGTACTATTTGGCTACCAGCTCCTTAGTTGATTAGGCCGCATATGGCTCCTCTGCGGCAAGGTTGTTCAGGCTGTATGTGGCTCCTCTGTGGTCTATTTTTATTTTTAAGAGGGGAATGACCTCTATACGGCATGTATGATTTTCATACTTCTACAAGACCCTCTTCATAGTTTCCAAAATGACAAGTTTAGAATATTTTGAATAAGAAGCATGGTCGCATGGTATCATGGCCGCATAGATGTCTCTGACAGATTGTCCGATCATTTAATGTCTTGATTTGCTTCGATCCTCAAGCAGATCTACTGGGGATTCTGCACCGTCAGGGGTAGAGTGTTATATGGATTGAGGAGGATCGGGATTCGAACCGTTCGCTATCATTATCCCTAGTAACATGTCGTCGGCCTATATAAAGGGATTTTGAGGAGAGAAAAAGTTTTTGAAGCATACCCTGTTGCATGAGATAACTTGTTGCAACAGGTTCTCCGTGCCAAGGCGATCCTGCTAGGATCTAAGACAACTTCCCAACCAGTCCATCAACCGGGGCGCGCTGTTTGTGTCCTTTTGAAGCATATTCAAGTCTTTGGAGCTCGTATACATATCCTATGCAGCTCCGCGGCAATACGATAGTCTCGCCTGAAGTTTTTACTTTCGTGTTTTAGTATGGGGATGTAATGTATGGAATGCCTATCTCATTTTGAAGTCCATCTTGTAAGCCCGTGCGACACCCTTTACTTTTGAGTCAAGAGTTTGTAACAAAGATTTTTATTATCAATAAAGAGAATATTTTTTGTCTAATGCTTGCTATTCAATTTGCGTACTCTGTTGTATGTGTTTCTATATATATCATTATGCGTAGGCCTTGTGCGAGTGCGCCTTACGCCTGCACGGCATCATGCCCTGGAGGACGACTATCGATTCTGTGAAATCGGGACGTGACAGACAACACCATGCCGTCCTTCAGGGGTGATGTTTCCTTCAGAGAAATTTTTGTGTCTTCATGGGATGTCTATCCTTGCAGGAACATTTGTAACAAGTATATATGATCTTATTACTTTTCCTAGATCAGAGAACACATCTAGCATATTTTGTGTTACCATCTGAATATCTACGATCATCCATACTTTATTATCACACTGAGTTGTACAAGGATCGAGATTAGTAGAGTGGATATTGACCACATCAATTAGCATCGTTCTTCAAGAACAATGACGTTCTTATCTTCCAATAATGTCGGGAAGACTGTCTCATCAAAGTGACCTTCCATAAATCTTGTGGAAAATAGATCACATGTTAAAAGGTTTTAGATATCAAATGATTATTTGTGAATCATAACCGACATATATTTATATTTTTTTTCCTAATGGCCCATTTAGGTATGTTGCCATGGTGCAACTGGCAAGTAGGTTGCACACCCAAAAATATATAAATATGAAACTTTAGGTTCTTACATAGTAATCAACTGTAACATTGGATAAGGTTGAGTGGTAACGGGCCACAAGCAGACCAATATTGATGCATGTACTATTGCATATCCTTACAAGGAAACAAAATGTTAGATGCGCATTACCAAATTCCTTGCGTTCGTCTGGAACACTTATATGAGGTCGTTCTGGGTGTGAACATGGGGGGACCATATGTTCAACTTTAATCCAAACAATATAAAATAATCATCAATCATCTTTGATGAGAACTCTCTAGCATTATCAAATCTTCTGGATTGATATTTTGGGTGGTGAACTCGTAGCTTAATTGTCACGACCTGCAGCATCGACGATAGAACGCTATCTAGGTCTCAATATACTAAACATAACTCACAACCTGTCAAGGATCTCAACTCAATAAGGAGTACAATGAAATAAACATCTCTCAACAACTCATAATGTATACTCAATCACAATAACTATAAGAATATAAATGGCACGATAAAAGATAAGAAAGAATGACATAAGTCAAACACAACGTCTCAAATAGAGATAAACTATAGTCTAGCTGTCCAACATAAAAAAGTCTCCACAAGTCTCAATTTAAACTTAACATAAGTCTCGACATAAACTCAAATAAGTCTCAAATGCATAAAATAAATGTTGTCTAAACAGCTGCAGGTAGTGTCTTCTCTAATGAATGGACTCCTCTAAGATCTCTGGTGTGTAGTCTCCATCTATACCTGGTCCATAGTGTGTAGGACAGAAGTACCCAAGATCCTCTGAAAAAAATATTCAGTCAGGATTGGAGCGAAGTACAAGCACTAACAGTAGTTCTACATATATTGACAAAAACTATAATACAGTGTAAAGAAATACAAGATGGATATAAATACTGATAATAAGAAATACTGGAGATAATAAAATACTGGAAATAGAAGTACTGGAGCATATATCATCATCAATGGTATACTAGCAATAGACAAAAATACAGGTGCATGCTAGAATAATAAACTGGAATATAAGTGAATGCTAGAACAGTAACTAGAACATAGGGAAATACTAGATCAATAAACTATAGATACATGTATAGACTATCTAGCTAAGTATGTAAAATATCAGCATATCATATGATCGGCTTGGGACTGATCAGGCTTGCTATGTATGACTAGATATGATTCATGTAAGGTCAGGCTAACCATCCAGTTAGCTATGATGCAAGCAATATTCAGGCTAATCATACATAACAGGCTATGAGGCATGTAATGGTCAAGCTGCACCGACGTGAGGTGTGGGTGAGCTATGATTTATATAGAGTTGGGTATGATCACATAATCTACTAATATCTCCCCGTCCCCAGCTAGCACGATGGATTCCAATCACGACTCCTCGTGACCGGTCTCGATGATGCCAACTCGTGTATACATAGTATCAGAATCACGTACGCTATACAACTATAATCATAGAGATAATATATATAATAAAAACTGTCAGAGAATATACTCGCATGTGGTCCTATGTTGGAAATACCAATGTCTTATTTCGAGGTCTTGTCTGAATAATCTAATAGTCCTATAGACATCATTTAATAATAATATACAATCAGTCGATACACTAACATACACACAATCATAAGTACACTAAACTCAGAGACTACGCTAGGGGTGCTACTTGTTATCTAACAGGGTTAAGTGTGCGTCTAGCTGCACGGGTGTCACGTCCTCAAATGCTGTGCATAATCAGACAGTCAATCACTAACACATGTCTTGCCAGTATGTCAGTGTACACAAGGCAGTCAACTCACAATTCTCAGGGTCATATAGTATATGTAATTATACGGGAAAAATCTACAATTAACCTAGGGTCATACAGTATTAGCATTTAATTCCCGTACAATATATATTTCTATATATATATATATATATATATATATATATATATATATATATATATATATATATATATATATATATATATATACCAATTTGATTATAATACACATACACATACGTATATGCATACGAGTTGGGTTTATTTGCATGGTCTCTTGCAATGAATATCTAACAAACTTGTCATGAAACAACACGCTAAAATCCTAACATCATTCACAGGTACATATACACAAACATGAAAGGAACAACCCGAACCTGCACGCACGTGAATGAGGGAGTGTTCGACATCGAGGTGGCGCTCGATTGCGTCATGGAGAGGCTCAGCTGCTCCTGCTGCTACTGTTGCTCAGGCGAGGCTCGTCGGTTCAGCATCGAGGAAAGCGTTCAGGCGAGACTCGGCTGTCCCGTCAAGATGATCGACGAGGGAAGGAGACGGGTGTTGTCTCCGGCGTGCTGTGGGGTTCATACGGCTGTTGTCGTTGAGTCTTCGAGGGAAAGGAGGGAAGTCGGGCTCAGGCGTTAATAGCAGTCAGGTCGAGGGAATGGATCCGGCTTCGGCGAGTGCTGTGGTCGTGGAGTCGATGGTGATGGGTTCAGGCATCGGCGGGATGAGGGATGGCCGTGGGTGTCATGGCGGGAACTCGAGCGGATGGGTGGTCGGGTTCAGGTGATGGTGGTTCAGCGGGGTCGGGATGATGGATGGCCGCGATTGGGAAGTTCAGGCGGGTCGTGAGGGGAGGAGACGGGAGGTCGGGATGATAAAAATAAGGAAAAGGATATATATATATATATAGAAAATTAGGGTTTTGAGGTTGGCCTAGGTAGTTAGGCCGGTCAACATCCTTGGAATTGGGTTTCATTTTTATGTAGATATTTTAAAGGGCTAGGATTTGGTTTGTTTCAAAAATGGAGGGCTAAGGTTTGATGAGGGGTTAATGTTGAGTGTTACACACTCCATAATTATGGAAAAAATCATATGACCGGTTAATGAAAGAAAATAGGGTTTCTTCATGTGTTGGGTCCAATGGGATATGGATACCTCAATACACTTTTGCATAAAAGTCCCCAACAATTAAAAATTACACAAAGTAGGGTTTTTGGATTAATTTAATTAAAATTAATATAATTGGTGTTCTAAAATTAATTAGAAGTACATAGGTTTAAAATTAGGTGGGACACAAGTGTCATAGATGTAGAAGACTCGGAATAGAATATTATCATAATTTGGATTGCACAAAGTGGGTCGAGATTGTGTCTCCAATTTTGATTGGAACGCACAAAGATATAAAGTTAGATTTATTTAGAATCAAATATAATTGTTTTCGAGAAATATTGTACGACTAAAATAAATCACAAATGGGCATATTTATAAGTTACACAAATGTCAGAATGGAAGGCTGGCATGTCTAGGACAAGGGTGCAAAATTTGTTGGAAGGCAATGGCTAATGTAGCGCTCCAATTATCGAAGCAAAGGTAAGATACAACAATCAATAAAATCACAGCAATTAAATATAAATAAATATTATGCAATAATAATACATTAAATTAAATAATAAAAAGACGCAAATACCCCTATTCTTAAATATGGTAGTGACAAGTCTACCCTCCTTAAAAGAATTTCGTCCTCGAAATTAAAATAAACTAGCACAAGAACAAACAATCAAACAAAGAATTATACCTCAAGTCTCGAAGAGATACGGATACTGCTCGCACATTTCGTCCTCTCTTTCCCAGGTTAACTCGCCTGGAGAGTGATGTCTCCATGCAACACGAACCAAGGGAATAGTCTGGTTCCGTAATACCTTCTCTCTACGATCCAAGATCTCTATGGGTTGTTCAGGATAGCTGAGAGTCAGTCCAACCTCGATCTCCGAGTGATCTAGTATGTGACTAGGATCTGCCATGTACCGTCTCAGCTGCGACACGTGAAACACATCATGCACTCCATCTAGAGCAGGCGGCAAGTCCAGTCTATAGGCCACTGTACCGACCCTTGCAAGGATACCGAAAGGTCCGATGTATCGTGGACTAAGCTTTCTGCCTCTACCAAAACGAATTGTGCCCTATGTCAAAGAAATCCGTAGGAACACCAAATCGCCAACCTAAAACTTTAGGGGTCTACGGTGGCTATCGGCCCAATGCCGTTGTCTGTCCTGCGCCACTCGCAGTCTGTCTCTGATGAGTTTTACCTTTTTTGCTGCATCTACGACCATTTTTAGTCCTAACAAGGCTCTCTCTCCGATATCATCCCCAGATAACGGTGTATGACACCTTCGTCCATATAAAGCCTCGAATAGTGATATCTCAATGCTGGCCTGGTAGCTGTTGTTATAAGCAACTCTACTAGGTGTAGATGATCCTCCCAAGAATCTTCGAGATCCAAAATACAAGTGCGTAGCATATCTTTAAGAGTCTGAATAGTCCTTTCAGACTGCCCGTCTGTTTGGGGGTGATATGCGGTACTGAACTTGAGCTGAGTGCCCAAGCTAGCCTACAGACTCCTCCAGAAATGGGAAGGGAAACGACTATCCCGATCTGAGATGATACTCACAGGAACTCCATGTAATATGACAATCTGCCGCACGTACATCTCTGCTAGCCTCTCTGTGATGTACCCACTTTGAATGGTAAGAAGTGGACTGATTTGGTCAAACTATCCACGATGACCCAAATTGTGTCCTTTTCTCCTAGAGAACGTGGAAGCCCTGAAACAAAGTCTATAGTCACGTGCTCCCACTTTCACTCTGGAATGGGTAAAGGTTGAAGCAATCCTCCAGGCCTCTATCGATCTGTTTTTACCTGCTGGCACACTAAACATCGGGATATAAAGCTTTCTACCTCGCACTTCATACCATACCACCATACGTGCTTCCTCAGATCTCGATACATCTTGTTGGCACCGGGTTGCATCGAGTACTGAGAGCGATGTGCCTCCTGTAAAACCTCTTCACGCAGATCTTCGCTCGGCACACACATCCTCATGCCATGCCTTAAAGATCCACCATCCGCAATAGTGAAGTCATATGTCAATCATGTCCCAACATGTGCCCTGATACTCCTCAGGGTCTCATCATCATACTGTGCAGCTCTAATTCTGTCCATCAGCTCTGATTGTATCTGCAATCCCTATATCTGAATCTCTATACCTGGAACTAGTACTTCAATTCCCAAGCTCTCAATATCGACTAATAAATGTCTATCTGTAGTCAAGTACATAGCCATCGGATACCTGCTCAAGGCATCGGCGACTACGTTGGCCTTTCCTGGGTTGTACTGTAATGAGATATCGAAGTCCTTCATCAACTCCAACCACCTCCTCTGCCTTATGTTCAGCTCCTTCTGTGTAAAAATATACTTCAAGCTCTTATGGTCCGTAAAAATCTCCACACGCTCTCCGTACAGATAGTGTTTCCACAGTTTTAGAGAAAAGATCACTGCTGCCAACTCCAAATCGTGGGTGGGGTAGTTATTTTCATGAGGGCATAATTTTCTTGAAGCATAGGCAATTACTTTTTTGTGCTGCTGAAGAACGCATCCCAAACCCTTTCCTGAAGCATCACTGTAGATAGTGAAACCGTATGTCCCAGATGGCAACGTCAAAACTGGAGTTATCGTCAATCTCTTCTTCAGCTCATCAAACACGGCCTGACATTCCTTTGTCCAAAAAAAATCCACATCTTTCTTGGTCAGCCTAGTCATCGGCTCTGCAATCTTGGAGAAGTCTTGTACAAATCTCTTGTAGTATCCTGCTAGTCCGAGAAAGCTCCTGATCTCAACTACCGAACTAGGGGTAGCCCATGACTCCACTGCCTCTATCTTCTTTGGGTTAACTGAAATTTTGTCACCCGTTACCATATGTCCAAGAAATTCAACCTTATCAAGAAAGAACTCGCACTTTGAAAGTTTCTTATATAGCTCCTCTTTCCTGAGAGTCTTCAAGACCATCCTCAGGTGCTCTTCGTACTCTTCTGGGGTCTTCGAATACACAAGAATGTCATCGATGAACACCACTATAAACTTGTCAAGGTACTGATGGAATACCTTGTTCATCAAGTTCATGAATACTGCTGGTGCATTGGTTAAACCAAACGATATTACCGTGAATTCAAACTGGCCATATCTGGTCTGGAAAGATGTCTTCGGTATGTCTTATTTCTTCACCTTCACCTGGTGATAGCCTGACCTCAAGTCTATCTTTGAAAATATCTTTGCTCCGCTCAACTGATCGAAAAGATTATCTATCCTCAGCAGCGGGTATTTTTTCTTGATAGTGAGGTTGTTTAGAGCTCTATAATCGATACATATGCGTACCGTACCGTCCTTCTTTGGTACGAACAATACCGGAGCTCTCCATGGTAATAAACTGGATCTAATAAAACCTTTGTCCTGCAGCTCCTCAACTTGCTTCTTCAGTTCTACCAGCTCGCTGTTGTTGACTCTATAGATGTGTTGCGAAATAGGCTCCGCTCCGGGCACCAAGTCTATAGAGAATTCAATATCTCTGTCTGGCGGCAAGCCTGGCAACTACTCTGGAAATACATCCAGGAACTTCTCTATCAGAGGATGTGGTAACTCCTTTGCTTCCTTTCTAGCTCCATAAAAAGTGCCTCTGCTCTACTTCGCTGCTCCTTTGGCGACCTCAAACTCTGGTTCTCCTAGCGGTCAAAATATTACTCTGCCTCCGTGACAATCTATAGTAGCATGGTGTCTACTCAACCAGTCTATTCTGAGTACAATATTATATCCCGAAAGTGGCATAACGAGTAAACTTACGCTCAACTCTTGGCCTCCCAATGATACTCTCCGATCCTTGCAATAATCATGGACTAGGATAATGCCTCCTCCAGTCATGATCTTGCAAGTCCTATCTAATGGTTCCATTTCTAAATGATACTTAAGAGCATAAGATACAGATACGAAACTATGGGAAGTGCCAGAATCAAATAATGCAAGTGCTGGAATAGAATCGAGAGAAACTGAACCTGAAATCACGTCTCCAGCTGGCTCGGCCTCCTCGATCGTCATGGCGTATGCTCGTCCCTGTGGTGCTCTTCTCTGCTGGTGCTGGTACTAAGCAAACCTCTACTGCTGTGGTGGAAGTGGAGGTCCCCTCTGCTGGCCTCCTGGTACAGTAGGTACTCTGGCTGGTCCCCTCTGAGCGACTGTTCCACCATGACGAGTCTGAATAGATGGAAAGTCCCTAAGCTGATATATTGATGATCCACAGGACAAGCATGTATCCAACCTCTTCCTGCAGATGTCTCTAGTATGTCCTATCTTCCCATAATACGCACACTGGACAACGAGCTGATTCTGTCTCTGTGCTTGCTGCTGCTGGATATATCCTCAAACTGGTGTCTGGTGCTGCTGATGCTGCTGCTGGTACAACCTTTGTTGTTGAAAGTGTAGGCTCTTGGCCGGTCCTGTGTTTCCATTTGTTCCTCCAGAAGTGTCGCATCCTCTCTTGGGCCTGAGGTCCAAGTCATGTTCAGCAATCTGGGCATCCATCAGAATACCCTCAAATGTAGTAGTGCGTCATCCCGAAGTACGAGAATTTATCTCTCTAGTCAACCCCTTCCTGAATTTCCGTGCTCTGTCTCCTGGACCTTGAATCATCGATGACGCGAATCAACTCAAACGGCAAAACTCTGTGGCGTATTCGTCAACTGACATGCTTCCTTGGACTAAGTCATAGAACTGACTTTCCAATACTCCCAAAGCTATGTCAGGAAAGAACTTCTCCTTGAAGAGGTCCTTGAAGGCCTCCCAAGTAAGTCCTTTGCCAGCAAGTCTTAGTTCCGTACGATACCACATCCGTGCGATATCAAATATCTGACTGCCAGCGGCCTCAATCTGAAGAATCTTCAAAATCTGTGCCAAACGCAAGTTTCTCTCTATATCCTCTAGCCAGTCGTCCGCGTAGAGTATCCCCTCAGTGCCTTTGAACTCTCGAGGCATCACCCTCTTGAAGTCCACTATAGTACCTGGCCTCTGGTGCTGCTGGCCAGGATGCTGCTGGTGTTGTGCTACTCTCTCCACAGCCTGGAGAGTCACCTGATGAGCATTCTCCATGCTCTCTTTTATCAGCTCCGTCTGTGCCTGGTGCGCCTCTGCCTGCACCCTCTGAGCCTCAGATTGAATACGCTGAGCTTTTACTGTCACTCTTTGGGCATCTAACATGCCTTGGATAAGCGTGAACACCTGTGCCCCATCAGTGGGCATACCTCCGGGAATCAGAGTCGGTGGAGGAGGAAGGTTATCTGTTATAGCTGGGGCAATCCTCTGAACAGGTGAAGAAGAAAGAATCCCAACAGCTGCAGATACTCCTACATGAACAGGAGATGTAGGAGGAACTCCAGATGTCTGTTCGTCAGGTCGAGATGTGGCAGACCTCTCTGAAGTTGTTGCTCCCAATCTCAGAGACCTAGTCTTCGGCGGCATCCTGAAAACATATCGAAAAGAATCAATTAAGGTAATAGATACGATATCTTCGAGGAAGGACAAAAAAATTCTAAAGGAAGCAATCATTCAGAATAGCATTGTAAAGATCAGAATTTCCTAGTTGTGATTGAGCATACTGTCATCCTAAATCCTATTTCCTAAAGCAGGCTCGTAGTAGTACAACTAAGTTGTCACACTACCACGACATCGCACAACTTGTAAAGCTCGACCTGCATGGGCCACCACTAAAAATGATTCACGATCCGCACCCAAAATTTAGGCATGAGTCATAGGTACGTCCAGCCTACGCCACAGCATCGGCGGTAGAACGCTATCTAGGTCTCAATATACTAAACATAACTCACAACCTGTCAAGGATCTCAACTCCATAAGGAGTACAGTGAAATAAAAATCTCTCAACAACTCATAATGTATACTCAATCACAATAACTATAAGAATATGAATGGCACGATAAAAGATAAGAAAGAATGACATAAGTCAAACACAACGTCTCAAATAGAGATAAACTACAGTCTAGCTTTCCAACATAAAAAGCCTCCACAAGTCTCAATTTAAACTTGACATAAGTCTCGACATAAACTCAAATAAGTCTCAAATGCATAAAATAAATGCTGTCTAAATAGCTACAGGTAGTATCTCCTCTAATGGAATGGACTCCTATAAGATCTCTGGTATGTAGTCTCCATCTATACCTGGTCCATAGTGTGTAGGACAGAAGTCCTCAAGATCCTCTGGAAAAAATATCCAGTCAGGAATGGAGCGAAGTACACGCACTAACAGCAGTTCCACATATATTGACAAAAACTATAATACAGTGTAAAGAAATACAAGATGGATATAAATACTGGTAATAAAAAATACTAGAGATAATAAAATACTGGAAATAGAAGTACTGGAGCATATATTATCATCAATGGTATACTAGCAATAAACAAAAATACAGGTGCATGTTAGAACAATAAACATGGAATATAAGTGAATGATAGAACAGTAAATAGAACATAGGAAAATGCTAGATCAATAAACTAGAGATACATGTATAGACTATCTAGCTAAGTGTGTAAACATCAGCATATCATGTGATCGGCTTGGGACTGATCAAGCTTTCTATGTATGACTAGCTATGATTCATGTAAGGTCAGGCTAACCATCCAGTTAGCTATGATGCAAGAAATAATCAGGCTAATCATACATAACAGGCTATGAGGCATGTAATGGTCAGGCTGCACCAACGTGAGGTGTGGGTGAGCTATGATTTATGCAAAGTTGGGTATGATCACATAATCTACTAATATCTCTCCGTCCCCAGCTAGCACGATGGATTCCAATCATGACTCCTCGTGACCGGTCTCGATGATGCCAACTCGTGTATACATAGTGTCAGAATCATGTACGCTAGACAACTAGAATCATAGAGATAATTAATATAATAAAAATTGTCAGAAAATGTACTCGCCTGTGGTCCTCTGCTGGAAATACCAATATCATGTTTCCGAGGTCTTATCTGAATAATTTAATAGTCTTATAGACTTATTTAATAATAATATACAATCAGTCTATACACTAACATACACACAATCATAATTACACTGAACTTAGAGACTATACTAGGGGTGATACTTGTCATCTAACAGGGTCAAGTGTGCGTCTAGCTGCACAGATGTCACATCCTCAAATGCTGTACATAATCAGACAGTCAATCACTAACACATGTCTTGCCAGTACGTCAGTGTACACAAGGCAGTCAACTCACAATTCTCAGGTTCATATAGTATATGCAATTATAAGAGAAAATCCACAGTTAACCTAGGGTCATATAGTACGTATACAAATTATAGTCATATCTAGTATTAGCATTTAATTCTCGCATAATATATATATATATATATATATATATATATATATATATATATATATATATATATATATATATATATATATATATATATATATACCAATTTGATTATAATACACATGCGCGTACGTATATGCATACGAGTTGGGTTTATTTGCATGGTCTCTTGCAATGAATATCTAGCAAACTTGTCATGAAATAACACGCTAAAATCCTAACATCATTCACACGTACATATACACAAACATGAAAGGAACAAAATGAACCTGCACGCACGTGAACGAGGGGATATTCGACATCGAGGGGGCGCTCGGTTGCGTCACGGAGAGGCTCGGCTGCTCCTGCTGCTCCTGCTACTACTGTTGCTCAGGCGAGGCTCGTCGGTTCAGCGTCGAGGGAAGCGTTCAGGCGAGACTCGGCTGTCCCATCGGGATGATCGATGAAGGAAGGAGACGGGTGTTGTCTCCGGCATGCTGTGGGGTTCAGACGACCGCTGTCGTCGAGTCGTTGAGGGGAAGGAGGGAAGTCGGGCTCAGGCGTTAATGGCAGTCGGGTCGAGGGAATGTATCCGACTCCGACGAGTGCTGTGGTCATGGGGTTGATGGTGATGGGTTTAGGCGTCGGCGGGATGAGGGATGGCCGCGGGTGTCACGGCGAGAACTCAGGTGGATGGGTGGTCGGGTTCAGGTGATGGTGGTTCAGCGGGGTCGGGATGATGGATGGCCGCGGTTGGAAAGTTCAGGCGGGTCGTGAGGGGAGGAGACGGGTGGTCGGGATAATAAAAATAAGGAAAAGGATATGTATATATGTAGAAAAGTAGGATTTTGAGGTTGACCTAGGTAGTTGGGCCGGTCAACATCCTTGGAATTGGGTTTCATTTTTTATGTAGATATTTTAAAGGGCTAGGATTTTGTTTGTTTCAAAAATAGAGGGCTAAGGTTTGATGAGGGGTTGATGTTGAGTGTTACACACTCCAAAATTATGGAAAAAATCATATGACCGGTCAATGAAAGAAAATTAGATTTTTTTATGTGTTGGGTCCAATGGGGTGTGGACACCTCAATACACTTTTGCATAAAAGTCTACAATAATTAGAAAATTACACAAAGTGGGGTTTTTAGATTAATTTAATTAAAATTAATATAATTGGTGTTGTAAAATTAATTGGAAGTACATAGGATTAAAATTAGGTGGGACAAAAGTGTCATAGATGTAGAAGACTCGGAATAGAATATTATCATAATTTGGGTTGCACAAAGTGGGTCGAGATTGTGTCTCCAATTTTGATTGGAACGCACAAAGATGTAAAGTTAGATTTATTTAGAATTAAATATAATTATTTGCGACAAATATTGTGCGACTAAAATAAAGCACAAAAGGGCATATTTATAAGTTACACAAAGGTCAGAATGGAAGGCTGGCATGTCTAGGGCAAGGGTGTAAAATTTGTTGGAAGACAATGGCTAGTGTAGAGCTCCAATTATCGAAGCAACAGTAAGGTACAACAATCAATAAAATCACAACAATTAAATATAAATAAATATCATGCAATAATAACACATTAAATTAAATAATAAAAAGATGCAAATACCTCTATTCTGAAATATGGTAGTGACATTAATCATCTAGGTCAGGTGTTACAACTTTTTTTAGTAGACTACACGTGACCAACGAGGCGATTCATCAACCAACACTGGTAATCTTTAAATGGTCAGCAAGTTGATTGGATAGATCCATAAATCTCCTTCTGAAATCTACTATAAAAAAGTAAAAGAAATATTCTTGGAAAAGCATACTTCAAACGCGAGATCCTTACTACAGGTAAGGTGATGTCCGTGTGTAAAACTAAGGATTCAACATATCAAGTCTCGACCTGGGTAACCCAGACAGTCATGCCAGAGCATAATCTTGTTCATCTTCTCCAATAAATGCTTCTGACTTTATGTATTGGAACTCCACTCCATTTAAATCTAGTTTCTGCTTGATAATTATTTTCTTCGATATCCTTAAATCTTAACAAAGTTCTTCCAGAACATCGATTGTATCTTTAATGGTAACATTGATACCATTAGACAACATGAAGTGGGCTATGTTATTCCCCTCTATCAGATTGTATGGGACTGATAAGGTTGTTAGAGTATTGTGCTTAGGTATAAAGTTAGAAAACTATTTTCGTTCAGGAAAAATAGTGTCAGTATTTTCACTGTCAGCAAGACATCTAACTTCTCTTATATCATACCTAAGAAGAAATTAATTGAATTGGCCACATATATAATTCAATTAATTATCCAAAAAATAAATTATCCTAAAAATATCCAAACTAAAATAAAACATATTAATCCAATAATAAAATTTTAATTCGGGTACATCAGGGCCTTTGATGTCTACTCTTCCATCGACTGGTGGAAGTCAACTATAAAGATAGTATCAATGTTGTACAACAAGTGCGAGACCAATGATTTGTCCTGAATATCCCATATTTTCTTCAAACAAAGGGAATTGTTCAAGTTCAACACAAGATGTTAGTGCAATATTGGATAAATCCATAAGCAACTATACGAGAACTTTGGGTTCTATGACAAAGAAATTATGGATTCAGTAAGTTAAACTTCTGGTTCTCAATATAAAATACTTTAATTTTAGGAAACTGCAAATTTCAGGCATATGAACTCTAGGTTCTATGAACTTCAATTTCTATTCATATGTGTTAAGCATATCTATGGCAAGTCTTTGCCTCTCCCAATTTAGTAGCTTCCCTTTAGGTGGAGAGGCGGGGCTAGGCTTCTACCATCATCTAGCCTTGCTTTTGGCAAAGTTGGCAATATGGTGAGGCTAGCCCTCTGCCAATATTGAGCTTTGCTTCTGACAAAGCTAATATTCTACGAGGTTAATGCGGATAGTATTACTATGAGTCTTAACTAGCATTATAACATGGTTTTGAGCTCTGTCGAGTAGGCTTTGCTTTAGGAAAAGTAGTATCTTATGCTAATTTATCATTTTGCTATGGGAAAGCTAACGAAACATCGGGCTAATAGTTTTGGCATTATGTACTATCTATTATTGCTGGCATTTTGTAGAGGCTAATACCTTAGCCAGATTGATTTATCTTTGCTTCAAGCAATGCTAGAATGTGACATAACTATTCCATATGGCGAAGCTCATGCCTTTAACCAAATTATAACTTCGCTTCAGGCATCATTTGGGAAAAAATAATCGATCAACTTTTATTTCTAGCAAAGTTATCGTTATGACAATGCTAACGATATGGAAAGGCTAATGGCTTAACCATTTTGATTGGTATATTACGAACTTCAGGTTCACTGAACTGTAGGTTGAAGCAAAACTTCACCTTTAACTATGAACTTTGAATTCGGAAAGTAGGGACTACAAGGGACGCGAAGCACCCATCTGACTAAGGTTCGAACGAAAATAATTTTGATATGAAGTTTCGCAACAAAATCCCAAAAATATAGAGTTCAAGTAGTTGCGATATGTTGGACCAATTTTGGGGGACTAATTCCATTTCAGGGGGGATACTCCAATCTACGGAGTTTGTTTAAATAAGTTTTCGGTGAGACTAGTTCTCCGAGTCTAGTTTTTTGTAAGAAAAGAGTGTTTTGCGATACTAGTTCTTGTAGTGTCCTGCTCCCCGCACAGGAAGTACGGTTAAGGAAAACAATCGGTATTGACTGATCGGGACATATTGAATTAAGATCCTTTCCTCATTATTGATTTGTTTTTTCAGATTCAAGTCCCATATTTGTCACAACCCACATCCGGTATCGGGGCACGAGTACGCGGGTACGTCCAGCCTACGCCACAGTATCGACGGTAGAACACTGTCTAGGTCACAATAAATACTATATAACTAAATACCTGTCAATGATATCAATCTCCATAAGGAGGACAATATACAACTCATAATATCTCATAATGTAAACTCAATCACAACATCTATAAGAGTATAAAGGCACGATAAAAGATGAGAGAAATGACATAGTTAAACACCATGTCTCAAAATATAGCTAATCCACAGTCTAGCTGTCCAACATAAAGTCTCCACAAGTCTCAAATTAAACTTAACATAAGTCTAAACATAAACTAAAATAAACCTCAATAAGTCTCAGTTGCATAATATAAATACTATCTAGATAGCTGCAGGCAGTGTCTCCTCTAAAGGAATAGTCTCCTCTAAGATCTCTGGTGTGTAATTTGCATCTATACCCGGTCCATAGTATGTAGTACAGAAATCCTCAAGATCCTCTGAAAAAAATATCCAGTCAGGATTGGAACGAAGTACAAGCACTAACAGCAGTTCCACATATATTGACAAAAACTATAACACAGTGTAAAGAAATATAAGACAGATATAAAAAACTGGCAATAAGAAATACTGGAATAAATGGAATAAAGAAATGCTGGAATAACTGGAATACTGGAGCATATGTCATCATCAATATGCATCTAGCAATGAAATAGAATACAAGTATATGCTAGAACCATGAGCTAGTATATATGTTAATGCTAGAATCATGACTAGAACATAAGGAATACTATGTCAATATACTAGAGATACATGTCAAGAACATCTAACTAAGTGTGTAAAACATCAACATATCATGTGATCGGCTTGGGACTGATCGGGCTTGCTATGTATGACTAGCTATGATTCATGTAAGGTCAGGCTAACCATCCAGATAGCTATGATGCGAGCAATAGTCAGGCTAGTCACACATAACAGGCTATGAGGCATGTAATGGTCAGACTGCACCGACGTGAGGTGTGGGTAAGCTATGATGCATGTAAAGTTTGGGTATGATCACATAAGCTACTAATATTTTCCTGTTTTTCCCCAGCTAGCATGATGGATTCCAAATCATGACTTCTCATGACAGGTCTCGATGATGCCAACTCGTGTAAATAACAGTGTCAGAGTCATGTACGCTATACAACAACAATTATAGAGATAATCAACATAATAGAAACTGTAAGAGAATATACTCGCCTGTGGTCCTTAGCTGGCAATACCAATGTCCTGGTTCCAAAGTATCGTCTGAATGATCCAACAGTCCTATAGACATATCATATAATATAATATTGCATCAGATATTACACTAACACACAATCAAACATAATGATCTCAGAGACTATGCTAGGGTGTTATGTCTGTAGTTGCTGTGCATAACAGACAGTCAATAATACGGGTCTTGCCAGTACGTTAGTATACATATGGCAGTCTGCTATCATGCTACGTTGTCACAGGTCAATGTAACTACGGGTATCCGTTGTTACGCTCGGTCATCAAGTACATAGTCATATACTTACACATTATTAACTAACATATACAGTACTACTTATTAGTTATAATTATAATAGATATGTGTATATATATATACTTTAAATAGAATTAATACTACGCACATAGATATATTAGCCATGTATTAGGGATACATGTTCAATACATACACGTATGTATATATATATACTAAATTTGAGAATTATACTATATATATACTAATCGGGTTCATATACATATAGATATATATACTATGTACATACAATCATAACAATATACCATCATATACTAAATACCATGTCTAATACGTATACGATATGAAGAATATGCGTATGCACGTACATATACGTGTAAGCAAGGGAAGAAAACCCGAACCTGTGTACGTGCATGACTACGACAGGGATGATGATGCAGTATTTCGGCAAGGTGAAGGAGAGGCGAGGTGGTCGGGAAGTCTCAGGTGACTGCTCGAGTCGAGCAATGGCTTTCGGGTGGAGTCCGGAGGGAGGTCGAGAAGAACAAGAAATTCGAGGGGCAGAGGATGACTGGAGGAACGGGGTGGCAGCGGGTCGTCGACCGTTTAGTCGGGGATCCGACGGAGAACTTTGGGTTGAAACGAGTCGGGCGGGTCGGGGACAGCAGGTGGTGTCGGGCTTCTGGTGCAGGGTGCAGGCGGGGTTGCTGGCGGTTCAGGTGAGTCGTCGGTTCTCCGGCGGGTTCAGGTGCAGTCGTCGATAGAGGAAGGGAACAGGGAGGAGAACGACGATGAGCAGCATGTGCAGGCGGTTCAGTCGAGCGCGGGATGGCCGATTGGGGCAGTCAGGTTCACGGCGAATGCGGCTGTCGTGTGGTCGAGTCTCTGGCGAAGGGGGGAGGCCGGGTTCTGGCGAGTCGAAGGGATGGGGATTAGTCGGGGAAGGAGATGAATAGGGATGGGTGGAATATCGGCTGAACTTGGTTTAGGTAGAAAGGGATGAATACAAATAATAAGAAAAAGTTATATTATATATATGTGAAAAGGGTTGGGTTGACCTAGAAAAGTTTGACTGGTCAACCCCTCTTTGGAATTGGGCTTGTCATGTAGAATTTCAATGGGCTAGGATTTAAATGGGTTCAAAAGAATAACTAGGATTCAATTGGCTCAAAATAAAGGAGGGTCATGGTTCAAGGAGGTTGGTGTTGAATTACACACTCCCAAAAATTATGAAAAAATTCATATGAGGGAGAAATAGGTTTCTACATGTGTCATGTCCAACGGGGTGGACACCTCAATACACTTTTGCACAAAAGTGCCCAATAATTGGAATATTGCACAAAGTTAGATTTATGGTTTAATTTAATTAAGAAAAATAGATATAATTGGTGTTCTAAAATTAATTAGAAGTACAAGGGACTAATTTGAAGTGGGACACAAGGGTCATAAATAAAATAGACTTGGAATAGAATATTATCCTAATTTGGGTTGCTCAAAATGGGTCAAGATTGTGTCTCCAATTTTGATTAGAACACACAAGGATACAAGGCTTGACTTATATTGAATTAGAATATAATCGGTCGCGACGAATGTTGTGCGACTAAAGTGAAGCACATCAAGGCATGGTTATGAGTCACACAAAGATCAAGGTAACAGTTTGGCATGTCTAGGACAAGAGTGTAAAATCAGTTGGAAGACAATGGCTAGAGTAGCGCTCTAATTATCGAAACAACGATAAAGTATAACAATCAAATAAAATCACAGCAATTTAAATATAATTAATTATCATGCAAATTATTGACATATTTAATTATGAAAAGACGAAAATATCCTTAATCTGAAATGTGGGGATGGTAATATTTAGTGGATTGTGTCTCGAGGAAGGACTCAGCGACAGAGTCACGGGGACCTTTTCGCTGCTTGGTTTTCATTGCTCGTTTTCGATGCCGCTTTGCTGCTTTCGTGTTAGTTTTATGATATATTTTCTTGAACAGTTTTGATAGATTTTATTATTTATATTATTTGTACTTAGCATTCTTATCGAATTATGGGAGAAAAAGAAGAGTAGGTATTGGTCGTCTGTTCGTGCCAATACAGGTGATCGAGTAGGCGATGCACAAGCAGAACACTGAAGAACCATCTTTCTCCTTTGCCATTCACCAACTAGTTAGTGGCTTTAACTATGGTTGACTCTTCTTTCCAAGTCTTCAAACTAAACAAAATAACTTTTGTTGCGTTCCGATCAACGATACCATAATAATAAAAAGAGTCAAAATAAAAAGTAGGCTCAAAATAATTGATGCATATCACACAAATTCATGAAACGATCGTACTGGTGCATGCTTGTTCGCTATGAATGTACATATTTTATGTTTTAGTTGTAGCTAGAATTTATTTTTTTATAAATGTGTAACGAGTAGTACATAATTTACAATGCGACCATTTGAGCAGGTAGACTATGCTATCAGGTTATGCGGAGTAATTATATTTTTTTTATGTTGTCTTTCATACTTCGTTTGATAACTTAGTTGTAGACGTTGCATGGTCACAGATAACTTGTATAGAAGGTTTAGTTCATATGAATGATCGTCGGAAATCTTTGATCGATTCATTCCGGGAGGAACTGGGATAGCTGTGCTAGCAAACTAGCACGGGTGTGGCGAGAACTTGTAGCGGAGCTCGCTATCCGTGCTACAAGGATCGTCGTCTATCCAGACTATAGTCCACGATGGCTTGTGATGCCAGTGACCCATATATATATATATAGTTGTGCTAGCAAACTAGCACTGGTGTGGCGAGAACTTGTAGCGGAGCTCGCTATCCGTTCTACAAGGATCGCCGTCTATCCAGACTATAGTCCACGATGGCTTGTGATGCCAGTGACCTATATATATATATATATATATATATATATATATATATATATATATATATATATATATTTTAAATTATCGTGCTAATGATGTCTAGTCTACAAGGAAGAATATGGTAAGAATTGTGCAGGTTGGATAAGTCGGCAGCTAGTAAATTTTACCGAATGGTGACACAGTTATTCAGTCATTTTATTTCTATCACATGCTTGTAACTTTGACTAAGACAAGATAAAAGACCACCTAATAATATTTTTTTATGTTTTACATGAATACCTTATCGATTTTGGGAGTTGGGTTAACTCGCCCTCACCAGCGCATTTCAAATGTGCTGACCCATGTTGCAACAGGTTCTGTGAGCCAAAGCGACGCTGCGAGGAGCTGAGGCCTTTTCAACCATCTATCAACCTGACATGTTCGTATTCGTGACTTTTGAAGCTCGTATAGAAATCTTATGGTAATCCCTTTTCCCAAAATACGTATTGGAACGTATTATTTCTTACTAGCATGGTTGTCATGTTACATGGAGATTAGACCCACTTCTATTTTGTCATGAGGTCTATGGTTTATTTGTGTAGCTAGGATTAGTCATGACTTAATATAATGGCCAAGCATCCGACCCTAGCCTATATAAGCCCTCTTCTCTCTCTCTCTCTCTCTCTCTCTCTCTCTCTCATTCTTTAATTTTTTCTCTTTCTTCTTCTTCTTGGAGCTAGGCAAGTACATCTTGCATGACATGGAGAAATATTATATTTTATTTCTTTTATTTTTCATACATATTATTAGTGTATAATGTGTGCTATGAGTTTTCTTACATCTTTACGACTTGGTGTTTTCGATTTTGATGGATAGGTTAGAGTGGATCTATATTTCAAGTTACGGTTTTATGTTTTTTCTTGGTTTTTCTTAGTTTTGATCCCTTAAAACTTGGTATTTTCAAAAAAAAAGTTGTTCCATGAGGTAGATAATTAAATTTCAAACGGTTATGACTTGTGTTTCACTTGATTTGGAGTTAAAATAAAGATTTTATGAAAAAAATAAGTTTTTTAAGTTTTGGAGCTCTTTCCATGGTGAACTTGCTATTCTGGGATGATGGAGTTCCATGCAGCATATATGCTATGCAGCACACACTCCTTGTCGCAGACCCCCTTCACAACATACGAAGATCTTGTTATGCGCATGACTGTTTCACATATGCGTTCTGAGCTATTTGCCTGACTGAGCCATACGACAAATCATGCTATGAGCTCGATCTGTCCATGCGCCTAAGGGCACATGCGGCAGGACGCTATCCGCTTAGGCACTAGACGCATAACTTTCTTGGCGCATGAAATATCTTACAGTCACTCTTGTATGTCTTTTTATGCACGTCTTTTTATGTACATCTTTCTATGTTTTTGATACGCATTTATGGCACGTCACTTCTCTTACAGCGCTTGTTCCCGATGTGGCATATTTCCTTAGGCGTGGATTTTTTCCATGAGCATGCGACATGACTTGCATGCGACAACCAACGCATGCCGCAATTGTTCTCTGTGGCGGTTGAACTCATGCATGTGGCATGCTGCAGTTGTTTTTATGCAGTATATTCTCATGTGGCAGTCCCTCATACGAATATTCCTTATGCACGTATGTTACCCTAAGCGATCCTCTGTGCATGTTTTGTTGTCTTGCATGATTTTGAAGTTTTTATTAGATTTTGTGATCTAATCTACTGATCCAAGTAATTGCCAGTGTAAATGGACTAAGTGTTACTATGTGCTAGATTCGACTATGTGTTGAACTAAACTATGTGATGAATGACTGAACTGACTATGCGCATGACCGATCTAAGTATTGCAATATGATAAGAACTCATGTGATTAACTGATAATTTGGTAACTTGACTCGACTACTTGTATCTGTGCTGATACACTTACTACGTATTATGTGTTCCTATTTGCTAAGTGTTCCTACGCTTTATATGTTACATCTTTCGGTTGTTCACCGAGATGCTCCTATCCTACGCAAAATGTGATATCATATATTTTTTCCAGCACGGACATAATAGTTGACCAATAACCAAAGTATGGTTAGCAATTATTTATTGTTGCATCATGCTAGGGTGAATCCATATTGAGCTATCAAGCGACAAAGTGGATTCGTATCTAGCATGGTCATACTGCAATACAACATATATGAGGAATTATCATATAACCAAGCCATGTGATTCTAACTAACTGTAGGGTTAACTAGGTAACTAAAACTTGTAGAGCATTGGGAGGGACAAAATCTCAAGATCGTGCATGACAGCTACCCTTAGACATCCATTTGGGGAGTGCAAGACTGGCCCCCATGGATATTGCTTTAAATCCACACTAATGAATTATAATATCTGACTACTATATTATACCATGCATTCTATGCGATCTTAGCACGATAGCCTTACAAGGGATCGGTGCATATATTATGTTCTATATAGCGATTATCATGGCTCGGCTAGCCTGTAAGTACATGGATTGATCTAAAGATTCCTATTATATGCATTATAATCATGGGATAACCCAGACTCCACCTAAAAAGCTAAAGAATTAATTTGTCGATCCTGTAATTGAGCTTGATTGTGTATTGTATCTTATGTTAGCAGTTTAGAAAAATGGACTATCGTGGTGTAATGGTTCAACCCTTGTCCTTGTTTGGTTGTAGGCTTGGGCTGTTGTGCTACGATAGGCTATGGGCCGAGACTGCGACGTAGAATCCTATAGCTTTACCTGAATCAGAGGATGTATGTTATCTCGATGTGGTATGACACTCCTTGTCCTTATTTGGTATAAGAGGTTCGTATTGCCTCAAAGATGGCGTATACGCCTATGGTTCTTGGTTCAGGCATTATGATATATATATATATTTATTTGGGTTTTGTTTCTTTATTCGTTCTTTCTTATGGTACTTGCTATTTGGGGTCTAACCCCACAAGTTTTGCATAGCCAGGTTTAGATCCAGCACCTGAGGATCCAGCTTACCTTTCCTGACCAATGGCGTGCACCAAACGATGGCCGCTGAGGAACACGAGTGGATTTCTTCTCCAATGCTCTAATTTTTATTTTGTTTACTTTTGGGCGTTTAGCCACAGGCACCTATTAGTCGGTGTATCTAGATATTAGCTTCCTTTATATGAATGTAATTAATCAGACTGTAGCTGATCACGGTCATGTACTTTTGTAACTCAACTAGCTTCTCATTTTGTACAGCTAGTTCCCATAATATTTTGACATAGCGTTTGGGACACCTTTCTGCTTTATCATACATGTTATATGTTTACTGCTTCTTGTTTGATTGATTGAGACATAGATGTCCTGTGTGACTCTAAGTGACTTGATTATAGTATGCATCCCTTTGTCTAGTTACAACCATGATCTCCGTACAATATTTTATACCTTGTACTGGGTAGCTGGCCATGTTTGTCTCCATATTCCTGTACTGGGGTGTGACAAGGTTTTAGTGGTGGCTCAAACAGGTCTATTTTTTTAGACTTGTAGGGTGTTATGGTCATAGGAGTCTCAATCAAATATGTCTCATTTGATATTTTGCTTCGTCTTCGTCGATACCAATGATTGAACTGTTAAAACTGATTGTCTACTTGATCCTTCTAGTCCCGATCATTGATGCCTCTTGTCCCTTTCTCTAGGGCTATATCTTATTAATTTATTGGAGCAGCAGGAATGGTAGGTCAGGGTCCCCCTGGGTAGTAGCAAGAGGCATCACCTGCTCAGAGTCAGATTTGGGTTGAGCCAATGATTGGGTAGGCCGAGATAGTAAAGCCGCCAGTAGAGGATATTGAGCAGGAGATCCCTGAGATCCTAGTACACCCAGTAGTACCAACAGTACTTGATTTCCCAGCATTATTAGAGATCATCCTAGGAATGTTGGCAATCTAACAATATCAGATGGCGGTACAGTAGCACCAGGAATTCCAACAACAGGAGCAAAATGTCTTGCTAAGTCAGGGATTATAGATGGCTCTAGAGAGGGGGGAAGGACAGATTCGGGGGTGGCGATTAAATTTTTCTAACTTAACCTGAGAGGAAACCATCACAACAGATATGTGGCTTCAAGATATTGAGATTATTTTGGCAGCGACAAGGGTTCCAGCTGGGAAACCGGTTGATCAGGTCTGACTGCACCTTTAGGACTTTGCACGTGATTGGCGGGCATCGATAGAGGTTGGATTGATGCGTCCTATCCCTTGGAACAACTTCAGGACCCATTTCAGAGCTGAATATTTTGGGGTGATAGTGTAGTATGAGTTACAGCAGAGGTTTATCAGTCTCAAACAAGGTAGAACTGTGGACGAATATGTAGCAAAATTTTGTAGGATGAGAAGATTTTCTTTGACAATAGTAGTTACAGAGACAGAAAGAGCGATGAGGTTCCATCAGAGATTTCGCCTGGAGCTCCTACAACTGGTAGAGGGACAGGACTACTAGACTTTTAAGTACGTATTGATAGCGGCTAGAGGCATGAGCTTACCATGTAGAGGATGTCAGCAAGGGTGGGGGGAAGAAGAGGTCTTATGCCCAGAGTGGGGGAGAAGGAGTAGTTCCCCGAACGTCAGCCCCATCACCTAGCGTTCATAGCCATGAATTAGCACCGCTGAGGACAACAATTTCAGCAGTAACGGTACCGGCTCGTAAGGAGCCGAGGCAGCAACAACAGCTGCAGTGCTAGGGAGCACCGACAGAATGTACTTATTGTGGCAAGGGAGGCCACACTAAAGACGCATGTAGGACAGCTAACGGACTGTGTATTAGGTATGGTAGTCCAGTCCACTGGATTGCCACTTGCCCCTTAATACAGAGGCCAAAAGGGCTAGTTCAACAGTTTCTAGTACTACCAGCACCAGGGACAGTGCAACACAAAGGGACAATGTTAGCAGTACATCTATTAGCTCAGCGTCCATTATCGATGCAGGCTCAGATATTCTAGCAGAGAAACCAGCAACAGAGTAAGTAGAGGCCACAACTGCGTATCCAAGGAAGGCAACAACAAGGAGCATAATAGGACCAAGGACAGGTATTCACTTTGTCTCTGGAGGAGGCTTTAGAATCGGGCGATATGGTGGCAGGTAACATTTATGTCGCAACTTATCCTGTTGTAGCATTGTTTGATTCGGGTGTATCCCATTCATTTATATCTGTATAATTTGTGACACGCATTGGATTAGAGTTCAAGGCGTTGCTAGAGAGGTTGAATATACTCACTGGTAGTGAGATTGTAGGAGTTAGTAAAGTGTTTATAGCGTATCTAGTCATAGTGTGCGGGCGTTCATTACCTGCAAGTTTGATCGAGTAACCTATGGGTAACTTTGACGCTATCATGGGCATGGACTGGCTGAGAGACAGTCATGCTACGATAGAGTTCCATAAGGGTAGAATACTGTTTAGTATTCCAGGTATGGAGGACTTTGTCATTGTCAGAACAGTGGAAGACCAGCTTGAAGAAAGGATTGCAGCAACAGTGGTGAAGAAGACCAGATTCTTTAGATAGTCAAGAAATCTCTAGATGTATTCCCCGAAGAGCTTTCAGGGTTACCTCCAGTAAAAGATATAGAATTTTGTATAGAATTGACTCCCGGAGCATGACCCATATCTTGTAAGGTTCACTAGATAGCACCATCAGAATTAGATAAGCTGTACCAACACGTAAAAAAGTTAAAGGAAAAAAAGTTCATCCGGACTAATAGATCACCGTAGGGAGCGCCAGTGGTTTTAGTAAAGAAGAAGGATAGGTCAATGTAACCATCACTTTTCAACCTAGGGGTATTTTGGTAAATTTTCATGTGCTAATTTAATTATATTAATTATGTTAGTGGTTAGTATATAATTTATTGTTTAGAATTAATTATTGTTAGTATTAAGGGTTAGTGCTAATTAATGACCTTTGTTAGTTTAATTAATTAGTTAGTTCTCATGAAGAGAATATTCTATTTTAGTTGTAAAGATTCTTTCCTTTAACCAAATATATTCCTTTTCCTCTAATTTGAATTTCAATTGGATGTTAGAATGGCACAATTAGTAATTAGAACTAATTATAATCCTTTGTAGTGCCAACCTTGTCATGGAGATATTTAAATTCCAAATTTTTCTCCATTTATCCTACTTCTTTTTCAAGCAACACCAATTCATTTTTAGATCTAGAATTTGAATTTCATTTTATTTCTTCACCAATTCCATTCATTCTACTTCCATTAGAGAGCAAGGAGCTTGGAGCACTAGGAGGAGCTTGAGGAGGAGTCCAAGCTTTGGAGAATCGTGTTTGACTCATCCCTCTATGTCCAAATTCGGAATTATCCAAAGGAGATACAAAAACACTAGATAATTCTCTCAATTTTATCAAATTCATGGTTAAGAACACCCCATGGACATATAGGAACCTTTACATGGTTAGAATTGACTTCACAATGGTAGATCTAGGCACTAGGAGCCCTCAATTTGGTAGATATATGAATGTGTCATATGGATTATTAGTTTGGGGCGTAATTTAGAGAAATCCCAATTATATCCATGTAGAGTTTGAATTGTGTCATCAAGAGGACTATTGGTGTGTATTTGATAGTGTGTTGGTATCCTTGTGTCCAAAATTGAATACATGGAGTGCGTATCATGATACACCATGATACAGTGGTGTAGAATTGGTAATTTTTTCATATTAGTGTTCTATTGTATCAAATTCTTGTAGATCGGTTAGATTTGTTTAATTTTACTTAATTCTAGTTATATTTTATATATTAATTATGTTCATGTTATTTTAGTTGTGTATTGGAGTGTTTGGAATGAGTATCATGAGAGCATTATAGGTGTTGTGTGTATATCGTAGTGTGTGCACACTTAGTGTTTGTGTTATTGTTTGTACTAGAATTTGGTGTTGTTGTTAGAGAGATAGTGTGTGTGTGAGCGTATGTGATTGATTGAGATACATGTGTGTGTGTGTGTGTGTGTGTGTGTGTGTGTGTGTGTGTGTGTATAATGTATATTCGAATAAGAACCTCTAGAGGGGGTGAATATAGTACATATATATACAGCAAAATAAAATCACCCAATAACAAGTTAACACAGTCAGCTAAAATATAAGAATAAATTAACTGTAAGGAGAAAGAGAAAGAGAGAGCAACAGTCGAAAACACAATGATGTATACTAATTTTTCTCTGAGACGACTAGTCCAGTCCCGAGAACTCTAGCTTGGAGTTGAAACCCACTATCAAGTGAAACACAAGTTTTGATCCGAAGGCTTGCAACTTCATACAGACATGAGCTTTGATCCTAATGGCTCGAATACTTCTCTTTGAAGTTAGAACTTCTTGACAAGCTCTTTTACAACTCATGAAAACTTCTAATCAAGAACGCACTGGCACTTAAGGCTTATGAGTTGTAAATAGCTTGGAATTGGAAAGTAAAAAGGCTCTTGAATTGTACTGAGTGAAATAGAGAAGAGAATGAAAGTGAATTGAGTGAATAGTAATGGTAAATTCTTTCTCTATTTATAGAAATTTTGCAAACCGAGTTCGGGGCCAATTCGGATGCCAAATGTTCGAATTTTTGGATGTTGGAGCCGAGTTAGCAGGAAGAACTGGTTACAAGGGTTTACTGGGTCTGAAAATCGAGTTCATTCTGAACTCGTATCGAATTCGAGCCGAGTATGTGCCAAATTCTAATTTTTAAAATAGGTCATAATTGAATGGGTTGGGTTGGTTTGGGCTAGCTTGGTTTTGAAATAAGGATAGGTTATTTTCAAAAATTGAAATATTTTGGCTTAAATAATCTAGGTTGAAAATATTTTTGGTAGTCTCTAAATGCCAAATGCGACTCGATTTACATATTTTTCTATACTCAATAAATAGAAAAATTATATTGACAGGTAATGAAAAATAAGTCGCAGTACCAATCTCTGAATTTGTAGCAGCAGTTCTTCTGACTCGTCATGGGTAATATCAAGTCCAAGTTTAGATGCTTATTGAAATAAGGTTCGACCATGACCAATGGACCAACAATCTTCCCCATTTTGATAATTGACAAACTCTGACTGATATAGCAAAGAATGAATCTCAAAATATGTACTCTTCTTCTTCTTCTTATGTACTCATCTTCTTCTTTTGGAATAGCTGCTGATAATATCAGTTTACTCTCCCGTTATCATTTGATCAAAAATGGAGTGTTCCCCTGCAATTATAGCGTGAAAGTAAAAAAAAAAGAGTGAAGTAACATAGATATTTAAGCAAAAATGTAAGCATATTATAATTGTAGTTAGGAATAGGTAGTAGAAGCATTGAATAAACATTTCAAAAAATACAAAGGTTTTAAATTATTCAGCACACATGTGGGAGTAATAAGTATCCAAAATAAGCTGATGTCTCAAACTACTACATAAACTGAGAGTTCTATATCATAAAAAATATAATAAACAAGAGAAATCCAAAAGAGCTTATATAACTAAAAAGATAGCATAAAGATCACTTTTCATCTCCAGTCGTTGGGTCTCCAGTCTCAGCAGATCGGTTGGGATCATAGAAGGCAGCAGCTGGATCCAAGTAAGACTGGATAAACGGGTCAACAACCCGATATCCGTGTCGTGAAGGATCATGAACCATAGGATATGGTCCACCAAGTAACTGAGAGAAGGAGTACTGCATATCCGCCAAGGAGTTGGACATCGCCTGGAAACAGAGAGTGTTCCGATAGTCCATCTGTCTGTGACGGTCATCCTCATGGGTGCGATGCTCAAGTGCTAGTCTGTGATGCTCATCCTCAACTCTGATGTGATCTTGCATCAAAGTTCAGAGCTCGTCCAAAGAGACAGGTAGCTCAGGAACAATAATAGGGTCAGGGTGAGGTAGGTCAGCAGTAGGTAGAGGAGGATGTTGTGTAGCTAAAAGAACTGGGTCAGGTCATCGAGTAGCAAAGAGATAAGCTGGCTCGGCAAGATAAGTGCAGTCCTAAAGAGAGATTTGGAAAATCTCAAAAATAATGAGCAAGTACATAGTGTACACAAGGTTATACTTGTTCTTGCGGGAATGGATTATCATCTGAATCATAGTCTTTGGAAAGCTAAATAGAATTCTAAAGTGGATATGGTACATGGCACACAGCTCTAGGTTTGTAATATCATCAGTATAGGTTTGTTTAGGCAGAATGGTTGAAAAGATAATACGATGAAAGTCATAGAACTATTTGTTCAGGTATTTGTCCTTCAGTTGACCATGAGGACGGGGGTTGGGTAAACAAAGAGAGTCCTTAAAGGAGTCTAGAGTCATACCGTCGATGAATTTAAAAGATGTGATTGGTTCTAAGGGTTCTCCTTCATTGGTAATGTGAAGTATTTTCCCTTAGTAGTCAGCATCAAATTCAATATCTAACCCGGCAATATGATATTTAAAAGAATTATTGGCAGATGACATATTATAGGACAACATGCAGACAACATTAATAAATACTAGAAATCTAGTAGTCACTATGTCATCTAATCCTAGCGCACGAAAGGATTCCAAATAATTAGAAACACAGTAAAGTTAATAGAACTACCAGGACAGACGATGCAGTCGACAAAGTCGTTCAACCATTCAATGGATTGGTCTAATAAAGTAAAAATTAATCCATTAAATTCTCCTTCGTCTGGCAAGGCTAGACTAAACAGAGATTCAAAAACATTATTCTGATTGGAAGATGAGGCTTCTCCTACTTTTCTCTTATTTCAAAACAATTTAGGAGCCATGGAAATAATTGAAAAGAGGAAAAATTGGAGTTATACCTTTAATCTAAAGATGAACAGTGGTAGAGAATGATGAAAGGAACCAAAATCCAAAATTCTAGCACCTGAAACTGTACGAGGGAGATCCAAAGGGGTTAGGCTTTAAGAAATTAGGGTTTTATGGAGGTTTTTGACTACTGGAAGGTGTTGGAGCCGATTGGAAAGATGATGGGTGTATATATAAGAGAGAGTGGGGCCCACAACTTAAAAAAATCTGAGGTCATCAGAACTCGGGCCGAGTTTGTGCCGAGTTCGGTCCGAACTCTGTACGAACTCTAACAGACTTATGAGGTTTTAAGTTATGTCCACTATATTTTAAATATAACCATGTCAACTTTGTAAATCAATCAATCAATAATTTATGAATTTAAATAATAATAATTAACAGTATTTAATGAATTTTTTTCCTGTTATGTATTAATCATTTCAGACTACCTGTAGGGGTTGTATCCCAGCTAGCAGTGGTTCAAAGACGCTTAAGTACCTTGTCGCTTAGGCTTTTACGCCTTTTTGACAGAATAACATTTTCGGCTTATTTCTAAAATATTTTTTACATATAGGATCGAGATTTAAAAAATTACATATTAATTATATACCATTGATATCCAAAATTTCTAATTCATGATGTATAAAGTTGAATTGATCTTCTGCTAAAGGTTTACTAAATATATCAACTAACTGATTCTCCGTGTCAACAAATTCAAGACAAATATCACCGTGCTTGATAGTCTCTTAAAAAGTGTGTATAATCTCAATGTGTTTGGTACGTTAGTGACATATGAGATTCTTAGTGAGATTGATCGTGCTAGTGTTGTCACAATATATAGGGGTCTTAGTATAATGAAGATTGTAGTCTTCAAGGGTTTGCTTCATCCATAAAATTTGAGCACAACAATGTCCTGCAACGATATACTCATCATAAGTAGTTGACAATGCTATAGAATTTTGTTTCGTGCTAAACCATAAGACTAAAGCTTTTCCTAGGAAATGACACGTGCCTCTGGTACTTTTTCGATCAACTTTGAATCCAGCAAAATTAGCACCCGAATAGACAACAAAGTTAAATGACATAGTTTTGGGATACCATAAGCCGATAGTCGAAGTTCATTTAAGGTATCAAAAGATACGCTTAACCGCTCACAAGTGTGATTCCTTAGGATTCGCTTAGAATCTTGCACATAAACAAATGCTAAATATTATATCAGACGACTAACAGTTAAATAAAGTAAACTACCAATCATACCTCGATACGTACGCATATCAACTGGTTTGCCATGTTCATCAATGTCAAGCTTGGTAGAAGTTGCCATAGGAGTCCCAATTAATTTTGCATTTTTTATGTCAAACTTCTTGAACAAGTGGTTAGTGTACTTGGATTGGTTGATGAATATCCCTTGTGAATTTTGTTTGATTTGAAGTCCAGGGAAGAAGTTTAGCTCTTCCATCATGCTCATCTCGAATTCACTCTACATACACTTAGCAAATTCTTTGCATAATATCTCATTAGTTGATCCAAAAATAATGGCATCAACATAAATTTGTACTAATAGGAGATTATTATCTAATGACTTAATAAATAGTATTATGTCCACTTTTCCTTTAAAAAATTATTTTCAAGTAGAAAAGAGCTAAGGTGCTCATACCATGCACGAGGGACTTGTTTGAGTCCATATAGAGTTTTTTGTAACTTGAAAACGTGGTTAGATAATTTAAAATCTTCAAAACCAGATGGTTGTGCAACATAAACCTCTTTTTTAATAAAACCATTTAAAAGGCACTTTTTATATCTATTTGAATTAGTTTAAAATCATGAAAACAAGCAAAAGCACATAAGAGACGAATGGATTCGAGTCTCGTAATTGACGCATAAGTCTCATCGTAGTCAATACCTTCTTCTTGTTTATAACCTTGAGCTACGAGTCGAGCCTTGTTACGAGTAACTAAACCATTCTCATTTAGTTTATTTTGGAATATCCATCTAGTACCAATGACCGGGTGATCACTAGGATTGGGAACAAGTTACCAAACTTGATTTCGTTCAAATAGGTTCAATTTCTCTTGCATAGTAGAAATCAAAAATTTATCATGAAAAGCTTCTTCTATATTTTTAGGTTCTACTTGTAAAATAAATGCTACACTAGCAACTGTATCTCTAGTAGAAGAGTGAGTACTTACACCTTTGATTATATCACCTATTACCAGTTTTCCTGGATGGTCAGTCATGAATCTTATTTTCTTTGGCAGACTTTCCAGGTAGCTTGTACTGGGTACAGTCTCTGCTGGTGCTTTGCTAATGATTACATCTTCATCGTTACTGTCATGTACTTCTTGACAATTTAACTTATCAAAAGTAATGTTAATTAATTCTTCAATAATCATAGAATATTTATTAAAAACTCTATATTCCTTATTCTTGACAGCATATCCTACAAAGGTATCATCATCTGTTTTAACATCAAACTTTCCCAAGTTATCTTTGGTATTAAGAATAAAGCATTTACAACAAAAACTTTGAAATAATTAACAAATGGAGTCCTACCAAACCATAATTAATAGGGAGTCTTTTTTTATTTAGGTCGAATTAGAACCCTATTCAAAATATAACACGTATTTACAGCTTCAGCCCAAAAATATTTTAGAAGGCTAAATTGATTTAGCATTACTCTAGCCATCTTGCTTAGAGTTCTACTCTTCCGCTCCACAACAACATTTTGTTGGGGAGTTCTAGGATAAAAAAATTATGAAAAAAACCATTTGAACCACAAAAGTTTTAAAAATCAGCATTTTTGAAATCGGCACCATGATCACTTCGAATTCGAGTAATCATGAAGCCTTTTTCGTTTTGTACCTTTTTGTAAAATTTTACAAATTCAAAAAATGCATAATTTTTATTTGCAAGAAAGAAAATCCATGTAAATCTTGAGAAATCATCAACAATCACAAAAATATAGAATTTACCGCCAAGACTAGCGATTCTACTGGGTCCAAATAAATCCATATGAATAAGCTATAAAGGTCGAGAAGTACTTACAGCATTAATCAATTTAAAGGAGGATTTCGTAGCTTTGTTCTTTTCACATTCTCTACATACCGTATCCTTCTTGAAAATAATTTTTGGTAAGCCTCTCACCAGCTTTTTAGTATATAGTCTTATAATTGTGTCCATATTGGTGTGTCCTAGACGCATGTGCCATAGCCAGCTTTCATCTTTGTTGGCGTATAGGCATCTACCTCGTGGTTAGTATCTTCCAAAAGTTATAATACATAAATATTATCTTTCCTTATTCTTTCAAATACTATTTTACCAGTTGATCCATCAATTATAGAGTGTCACGACCCGCATCTGGTGTAGGGGCACGAGTACTTGGGTACATCCAGCCTACGCCACAGCATCAACGGTAGACTGTTCTTTGGGTAAACTAAACTATCTAATAATAATGATCATCAAGGTATATAATGCCACCAATGAAATATGAATACTCAATCACAGAACTATAAGATGGAACAATCACACGAATACAATATAAGAACTGAAGAGTCAAGATACAACTATCAAGACCGAAATAATATCCAATGAGTCACCAAATATAAAATAGTACTAACTGTCAAAAGCTGGAGACAAATCCAGTATAATATAAGCCTGTCTACTAAGCTAATGGTAAAGTATTATCTATCTCAACCGGAATGAGTCCATCCTGAGCCACAGTCTCTAGCTCTAAGCCAACTACGTCCTGAGGCCCGTAGTGAGTGGGATACCACACATCAGTGTCATCTGAAAAAAAAATATCCAGTCAGAAAAGGAGCAAAGTACACCTCTAGCAGTTCCAATAAATGATAAAAACTATGTAGCAGTAATTAGAGAGCATATACAAGATGAATATAGCATGATAAAAATATACAGGAATAAGAAAATACGGAAAATACATACAAGAGTTGCGAACATCATATATGGAATTAAAGAGATATAACTATCTAAGTGAGTGAGTACTAGCTTCAACATGTGATCGGCTTGGGTACTTCTCAAGAATCATGGGCCTGGTTAATCATACGTGCGGTATATGAGTAACACTATGCAAGAAAAATAAGAACTGCGAGGGTATGATCACATATCTACACTAAATACTTTCCTCCCCCGACTGGTATAGTGGATCCAATCCATGACACGCTATGACACGAGATTCCATGAGAAGGGATCTAATCTTCTTATGAATCAGTGTCCATACATATACAATAACAACGGGGCTCGCACAAAAAATACGCCAGGAATTACCAGTAATAATATCTCATGACGGGATCCAAGAATACCAATCCGTGAAACCAAGTGTCAGGAAAATCAAGGATATCTACACTAAATATAAGAAACGTAGAGGATATCATAAATAGAAAACTGTCAGAGAATATACTCGCCTGAAATCCGGTAAACAGTATCAAAGATGTATGGAACGGTGCCTCGGGGACCTAAATATATAATATTACATCAATACAAGGTTTTGAAATGAATACAAGTTAAACTAGTCCAAATATAGGTCTTAAAGTTATTTCTAAGTAAAAATAGTCAAACTAGGTCAACTCTAGGTCAAACTAGTCAAAGCAACTATTTTTAGGTTGTATGGGTCTATCTCTAGGATGTTGGGTCCATATCTTACTTATCTAGGTCATATTAGCTACATTAGGATACTAGAGTATCAATAAATAGCACTATACATATAAATACAAATTATACATAAGCTAATACTAACTCTATATGAATACCTTGGCTTTGAGCCAACATGGTGTCCTACTCTAACTACCCATTTGGTATTCAATACTAATATCCCATGATACCTCAACTCTCATTACCTTGGTTTAACTCAAGGAAAAATTAGAACTAATCTTAACCCATACCAATATCTATTCTATCTAGTGTATAACTATATACTAACATATATACTAACTCATTATAACTACTAATCATGATACTCTAACTAAATACTAAAATGAGTAACTAACAGTTAACATCTAGAGCTAACATCATCTAACACAATCTAACACTAACATTCTAATTTAACTAATACATATATATATATATATATATATATATATATATATATATATATATATATATATATATATATATATATATATATATATATATACATTAACTTATCACTAACTCTAATACATACTAACATGAGATTGATACTACTTAACTAAGATATATACTACTAACATCTTAATTTCACTCATCTATCCATACACAACCACTCATATCACCACCAACAGACCCTAGATACTCCCCATCTGGAATACTGCTGCCTCCTAGTTTCTTATGTTGTTTATTGTCTGCACACTATGCCTACTGCCCGACTTTCCCCTTAACTCTATGTTGTTGCTCTAATGTCAGTATCAGTGGATACACACCACTCCATAACAGATTTTCCCCCTTTACAAGACTGAGCTCCTTCTAACTGAACACAGGTTCAGTTTTACACATTTACCTACACATGTTGATGTTGCAACAGAACTGAAACCTTCCTTCCTTTACAACAGAAAAATAACAACAATAGTCATAGTTGTTGCTGCTTGTTGGCCTGTGACAACCCGAGTTTCCCTTCCATCACCTATTAGTCACTGATGCTGCTGCCCTTTAAAATCCCTCTAACCCGACTGATGGCAGCACCATGTGTTTATCACAGCACACATAAGCATGACAGATCCCCCTCTACAAAACACACTAGGATAGTCACCTTTATCCCCAAATGACTAATACACATATAGGTACAATGATACATTATACAAGAAAATGAATATGCAAGACACTCTAATATGTAGACATATAAATATATATACATGAATACAAACTATATATATATATATATATATATATATATATATATATATATATATATATATATACTAGCTAAACAAGAGCAACAACTCTACTTAGGACTCAAAATACCCATCAAACAAAATATCAAACACATGGAGTGCACCATCCCCGTATCACACTAGATCTATGATACGCTTGTGATACGGCTCCAACACGACACCAAACATATCACCAAGGATACGAGCAAATCTAGAATCATAATTATGAACAATACAATGTGCTAGCTACTCAACTACGTGTCGGTGTCAAAATGTGACATGCTCAAACCCTGTGTCAAAAGAAAAATTCTAAATCAACATGTATCACCAAATTGCCATTATACAGCCTACAAGTATCCAATTGTGAATACGAAACTAGTCTCACACAATCAAACACATATCAATTTGGTCAAATTGACCTATTGACAAACACATGGTACACCAATCTCGGATTTTTTCCAAATTGGACACAAAATACATCATAACATTCACAATAGGGGTCCCTAGTAGTCAATTTTTCTTCCTATAGGTAGCCCCAGTATATAGGAGGATTTCTAATAATTAAACTACAGATTCAGAGTCTAATTAGTAAGAGAAAACTGAATTATATCTTTTGAGAGATAGATTTCCAATGCAAGTCTCCAATTGGATGCAAAGAAGCCTCAACTTGTGCAAATTTCTCCAAATTGTAGATCATTGCCTCCTCCTTGCTTCTAAAGTCTCCAATGGTGAAGTAGGGATGAATTAAAAAATAATTTGAGTAGGGATTTGGTGGAGGGAAGGGGAATTTGGGGAAGAATAATTGTATATTTAAAATTTTTGAGTAGAAAGGAATGAGAAGAGAGAAGCTCTCTACCTATATGTGGCTGGGCCCTCTAGGCTTGGTGTCCAAGTAATTTGGAAAGTAATAAATGCCCTTTAGGGCTTGTCATGAAGAAAATTATTAAGGAAGGAAGGTTATATTAGTAATGCTTTGACTAATTAAATCACCAACCTAATGAAATAGGCTAAATAATTTGGCTCAAGTCTAAACTAATTAAATATTGGCCCATGAGTCATTGCTAATCTAGTTAGGTCCACTAACACAAGTCCAAAAATATAATATAACATCTAACAATAAATAAATACTTAACATGCACCATAATTAATAATTATAAAATAACCAAAATGCTCTTTCCTAGAAAATATGGTAGTGACATAGAGCATTTGTCTTTTGCGAAATTGATACCATAACCATGATCAGCTAAGTGACTAATGCTAAAAAGGTTATGTTTCAATTCAGTAACAAGGTAAACAACTTTAATTACTGGACAAGGAGATAAACCAACATCACTGTTACCTATGATTTACCCTTTTAAGTTATTGTCGAAAAATATATATCCTTTTTTCTTCATCGACAGTGTTGCGAATAGATATGCGTCACCGGTCATGTTCTATGAGCAACCGCTGTCGAGGATCCATTTGCTTTTATAACGGGATGGACGGTCTACCTACAAGAGAATTTGCAGATGTAACCTTTGGTACCCATTTCATGAAGGGTTCTGGTGTGTTAGTCTTTGGTACCCACTTATATACATATTAAACAACTTTCTAATCCTACAAAATAAAAAAAATATGTCCATTAGTACCACAATAATGGCATATAGCATGAACATAAGAAGTATTATTGGTATGATGAGTGTGCTTTGTGGTATTATGTGAAGTGTGTGGATACTTGTAATAGAAGGCATGGTTAGAAGGTTTGGCTTTCTTGGGCTGTGTCTTATGTGTGTCCTTGGATTTTGAGTAACTCGTGTTAGATTGGGAAGCAGTCTGTACAGGCTATTTTTTTAATCTAATTTCTAACTTTTTGGATGTGTTATACAATTCAGTGTATTTAGCAGTCAAGGCATCTATTCTAATAAGTGCACAACTATTTTTATTCTTCTCTGACTCATATTCTTCCATGAGATTGGCATAGTCCTTGTCTTTCTGTTCAATACTAAGTAGAGCTTCATGCAAGTTTAATCTAATAGCAGACAATTCATTTGTGTCGCTAGATGATTATGTCTCTCTAATATCATCTAACAATGTAGACAATCTATTGATCTCTAGCTTGTGTGCTTTGAGTTCCTTCTTGGTGTCTTTGTATTTATCTAACAGTGACTTGTGGTCATCAAGAAAATCACTAAAAGCATTACCCAATTCATCAAAAGTAAATTCGTCATATAGGGGTTGTCAGATACCTTATCGAATGCCATTAGACAAACATTATTAGCGTCTTATGATTTATCATCGTCTGTGTCACTGGTTTCGCTTTCGTGCCAAATACTTGTGTTAGAATACTTTTGGGAGGATGGTCTCTTTGTAGATTTTTCATATTTGTTCCCCTTCTTTGCTGACGGACAGCCTTTCTTGATATTTCTTTTCTTCTTGCATCTGTATAATATTTGCTCTTCGCCATCATTGTTGTAGTTTTTGTTTCTTTTGTTGAATTTCAAAACTTTTTAAATTTTCTGACGATGAGAGCTTGTTCTTCACTATTAGAGTCGTCATCTTCGGAGTCTTCTTCGATGATCTTCTTCTATTGCACTTTAAATGCAATCGTCTTCTCCTTGGGTATTGACTCTTCAAAGTCTTGGAGGTCCAGCTCATGCGTCATCAGTTTGCCCATGAGTGTCTTTAGTGACATTGTGGTGAGGTCATTCCCTTTGATGATTGATGTAGCCTTGGGGTTCCAGTTCTTGGTGAGTCCCCGAAAAACTTTGTGAATCTTTTTATGGTTGTTGTATTCTTTGCTAAGAGATGACATAGGATTGACAATGTCAAGGAAATGACTGAACAATTACGTAATGGTCTCGTTGGGCTTCATCTTGAAGGCTTCATACTCTTGTGTAAGCCGACTGATCTTTTATTCTTTGACTTGTGACGTCCCTTCTTGTGTGACTTCAAGTAGCTTCCATACTTTATTTGACATCGTGCAAGTTGATACCATGTTGAACTATGTCCTATCTACAGCACAAAATAGAGCATTAATAGCACAGGCATCTAAACTAGCTTGCTTCTTCTCATGATGAGTGTACTTGTCATATGGCTTATCTATAAGTGCACCATCTACAACAATTCATGGTGGCTTTTTGTAGCAATCAATAACAATTGACCACAGATCAAAATCAAGTAATTTTAAGTAAAAGCTCATCCGTGTCTTCCAATAAGTGTAATTGGTTCCATCAAATAGCGAAGGTCTATTTGTGGATTGGCTCTCTCCTGTGAAGATAGATTTTATATTAGTCATGTGTATTCTAGAGTATTTAGTCTAAGCACAATTAATATAACCTGCTCTGATATCAATTGTAGGATCGAATAAGCACATCTAGAGGGGGGTGAATAGAGTGCGTGTATATGCAGCGGAATAAAATCACCCAATAAAAAGTTAACACAGCCAGCTAACAATAAAATAATAAAGTAACAGTAAGAAGAAAGAGAAAGAGAGAGCAACAGTCGCAAACACAACGATGTATACTGATTTTTCTCTCAGAGGACTAGTCTAGTCCCGAGAACTACAGCTCGGAGTTGAAATCAACTATTAAGTGAAACACAAGTTTTGATCTAAAGGCTTGCAATTTCGTACAGACATGAACTTTGATCTGAATGGCTAGAATAATTCTCGTTGAAGTACTCAACTTCTTGACAAGCACTTTTACAACTCTTAAAAACTTCTAATCAAGAATGCACTAGCAATTAAGACTTAGGAGTTGTAAATAGCTTGGAATTGGAAAGTAAAAAAGGCTTTTGAATTATACTGAGTGAAATAGATAAGAGAATGAAAGTGAATTGAGTGAATACAAATGGTGAATTCCTTCTCTATTTATAGAAATTTTGTAAACCAAGTTTGGGGCAAATTCGGATGCCAAATGTCCAGATTTTTGAACGTTGGAGCCGAGTCAGCAGGAAGAACTGGTTGCAAGGGTTTACTGGGTCTGGGAACCAAGTTCGGTCCGAACTCGCACCGAATTCGGGCCGAGTTCGTGCCAAGTTCTAATTTTTAAAACAGGTCAGAATTGAATAGGATTGGGTTGGTTTGGGCTAGCATGGTTTTAAAATAAGGATAGGTTATTTTCAAAACTCAAAATATTTTGGCTTAAATAATCTGGGTTAAAAATATTTTGGGTAGCCTCTAAATGCCAAGTGTGACTCAATTTACATATTTTCCTATACTCAATAAATAGAAAAATTACATTGACAGGTAATAAAAAATAAGTCGTAGTACCAATCTCTGAATCTGTAGCAGCAGTTCTTCTGACTCGTCGTCAGTTATATCAAGTCCAAGTTTAGACGATTATCGAAATAAGGTTCGACCATGACCAATGGACCAACATGTGTGTGTGTGTGTTGTCACATCCTAATCTTTCGCATGATCGGCCATCCCTGCTGGACGCGAATCACCGCGCCAATGCTCCAGTAGGATGATCGTTCCCATCAGGACGTGATATCGTGCGAGCAAAAGCCGCATATGTACAAGGCCATGATCCGAACAGGCGATAAAATAACTAAGCCACAAAGTCGCACAGATAGTCCGATTGCAGCAAAATAGAAACAGAACGGACGATTGGTAACAAGTTCACAGAGTCGTCATAGTAGAAGCATTGAATAACACAAGTATGAAAGTAAAACAAGTACTTTATTCATATTGAATCAATATTACAAGCGACGCTAGGCCGAGATTACAAGTTGCTCTTGCCCCCCCCCCTCTCTCTCTCTCTCTCTCTCTTGAAATAATAAAGGCATGCCAAACGGCTTACAATATGGAATGATACATAGGCGATGTTCTAACATTATGTCATGTATATGTGCTCCAGCTCTGGAAGGAACACTCCAAGGCTCCAGAGCAAACTATACGCCTTAGCACACACGAGGGGATACTCTGCACCGAACGATGTTCTCCTACATCCTGCAAGAAACCTGGTGGAATATTAGTACATGAATGCACTGGTGGAGAGGCTTCTCGTCCGCTTGACAAATCCAAACACGGTATATAAGTTACCATCTATTAAGTTGTCTTTCGAGTCTTGCCTTAGGATTAGTTTTATGGCAATGATGTAAAGCCTAACTCGTTTGGCAGTGCGTCGTGCAATATAAGATGTAACACGATGAGACCTACAAAGTTACCATTCGTCATTCCCTGCCCAAGGATAAAACCAAGTTAACCAAGCACGAATACAAGGTACAATATAATAAAACAAAAGAAACGCATAAGCAAACACAAGTGTTCTGAGCATGATTCTGACTCCGACACATAAGTTTTTCAGGTTACTCAGATGTGTTATACTGGATGTCTAAGGTGTTCAGATTACTTGTTTGATGCAATGACTCATATACGGAGTGCCGATAAGCGAGATTGACTTAATCTATATGAACAGAAGTTGATGACATAGCCATAATGGACCATGATGTAGTCTTTGAGCAATAATGGTATGTAACTCAAAGAACATAAGGCGTTATATGCCATACTATCCAAACATGAGACTACCGGTCTTAGAGCTAGAATGGCATGGTACGAGAAACATGAAGAGCTACACGCCATCCTGCCCGGACATGAAAAATACTGCATGAAGTTTCGTCCGAATCGGATCAGCCCCAGTGCCCCGGCGACCGTCCGCGGAACGAGATTCGAAAATCTTCCTTGTGCACCAAGTTGTCCGCAACTATGCAAGTCTTTCGGTCTTCCAGATTATATGACATGTACGAGATAAATTTTGATTCTGAACGAGTATTTGATTATGTTCTTGCTTAACTTGACATGATTTTCGTTCAGAGTTTAACTTGACATGATGCATTCTCCTAGTTCCGGAACTGCCTTGGTGACTTAACGCTTCCGAATACTTGTAGGTTCATATTACACGGAATAGCTATTCGATAATCTTTCGGCTAAACTAGATGATGCAAAATATGTATTGTGTTACTTGATCGTGTCATGAAATTATGTGACAAGCATTGGAATGAGACGAACGAGTAGTAGTTAGCATGGGCAAGCATTGAAACAGTGAGAACATAAGCCTTTATACTAGCGTGAATCTAAAGGGTTAGTACGAGGGTTGAAATCGTGCAGAGGCATGTTGGGCGGCGCATAAGGAAATATATCAAGTTATATCTTTTCCATGTTCAAGACAAGCAATACAGGATGAGATTATTCTCTTAGCTATGTGCATTGTATTCTTTATTAGCATGCAAGGGATGCTTTTTCTAGCGACTAGCATGTATCGTCCATGTTTTATGTGTGCAGACTAAGAAAGACAGGTTCATCGTAGCCACCCACCTTATCGATGATTCACCTCAGCCAAGCGATACTCCGAGCGCGCCTTTGAAAGTCTAAGTCTGAACTCCTGAAGGACCAAGTCTGAATTTCTTTGCATCAAACGAGTTATCTCACTGAGCAAGGCGGGACAGGTCATTGCACTTTTGTCGTTTGAGTCGGCTCTCCGCAATAACGCGGAGCAGGTCGCTACATGCGTAAGGTGGGAGTGTAAGTGTGCATGGTATGTGCTGTGAGGGATTGATATATATATTTGCAAGAGGAAAAATGTCAGGTCTGTGAGCATAGCATGTATATTGGTGTAAGTGTCCACATATATGTGGTAGGGTTGGCATGTCTCAAGCATGGGGTGGTGCAATACACCAGTACAGAGGATAAATCAGGTCCAGGTAGTTTGGAAGACACTTCAGTCCTTCTTTACTATAGACTTTACTGCAAATTAAGGCTCGAGTGTATGAACTGAGCAGTTAGCTCCAACTGCAGGAGTTTAAGTGCAGTGAAGGGTGTTATAGCTGTACATGAGAGTGTGGTGGTCCATGTGTCAACTGGGTGAGCTAGGGTAAAAGAATGGACTGTTGTGCCAGTGTAGGGAGCTTTGAGGGAAGGCTATGTGCTATTGTGTAGCTCAAGTGCAGATTTTGTACTGCACTTTAGGTGCCAGGTATTAGGAGTTTGGGGCATTCCTGCAGTAGGCTAAGAGCATGTGCAGTATTATACATTATGCTGTGACAGTGAGGGAAATTGGTGCTCGGGTGTTCAGTGTTCAGTGGGTGTAGGGTCTGATCTGAGTGTCAAGTGGTAGTGGTATGAAGACAGTTAAAAATTATTGTGTGTAGATGAGTGTCAAGATACAAATAGGTTGAGATTTGTAGTTCAGGTATGGCAATAGGTTAGTGTGGAGTTTAAGCTTTGGGGTTGTTGTGACAGTAGGATTGGTAACATTGGCAGTGATTGGGGATTTTGGTCCATTTTAGTGTGTGTTAAGTGTTGCATAGGATACTAAGTGAGGTATAGTCTTGTGGGTATCGATGGGTATATGGGTGGTGTTAGTGTGTGTGAAAGTAAGTGCTATATTTTGAGTGTTATGTAGGTATCGAGATACCAACTGATGCACCACTGCCCAATGCATTGTACAGTTCCTCTAGAAAACTGCTAGCTTAAACACACCAAGCCACACTTCAAAAAAAATACTAACATTTACAACCAATATATAATACCACACACTAATAAGCAATTCGTCAAAAACCTTGTGTGCACAATCAAATATCACTATAATACTCATTATAACCCAAGTAACACTCCCCAAAGCCACTCACCACCATGATACAACCACTAATATCTATAAAATACCTAATATAATATAAATTAAGATATATTATATCTCAAATAATTAATTATAATATAAGCAATAGAGAATGACACATTAGGACACCAAATATATGAAAATATCTATTTTTTACCCCCGTGTTACGGAGTATCATAATACGGGTTCTCCGTATCCAATTATGGACACGTAACTAGCCTCACACAATCAATACAAGTCTAATTAAATCTAATAGACCTAATAACAAACACTTGGTGTACCAATCTCGAATTTTCTCCAAATTTGGCACACAAGTCAATATAACTTTCACAATAGGTCTCCTATGAAGCTAGTTCTTCTTCTTATGGGTAGCCCTTAGCCATCGGTAAGTTTCTAATGGTCAAATTTATCTTTTGGAATTAGAATGGCAAGGAAAATAGAAATTTTATCTATTGAAAGATGGATTCCCAATGTAACACACCAAGAGGACACAATTCAAAGAATGGATACCTCCCTCAAGATTGCTTCCTTCCAATGCTTCTTCCTTGCTATTTCAAGCTCCTATTCTCCTTGGGATAAGAATTTGAGATGGTTGGGGATTGATTTGGGAATGAAAGAGGTTGGGACTTCTTTTCAAATTGGGGAAAAGTGTAAGAGAGCTAATTAGGGTTGAATGGAGGCTCCTAATAAATTAATGAAGCCAATATATATAAAGTAATGGGCATGCCACCTTTCCTAGGGATTAGGGTTAGGTTAGGGTCATATGCTATGTCCAAATTGCCCCTCTTAATTTATTCATGAAGGTTTAGTATAAAAAGGGTTTAATTAAAGAAGGTTCCATTAACTAAAGGAAGGGTTTACTAATAATCTTCTCTAATTAAAAGTGGTCAACCATGACTAACTAATTAGTTGCACTAAGTGCGTCATGACAAGTCTAGTTGAGTTCATTTTGGTTCACTAATAACTAGTCTAACTAATGGCTAACAACTAACCATCAACTATATTAAATATATAAATATATGTAACAATACCAAATATTGTGAAATAAAAATATAATCAATATAATTAATATAAAATATAATTATTAGCAATAATACAAAATAGGAAAGGACAAAAATATTCCTCTCCAGGAAAGTGGTAGTTACAATTCTCCCCCCTTAGAAAAATTTCGTCCTCGAAATTTCATACCTCGCTCCTCCCTCTTGGCCAGTCCTAACATATTCATCACAATTTCACTACGATCAAACCCCCAATAATTATGGTCCAAGAAAATTCTATCTAAAATTATACAATATACAGTCTTATGAAAAGAAAACAACATGCATGGTTATGGTCTTACTTGTCATAACTTACAGTCTCAATCAAAATATACTAAATACACTAACTAAAATATAAAACAAGAGCAATTTAGAAGATACTAATGAAGCACATAAAATAATAGATAAAAATGAAGGAAATGAAGGAAAGGAACAGAACTATACAGAACAAAACCTGCTAACCTATTACCTGTAGCATCGGCCTCCTCGACTATCATCGCAAATGCCCTGCCCTGTCGGGGTATCTTTCTCTGCTGGTGCAGGGCATGATATTGTGCCACCGGTGGCCTAGCTCCATCTCTCTGACCTTGTGCTCTACCAAATGGATGTACGGTGGGACAATATCTCATCTGGTGTGTAGCAAATCTATAAAACAAATACACCTTCAGCCTCCTCCTGCAAACATCCCAAGTGTGTCATGACTTCCTATAGTAGGCACAAGTGGGCACTGGCTGCAGAATCTACCTTTGAGGCTGTTGTTCAACTGGAGCATGAATCGACACCTGAATCTGCTGCTGTTGCTGCGGGATATGGGGACGCTTAGCTGGTCCTACACTGCTACCAGCACCACCCAAAATATCTCTACCTCTCCTAGACTTAAGCTCCAAGTCATCTTTAGCCCTTTGTACATCCATTAGGATCTCCTCGAATGTAGTTGTACGGTGTCCCCTAGTAAGAGATTTAACCTCCTGATCAAACTCTTTTAAAACTTCCTAGCCTTCTTTAGGGTATTCTGCCCATCCACAAACCAGCCCAATTTACAGAACTATGCGGCGTACTCGTCCACTGTTATGCTCCCCTGGGCGATGTCTTGGAAATGGTTCTCTAAGGTACTCAGAGCCACGTCCGAAAAGAACTCTTTAAAAGATCCCTAGTCAATCATGTCGTCGTGATCCTCGGGTCTGTATGGAACCATGTCAGGGCAATATCAAATATCTGGCTGCCACTGCCTCCACTCGTAGACTCTCCAAAAATTGTGTCAGTCGCAGGTTCCTCTCTATGTCCTCAATCCAATCATCGGCGTACAAGATCCCTTCTGTGCCCTTAAAGTCCATGGGCCTCATCCTCTTGAAATTAATAATGGTACCCGGCCTCGGCTACTGTAGGGCGAGATAATGCGGTACTACCTGTGGCTGAACTAGGGCAACCCTCTCTACTGCTGCAAGTGCTAGCTGATGGGCATTTTCTATCCCCTGCCTCATCGCATCCGACTGGCAATGCTTAGCCTCCGTCTGGGCCTTCTGGTCCTCCATCATCTCCCAAAATAGCACAAACATCTGTGCGACGTCGACTGATGCTGGGGGTGGTGGAAGCTCCTCTGAAACTGCAGTCATCGTCCACTGAACTGGAGGTGGAGCAACCACAAAAGATGCTGAAGCCCCCACCTGAGCCGGTGAGGCAACCCTCTAAGCTGGAGAAGGTGGAGCAGTAGCTGCCCTCCTCGGAGGTGGTAAAGTAGCCGACCTCGATGAAACTGCGCCAGAGCGCTGGGATCTGGTCTTCGACGGCATCCTGAAGACAGATCAAAACAAAGAAATCAATATTGCGGAAGATACGATATCATTAAAGAAGTACAACGATATTCAAAGAAACAAATATTCTGAATGAATAAGGAATTAGCAAAATCAATAATTTGGAAGTTTTTTTAGTTGTGATTGAGTATTCTCTCTCTTATTCTATATTCTATATTCTATCGCAGGCTCATAGTAGTACAACTAAGCCATTACAGTACCATAAAATTGTACTAATTGTGAAGACAGACCTGCATGGGCTACCACAAAAATGTGTCACGATCCGCACCCAGTAAAGGGACACGAGTACGTAGGTACGTCCAGCCTATACCGCAGCATCGACGGTAGAATAATGTCTAGGGCAATTAACTATCAATATAATACAGTAATATATAACATATCAATGATATCTCAACTCCAAGAAAGAGGATAATATGATAATAATGATAACTACTCAATCACAAATCTAAAGCACGATAAGATATCAAAGAAGTCTAACATAATTATAAAGTCTAAACATCAACAATATCCAAGTCTCAAATATAAGCCAAAAATAAATCTAGCACCAAGAATGTTAAGTGAAATCTAACTAGGATAACTAGTGATTCCGGCTAGGCCTTCCGGCAATCGCTCCTGAGCTACTAGGTCCAAGTCTGCACCATCAACCTCTTATGGTCCATAATATGTGGGACACAGATCCTCTTAGAAATTATCTAAAAAATATTATCCAGTCAGGATTGGAGCGAAGTATAACCCAATATCAGTTCCAATTAATTAATAAAGACTATAAAACATTTATATTAAGTAATACATGATGAGCAGGAAAAGGAAATAAATCTAGGAATAAAATAGAGCAACATCAAAAGATCAATGAAAAGTAAATATGACGAACAAGAGAATATCACAATAAATATAGTAAATAATGATAGCTACAGCTAAGGCATATATGATGTGTGTCCAGCAAATATAATGTGAAGCCAGCAAGAAAGCACTAGACTAGTGTTTTTTAAAATATCGCTTTCGATATGTAAATGACTAGGGGTAATACGGCTCATCGCACGTGAGGTGTGTGACTGCTATCATTCCATATTAGACCAGAAGGAGGTGATTCCAAATTTTAGGAATGTTTATATGTCTACTCAAGTATTTTTTTTGCCCGACTAATATATATGAATTCAAGTCCCGACACGCAAATCAAGTACGAGACCAGCCATATAAAAGTAAGTGATGCCAGTAAGTGAGTCATGATGTGATGCTAGTAAAGAGTCCTGAAGTAGAGACAGACCAGACCAGTATGACGCACGAGTCGCAAGAGAGTGAATCCATATAATACTAATCCTTATATCCATAGTGTCGAAGAATCAGGTAAAATAATACTATAGACCAGAATTATATTATATATTAAATAATGAAAACTATTAGATAATGTACTCACATATGGTCCTGAGCAAATGGTGCAAACTGATGTCCGAATTGGTGTCACACAGACCTATATATAATTTTTTTTTGTCATTAGGCATAATTAAGTAATAAACATGCTAAAATAGACTAAACATAGCTTTCTAGGTCAAGACTATGTCATATTGGTCAAACTATGTCAATACCTAAATTCGGGTTCCCAAATACCTATTTAGTTGGCCTATCAAGCTATACTAGCCATTACCAAGATATAACTAGGTTTCTAGGTTGATACCCTATGGTATAGATATACTAGATATCATATACTATATATATATAGACTTTTTATATACTAGTATCATATAGTATCTTAACTATATTCCTAGTATCATAACTCAATATCTAGTATCCAAACCATTACCTTGACCACTACCCAATATCTCACCACGTATCTTAGTATCTTGACACATGAATCAACGTACCTATATACTAACCACAAACTCTAGGTTAGCCACTGATACTCTAAGATACACTCGCATGTATCTCACACACCCTACCTACTTGTACCCTCACTGACACTTGGTATTACTAATACTCATGCCCACACGCACTTACCTAACCCTCACTCTCATATCATATCTCACTTGACCCTTAACACATACACTACCTGTTATAGTCCCTCTTGTTAACCCCACACATTGCACATCATAATTCTTCCTACTGCTACATGGATACATGCATAGGTTGGTACACCTTGACACATCCTGAAATACTTCAAAGCTTCGCCCTGCACCTATGTATTACTTACAAACCTAAACACAGTCTTATACACACTTGGTACACCCAACATACCCTCACTACAGTATTACCCATGTCCAGGATTACTGTAGTAACATAAATTATAAGTTTGCATTTACAGTTAGAGCATGCATTTTTTTGCTGCATCACACCTACTACACAACTCACATGATATACCCAGTACTTAAATGCATATTGCTGCAGATTGTAGCTCTAAATGTACAGTCTTGCACTATAAAACTACTGTTGTTGCCCGCATTTGTACTGCCTGCAGTTGCCAATACCTGTAGTGATCACTTTTTGCTATAAGGAGCATAACCAAATCACCCCCCTCCCCTTGAATAGCTCCCTGCAGAAAGCAGCAGTGCACTCCCATCTATTGTTTCTGCTACCTGCATTCCCTGTAGTTAATACTCTGGCAATCATAGAATCCACACCCTCCGATGTTCGACACAAGAACACAGTCCATGCACACACCTACATCACACTCACACTTAAATACCTAATATACACACATACACATAGATGCACTTGCTCAAAAAATACCATGTTATCTACAAATGTATATCTAACCCACTCTCAGAAGTTCTGATACTTGGTAATACATGAATTTCTATACCACTCCAAACATGGTACACACTTATACTCTATTAACTCCAGGCACCAACACTGGCTACGCATTAATTGTGTACTGAGTACACCTATGTTTCCATCCTCAATACACAGACACTCACCTAACATCCATAAGTACACTGCTACTTTCTAACTTTCTAACTCCTACACAAGACACATCTGAACAAGAAGATACCACCACGTAACTCTGCACTCAATGCAGTCACTGCCTTAACCTTTACACTGAACCTGGAATGCCTCTCCTCACCACCCACAGTCCAACTTAACACCCTACTGCCTGTACACACTCAAGCCCCAAGTGTGCCCCTACTGTAATCACACAACAACAGGGAACTGATGCACCACTGCCAATGCGTTGTATAGTTCGTCTAGGAAACTGCTAGCTCAAACATACCAAGCCATACTTCACAACAAAATAATAACACTTACAACCAATATATAACACCACACACTAATAAGTAATTCATCAAACACCTTGTGTGCATACTCAAATATCACTATGATACTCATTATAACCCAAGTTACACTCCCCAAAGCCACTCACCACCATGATACAACCACCAATATCTATGAAATACCTAATATAATATAAATTATGATTATATTATATCTCAAATAACTAATCATAATATAAGCAATAGAGAATGACACATTAGGACACCAAATATATGGAAATACCTATTTTCTACCCCCCCATATCATAGAGTGTCATGATACGAGCTCTCTGTATCCAATTATGGACATGTAACTAGCCTCACACAATCAATACAAGTCTAATTAAACCTAATTGACCTAATAAAAAAAATACTTGGTGCACCAATCTCAAATTTCTCCCAAAATGGGCACACAAGTCAATGTAACTTTCACAATAGGTTTTCTATGAACCTAGTTGTTTTTCCTATGGATAGCCCTTATCCATGGGTAGGTTCCTAATGATCAAATTCATTATTTAGAATTAAAATGACAAGGGAAATAGAAATTTTACCTATTGAGAGATAGATTTCTAATGTAACACACCAAGAGGACACAAATCCAATGAATGGACACCTTCCTCAAGCTAGCTTCCTTCCAATGCTTCTTTCTTGCTATTCCAATATCCTATTCTCCTTGGAATTAGAATTTGAGAGGGTTGGAGATTGATCTGGGAATGAAAGAGGTTGGGGCTTCTTCTCAAATTGGAAAAAAGTTGAAGGGGGCTAATTTGGGTTGAATGGAGGCTCCTAATGAATTAATGAAGCCAATATATATAAAGGAAGGGGACGACCACCTTTCCATGGGATTAGGATTATGCTAGGGTCATATGCTATATCCAAATTGCCCCTCTTAATTTAGTCATGAAGGTTTAGTATAGAAAGGGTTTAATTAAAGAAGGTTCCACTAACTAAAGGGATGGTTTACTAATTATTATTCTCTAATTAAAAGTGGTCAACCATGAATAACTAATTGGTTGCATTAAGTGAGTCATGACAAGTCTAGTTGGGTTCATTTAGGTTCACTAACAACTAGTCTAACTAATGGCTAACAACTAACCATCAACTATATTAAATATATAAATATATGTAACAATACCAAATATTATGAAATAAAAATATAATCAATATAATTAATATAAAATATAATTATTAACAATAATACTAAATAGGAAAGAAAAAATATTTCTCTCCAAGAAAGTGGTAGTTACAATATCCATATGCAAGTTAACCATGTGAGACGTGTCATGGTTTGGATCCACTTTACTAGTCAGGGGTTGGAGAAATATTTGTTAGATGTGTGATCATACCCTTCCATATATAAGAAACCATGTGAGTGTTAATCATATACCTCATGTATGATTAACCATGCCATAAAATCATGTGCAAGTTCCCAAGCCGATCACATATCAAAGCTAGTATTTCAAACACTTAGTTTAGTATATTATTTTCTGTTTAGCTCATATTCATGATGTATGACCTCTTGTTCCTACTTTACTTATCTTTATTACTAATGTGCCTTGCTCTTTACTTACCTGTTTTTACTACTATTGTGCCATATTTCTGCTATTACTTTTCTATCATGTATCACATTGCTATACTATTTTATAGTCTTTGTCAATTATTTTGTACTGCTATTTGGTTGTACAATCCTGACTGGATAACATTTTTAGGCTTTTTTGTGCTCCATGTTCCTGAGTTCAGAGTGATGCTAGGATCGGGACTATTGTGGACCTAGCGACGACCCCTGGTGAGATCTAGGCTAGTATTTCCCTATCTCAGAGCCATGTCTTAGTTTTATTTCTGTTAGATTATTGTTGGATTATCTTTCTTCATTCATATCTTCCTTTAGTTATTGTGATTGAGTACTTATTGTTATTAATTAGACTTGCATTGATCTTGAGGTCTAGACAGCATTCTGCCATCGATGCTGCGGCGTAGGCTGGACGTACCTACGTATTCGTGACCGATTATCTGGGTATGGGTCGTGATAGTCAACACGGTTGTGTATCGACTACAGAAAATTGAATACGATAATGTGAAGAACAAGTACCCATTACCAATGATAGATGACTTGTTTGATCAGTGAGTAAAGGTAAGGTTTTCTCTAAGATCGATTTTTGTCTAGGATATCATCAAGTAAGATTTTGGGAGCAAGAAATACCCAAGACAACATTCGGATTACGATATGGACATTATGAGTTTTTAGTGATGCTATTTGGGCTAACTAATTCTCCCGCAGTATTTATGGATTTGATGAACCGTATCTTCATGCATGTTCTTTTACAAAAATAAGTTTTGCTAAATTTGTTTTTGTATATTGAAAACAAAGAGTACAAAGAGTCCTTAAACAAGAAATCTAAGTACAATTAAAATTTTGGGGAGTGTGACGATGGAGATAGAGAATGCAGCTGTCGTCTTTACTTCGTTAATGGTCCAACGATGAAGGAACTTGCTAGATCTCTGGCTCACTGGCATAAAAGACAGCAACTGGGCTCCTGAGTATGCTTTCTCTACGTCTCATTGTACATATCCATCCCCCTATATGGGAGTGCATCTATGCTATTTATAGACATCAATGTTGGATGGCTTATGTGTGCACATATGTTATACACACAAGTCTGGTCGCCATATGGTCATTCTTAACAGAATACAGTTACAACTGTGAACGCATGTCACGGTAGGCTGCCACGTGGCATTAGTTATGATATATTATTGATGAGACCTCAACTTGTAATCGGGGTTGTTTTTACCCGTTGTATGCGTGACTTGGTCAACTCGACACGTAGCCAGCACTGGTTGTCGAGGATCTCTTCAGTTGTAACAGAAAGATTTGATGGCATGGAGCCGTATGAAGGTTGAACCGCAGAGGGGCTGGGCTTCATAGAGACAGAGCCGCATAGAGAGCTTTGACGCATAGAGAGCTTTGATGCATAAAGAGCTTTGTCGTGTATTCGTGGCATTATACGGCTATATACAGATAAAGGTAATTATGACAGCAACATAAACATTGACGTCCACTGTCAGCATCAAAACTGAGGCGTCCATATTCATTAATATCATAAATGTTGTGACTGATAGGAATGACATCATGCATCAGATTCGTATGCGTTGAAGTCATCTGCCACATGCTTCTTTGCTTCTTTTAGGTGTCTCATGTGCCTCATGCCGCATAGATGCTTTGGTGCATGCGACTTAGAGTATGAACGCATCATTTTTGAGCTTTTTTTATGCTTCTACAAGACCTCCTTCAAAGTTTTCAAACTTGGATGAGTTTGGAATACTTTGAACAAGAAGCATGAAAAAGAATCATTTAGCCCCATGGCTTGCTTGTCGCATGAAAATCCTTTAGCGGAATAGATTATTGTCGCATGCACTCGTTGTCGCATGGATAAGTCTTACCAAGTTGTCAAATCTTTATTAAATGAAAGATCTGTTGGAACTGTTGTCATTGTATGGCACGGGATTTCAGGTGTCAGTTTGACTCGTGATTAGAATGAGTCACGAAATTCGAGGCTCCATGTCCTATCAACCATTGAAGGATCGAGTTTCGAGGTTCATCTACTTAACTATCCATTTTATTGCCTCGATCTCCTTACACGATCCTGGGCCTATAAATAGGCAAATCAGGGAGGAGAGAGCGCCATATTTCTATGCTTATTCTTTCCTCGTAAAAAATGCCAAAAGCTCTCATTCTTCTCGCTGAAGGGTCTACCAAGGGAAAGATGGACTCGTGGCCCCCTGATGTTGGCACTCCTACTGGAGGTATAGGGGTGCCTCGACCCTTGTTTTTATGCCGCCAAGAACACAGGAACACAAGTGCACAGTCTTATTGCATGGACAGGAGACCGTCAGGAACATACACAGACTTTCCATAAAGTTCTACCGCATGGATGAGAACTCATTTAGAATATGTGCAGTCTTTTCACAAAGTTCTGCCGCATGGATGAGAACTCATCTAGGACATGCGTAGACTTTTCACATAGTTCTATCGCATGGATTAGAACTCATCTAGAACATCCATAGACTTTTCATATAGTTCTGTCGTATGGATGAGAACTCATCTAGAACATGCGTAGACTTTTCACATAGCTTGGCTGCATGGATGAAGGATCCTCAAAAATATGCCCGTCGAGCTATCATTTAGTTCAGCCACATGGATGTAAATTCATGCGTGCAAAGGGGCATTATGTCCTGCGGCCGATTGTAGTTACGGTGCCAAATGTGACAGTTGAGCATTTTCATAATCTTCGCTGAGACTGATGCATGATTTCTTTGTGCAGGCTCTGCCTCCCCTCATGTTGCCCATGATAGAGCATGGAAGGATATCATAGAACCCATCATTCAAAGAGAATGCCAACCTTATGCGTTAGTTCGTCAAGAACAGATCCAAGAGACGAGGATAAGCGTCCGTCATCGTGAGTGGAGCTCACCCAGTTTAGGCAATATGCTAGCTGCATTTCTTTCCTTTATGCGGCATGCCACCCGTCAGGAGCCTACGGTGTTGATTATGAGATTAGGATTGATTGTCATTCCTTGTCTGAAGAGCGCTTGATCCTCCCCTCATTTGTTATCAATTAGTATGTATTCTTTTTCATGTACTGAGATTTGCACTGGAGAGGGATGACCCAGAATGTATTGGGTTCTACTGCCGGTTTTACTTGCATCGGCACCAGAAACAGCACGGAGGGGCACTTTGATGGAGAAAGTGTTAAATGTAGAAATTTCTATCACATGTACTCATGATCTTGCATATTAATGGAAAAAAAATTCCTTTTCAGAACTTCCTTTTGTACTTGTCATGGTTTGTGAATACGAATACTATACTAGAGGTGATGTGGACGTAGTACAATACCATGGTTATTAGGGACATCCCACTGGGGATATTTTAGTGGACCTATTATTTATTGTGCAGTTGAGTGCAAATAATAAGTTCGAGATGAAGCCCTATTAGAGGTGATATGGACGTGATATGTTTTGTAGACTTATCATCCCTGGCGTACTTAAAGTTAGGTACGGATGATAAGTTTAGATGACAACCATCATCAGAGATATTATGGATATGACGATCGATAGTCAAATAAGGAGATTTGCTCGGAGGTAATATGGACATGGCAAACCTAAAATTCTACTAGGAGGATCATATTCAGAGGTTATGAGAATATGATAAGATTTTAACTCTATGGGAGGAATGCCAAAACAATAGTTTGGAGGAAGCGCGGACGTGAACTAGTGCCTAAGTAAGCTTTTTTTTTAAATGGTCCAAACGAGAGTGTGTCGCTGGACCTAAGGACCCCCACTAGGAAGATTTTGAGGATCTAATATCTATTGCGTATTCAGGATTCCTGAATACAGATAATAGTTTTTTGTGCCGTACATATATACTTGCTGGGGATGAACAAAAAAATATAAACACTATACATCTTAATCATCCTACTGGGGATAGGGAGAGTACAAGCCTAGCTTAGAAATAGTACTTTTTGAGAAACTTGTCGTTGATCAGCATCATTAGTAAGTCTGAATTAGGTTTTGCAAGCCGGTATGCGTCGTTGGAATATACTAAGTCCACAACGAAGGGGCCTTCCCATTTGGCTTAGAATTTCTCGGTCGTCTTATGTGTCATGACCATCGGTCTTCTCACTGCTAAGACGAGATCACCCACTTTAAATGCTCTTTCCTTGACTCATTTGTTGAAATCTCCGGAGAGGCATGCTTGGTATAACTCAATGTGTTGTTAAGCTAGGAGACACTTCTCGTCGAGTGCTTCCAACTTTTGTAACCGTCGGCGGTGGTTGTCGTAAGTTGTCAACTTGCTGGAGAGGGCCACTAGGAGCGAGAGAATTTGGACCTCTAGAGAGCACAATCTTGCTTCCGTAGACTAGGGTGAACGGTGTACTGTCAGTTGGGATTCAGACCATCGAACGATAGGCCCAGATGCATTCCCCAAGTTTCTCGTTCCATTACATTGATTAGACGACACAAGTTTCTTGAGTAGCTTTATGATAGTCTTGTTGAATGCTTTCGCTAGTCCATTCGCTGCTGGATTATAGGCCGTTGAAGCTATGTTCTGAATTCAGTTTTTATCGTAAAACTGGTAGAAAGCGTAGCTTGCAAATTGTGGACCATTTTTGTGGATAATCCTCCGAGGTAGTTCTAAACAGTAGATGACGTGATGTTTGACAAAGTTGATCACGTTTGACATTTCACTTCAGGGAGTGGTACGGCGTCTGCCCATTCAGGGAAGTAGTCAGTTATGGCAAGAATGAACCGGTGCCCTTTCGACAACAATGGGCTAATCGGTCCAATGATGTCCATCCTCCATGATTCAAACTGCCAAGATGCCACAGTTGGAAGCAAGAATTTTAAAGGTTAGTGGATAATGTCTGCATGAATTTGACACATCTTGTATTTCTTTGCATAGTCGACGGTATCTGCTACCATTGTCGGCCAATAATAATCTATTCATCAGAGACGATCCTGCAGCTTAGGGTCGGGTTGGTGTGCACCGCAAACACCATCATGAGCTTCAAGGAGTGCTTATTTTGCCTCCGCATCCAATAGGCACCATAGCAGGATTCCATCATACGAACGGCGGTACATCTTAGTGGATGGGTCATAATAAAACTGAAGGGAGCATCTTCTAACAGAAGTGGCTTCCTTTGGGTCATCTGGAAGGATTCCAAAGACTACATAGTCTATGAAAGGGAGCCTCCAGTCTTTGACGTTGATGTCTATTTTCACAGAGTAGCTCAGACACATGTATATGTTGTTTATAGGGCAGACCATTTCATGTCCAATCATTGTGACCGATTTTTGGGTTTCGATAGGGACTACCAAAGAAGCTGCGAGGCTGGCAAAAGAGTCAGCCTCGATATTTTGTAGCCATGGTACGTGCTCTATGAAGAATTCGATGAAGGTGGAGATTATTCTAATTGAAGCTTGGTGGTACAAAAAAATTAAGTCCTCGTGCCGGACTTCATACACACCACGGACCTGACTGACTATCAGCTTGGAGTTGCCATAGGCCTCTAGGTAGTCCACCCCCAACTGTTTAGACAGTTGGAGCCTAATAATAAGAGCGTTATATTATGCTACATTATTCTAGCATGGCTTCGTGAGTGAATAAGTATGGTGAATGACCAGGTTATCGGGAGAAATCAACAATACCCCTACTCTAGCGACAATATCACCCATAGGCCCTGTTCTCAAAGTATCGACGAAGAAAATTAGCCAAACGGACTCTCTCATCGTTGTGTTAGACTCTAATACCTCGTTTGGAATATCTTCATAAGGCTTTAACATCTCTAGCATGGGATGAGCTTCCAGGAAGTCAGCTAATGCTTGACCCTTGATCGCCTTCTGCGGGATAAACACCATGTCATAAGCCAAATCAGTATTACCCATGTGGCCAGGCAGGAGCTGAGTGCCCTCGGCTTAGTCATGAGGACCCTGAGGGGGTTAACTCGAGAGATCACATGAATTGTTTGCCCAGCCACGTAATGACGGATCTTCTGGATAGCGAAGACCGGAGTAAGGTACTCCTTCTCGAGGGGATTATACCTATACTCTGTGCCGACCATCATTCTACTGAGGTAATAGATGGCCTGCTCATGACCTGTATCACTCTTCTGGACTAGTAGAACACCGAGAGAATGATCCATCGCTTGCACATATAATAGGAAGGGTTTTCCCACGATATGAGCCACCAACACTGGGGGGCTTTATGAGGTATTTTTTGATATTATCGAAGGCTCACTGGCATTCTTTGGTCCAGACAAAGGAGACCCCCTTCTTCATAACCAGAGTAAAGGGTTGACATCACCTAAAGCGGTTGGCTATGAACCTCCTAATGTATGTCAGCCTTCCTTGTAGACCGTGAAGCTCTTCGAAGGTTCTTCGGAGGGAGCATATCGAGGATAGCCTTGGTTTTTTCAGGGTCTATGTGGATACCCTTCAAAGTTATGATAAAACCCAAGAACTTGCCACTGAGACTACTAAAAAAACTTTGTAGGGTTCATCTTCAGTTGGTGCACTCGCATTAAAACGAACACTGCCTTCACGTTATGGAGGTGGTCATCCAGCAAACGGCTCTTGACAGCGATGTCATCAACATAACACTCGACTGTCTTGCGCAGATATTCTCGAAAGATAGTGCTCATAACTTGCTGGTATATCGCACTTGCATTCTTCAGATTGAAGGGCATCACCGTGTAACAGTATACCCCTAATGGTGTTCAGAACGATGTGTGCTTCTCGTCATCTAGAAATATTTTGATCTGATTGTAGCTCGAGAACCCATCCATGAAGGACATACGTTTGAAACCACAAGTGTTATAGATCATTACGTCTGTGGTCGGGAGAAAGAATTCATCATTTGAGAAAGCCGCATTTAAATCACAAAAGTCTATATAGACTTAGATTTTACTGTTTTTCTTAATGACTAGAACGATATTGGCTACCCAATCTGGATGCTGCTTCTCGCAAATAAAGTCGCTTGCTATCAGCTTATTCGCTTTAGCTTCGATGGCGTTCATGATGTCCGGACAAAATTGTCGTTGTTGTTGCTTCACTGGTTTAGCATTCGACAAGATATTGAGCTTGTGCATTGCGATTTGTGGGTCTAAGCCCGACATATCTTTATAACTCTATGCAAAGACATATATATATTCCCTTACAAGGTAAATAAGGATTTACGGTCTTCTGCGGAGAGGTTCTTGATGATGAAGATGGTCTTAGGAGAAGAGTCCTCACCCATATCGACTTGTACGACCTCATCTTTGGTGGGTGGTTCTCGCTGCTCGAAACACAATTCCCACTGTGATTTCAGTCGTTTAGCCCATGGTTCGACCGGGTGTTCATTGTCTTACTCGGGGTGCCCTGACACCATATTGATAGACAACGTTTGCTTGAACATATCCCCAATATTTGTGTCAGAGTCCCAAGCGGAAGACTGTTAATAGTGAGATTATAACTCGTCCTTTTCTTTTGAGCCCTCGGGCGTTGTAGGAGGTGTGACGTACCCTAAACCGTAACTAATTTGTTGGTAGTACGTCTCGATTTTGTCTTTAGGAGCAAAGTGACACAGTGGCAGGTGTCGCCCCTTGCCATAGTTTAGGCCTTGATCGCTCTTCAAATCGTAACCTATCTTCCAGATAATGTTCTTGGCATACGAGTTGTAACGGTAGAATTGTACTCTACCGCGCTCGGGTTTCAGCTTGTCCGAGAGGAAGTCTCGACGGCCTTCCACTCTGCCAAATATGATGGGTTTATATCCTCTCTTTCTTGCTGGAACTACAAAGTAGGAGTCCTGACTTGGGAGAATTCGATTCACTACATAAGTGGTAGTCACTTGTGTGTGCAGTTGTAACCCTAGCCCGTATTCTAAGAAATATATTGTACTCAAATGTGCAACATCGAAGTAGTTCAAAGATAGTCCTTCGATAGTCCTTTATTAAGAAAATAAGGTATCTTTTCAATAGGGATTACATCATCCAAGGATGGTACATTGGCACAGGCAGCCACATATTCTTCAAGCTCATCTCCTTTAGGATCCGCCTCTAGTGTCAGTGATGATCTCAGAGGCCTATTGCGTAAATTTACCATCAGGGGTTCGAAGAACTTCGTAACGGGTGGCTCCTCCCTTGGGGGTCGTCTTGGTCTTCCTAGGCTGACCAAAGTAGGTTCCTGAGCCTTTCTATGGAGCTTAACCACGAGAGGGTCGGGCGTGTCGGTGGCACGAGTTTTGAGACAGACCCTTAAGAGCTCGTCCGGTGCTTCATTGGTTTCTGCTTCATCATCAACATTGTTATATTTCCTCCAAGTGGGTCCGTTTGTACAAGATCGAGTCAGAGTAATAAGCCTTGATCCCTTTAAAATGATCTATGTCAGGGAATTATGTCCTGACGACTCCCTCGCTGTCGACATATTTTATACATTGATGTAGGGTTGAAGGTACGATCATATATTCGTGTATCCAAGGACGCCATAGCATGATGTTTAGGACACATCACGTCAATGACATAGCAAGTCACCTCCATTCGAAGATCGCCTATCTGACACTTTAGGCAGATTTTGCCCAGAGGGTAACTTATCCCAGCATTGAAGCCACTGATGGTCGTGTTGTTCGCTGCCAACCGGTGCATCAAAATTTCCAAGATCTAGAGTAGACTTTGTGGGATGATACTGAGAGATGACCCCGGGTCGATGTGCATCCAGTCCACTTTGATGGACCCGATATACCCCGTATAGTACAGAGGGCGGTCGTGTCTGTTATTCTTTAGCAATATGTCCTGTTGTGAAAACGTAATGTTCGGGATCGTCTCCATCATATTGTTACAGTAGGGACATGCAGCGAGATTCTTGACCGACAGCTTGACTTAGGCCAGGTAGGAGTCGGCGTTCTAAAATGCATCACTCATAGCGTCACGGATCTCTTTGGAGAGATGAAGGAGGTCGAATAGTGACAACTTTACTGGAGTATTAGCAAGTTGTGCCAATATGTCAAGGTTGTAGGGCTTGTCCAGCCCTGGTGCTGCGTCCTTTCTCAGAGGTTTTTCGAAGCAAACCTCTTTATATTTTTGCTTATTCGTCGTAGGAGACTAAGACAGACCTGGCTCAGATGCCGCTGGAGCCGTGGGTACGGCGGTTGGAGGTGCACTGTCCTCGGAAATAGCATCATAGTCACGTAAGTAGGTGTGCTCTGACCTGGTTACCCTTTCAAGGGCTTCATCGGTGGAGGGAGAGACTATATTACAGGATCTGGGCCTCTTTCCTTTAGACTTGGCGGTGGAAGGTGATGCCTGCTGCGTCAAGTCCTGGACGATATCGGGGTAGACACATAACTTGTTTGGCGCATAAAATGTCATGCAGCCACTCTTGCATATATTTTCATGCACAGTTTCTATGTTTCTGACACGCATTTATGGTACGTCATTTCTCTGATAGTACGTGTTCCCGTTGTGGCATATTTTCCTATGCGTGGACTTTTCCTATGAGCATGTGGCATGACTTGCATGCGGCAGCCAGTGCATGCAGCAATTGTTTTATGTGGCGGTTGAACTCATGCATGCGGCATGCGGCGGCTATTTTCATGCAGCCTGTTATCATGCGGCAGACCCTAATGCGAATGTTTCTCATGCGCGCATGTTACCCTAAGCGATCATATGCGCATGTTTTGCTGTCTTGCTTGATTTTGAAGTTTTTATTGGATTTTGTGATTCAATGTGCTAATCCTACTAATTGCCAGTATAAATGGACTAAGTGTTACTATGTGCTAGACCCGACTATGTGTTGAACTAGATTATGTGATGAATGACTGAACCGACTATGCACATAACCCGATCTAAGTGTTGTAATGTAATAAGAACTCATGTGATTAACTGATAATTTGTTAACTTGACTTGACTACTTGTATGTTGATATGCTTACTACGTGCTATGTGTTCCTACGTGCTAAGTGTTCCCACGCATTATATGTTACATGTTTCGATTGTGCAACGAGGTGCTCCTATCCTACGCGATATGTGATATCATATAATTTTTTCAGCACGGGCATGATAGTTGACCAATAACCAAAGCGTGGGAATTTTTTATTGTTGCATCACGCTTGGGTGAATCCAGATTGAGCTATCGAGCGACAAAGTGGATTTGTATCTAGCATAGTCGTACCGCGGTACAACATATAGGAGGAATAATCATGTAACCACGCCATATGATTCTAGCTAACTGTAGGGTTAACTAGGCAATTAAAACTTGTAGATCATTGGGAGGACGAAATCTCAAGATCGTGCATGACAGCCACCCTCAGACATCCATTTGGGGAGTGCAAGGCTGGCCCCCATGGATATTGCTTTAAATCCGCACTAGTAGATTACAAATATTCGACTACTATATTGTACCATGCATTCTATATGATCTTAGCACGGTGGCCTTACAAGGGACCGGTGCATATACTATGTGCTATGTGGCAATTATCATGGCTCGGCTAGCCCTGCTAGTACATGGCTCGATCTGAGAATTTATATTATATGCATTATAATCATGGGATAACCCAGACTCCACCTAAAAATTCGTAGAATTGATTGTGTATTGTATCTTCTGTTATAAGTTTAGAAACATGGATAGTCGTGGTATAATGGTTTAACCCATGTCCTTGTTTGGTTGTAGGGTTGGGATATTGTGCTATGTACGGTAGGCTATGGGCCAAGACTGCGACGCATAATCCTATAGCTTGACCTTAATCAGAGGATGTACGTTATCTCGATGTGGTACGACACTTCTTGTCATTGTTTGGTGTAGGAGGGTCGTATTGCCTCGAAGATGGCGTATACGCCTTAGGTTCTTGGTTCAGGCATTATATATATATATATATATATATATATATATATATATATATATATATATATATATATATATATATATATATATATATATGGGTTTTGTTTCTTCATTCGTGCTTCCTTGTGGTACTTGCTATTTGGGGTCTAACTCCACTTGGCCAGGTTTAGAGCCGGCACCCGAGAATCCAGCTTATCTTCCCTAACCAATGGCGCACACCAGACGGATGGTCATTGAGGGGACACGAGTGGATTTCTTCTCCACCGTTCTGATTTTTATTTTGTTTACTTTTGGACGTTTAGCCACTGATACCTGTTAGTCGGCGTATCCAGATATTAGCTTCATTTACATGATTGTAATTAATCAGACTGCAGCTGATCACGATCATGTACTTTTGTAACTCAACTAGCTTCTCATTTTTACAACTAGTTCCTAGAAGATTTTGACAGAGCATTTGGGACGCATTTCTGCTTTATCATACATGTTCTATGTTTACTGCTTCTTGTTTGATTAATTGAGACATAGATGCCCTATGTGACCCTAATGCCTTGATTGTAGCATGCACCCCATTGTCTAGTTACAGCAGTGATCGTCGTACGACGTTTCATACCTTATACGGGGTAGCTGGCCATGTCCACCTCTGTATTCCGGTACTGGGACGTGACATCTTAGGAGCTCATGCACATATCTTATGAATTTTCGAGACAAGGCGAAGACTCACTTGAAAGGTGTTTTATATTTTGAGTTTAGTAAAGGGATATAATGTATGGAACGACTATCTCATTTTGCGTCCACCTTGTAAGCCCGCACGACAAACCCTCTACTTGTATTCAAGAGTCTATAAATGATGTTCATTATCAATAAAGAAACTTTTCTTCTGTGCAAATATGTTATTCAATATTCTACATACTCTGTTGTTGTGCTCGTTGTAACATAATACTTGTGTGTTGTGCTAGCGCAACTAAGCTCGCACGGCATCACGTCCAGGGGATGACTTCGATGCTACGAAATCAGGACGTGACAGTTCTTCGGGTCTAGTTTTTGCGAGAAAAGAGTTTTATGCGAGCTAGTTTTTGCAGAAAGGGGTTTTATGCGAGACTAGTTCTTTGGGACTAGTTTTTGCGAGAAACAAATTTTATGCAAGACTAGTTCTTCGGGACTAGTTTCTGCAAGACTAGTTCTTTGGGACTAATTTCTGCGATAAAAGTTTTTTTGCGATTTTAGTTTTTCAGGACTAGTTCTGCGTGAAAAGGTTTTCTTCGGGACTAATTTCTGCAAGAAAAAAAATTTTACGAAGAAAATTTCTGCTGAGAAAATTTTGCAGACAAATTTCTGCTAGAAAAAAATTGACAAAATTTAATGTTGAAAAAAAATTATGCTGAGAAAATTTTCTACTAGTAAAAACATATGTAGGATAGCTCTGGAAACAAAGGAGATCATACTTTTTATTCTTGAGCGTCATGTTGATAAGGTATTGTAGTGTAAACACGCACTATGTTCTTCAGAAACTCTGCGGAAGAAGAGAGGAGAAAAAAATATGAAAGAAGCAATCACAACTATGCTTTTAATTTATATACAAGAATAGGTTTGTGTCACAAAGGATATAGCAAAACATCCCTAAGAAATAACTATTTGTTATCACAATCATATCTTAGTAGTCATATCTAGTTAGTTAAAACTAACTACAAAATTTATATCATTTGTAGGATAGCTATGGAACGTAATTTGTCCGGCCCGAAAAGCCCATGGATCACCCAAAGTTGGCCTGTCAGGCCAAGTTCGGGTCTAGGTTTGGTAATAGTAGGTCTGGGAATCTTTTAGACCGAAATACTTTTGGATATGCTACCAACACATTACCATCTCTACTCCCGAACCTTCTCTCTTCCATATGTATTATAGGTTTGAAACTAACACAAAAGTTAGAACTAATATTAGAAGCTGAAAATTTGGTGCCATCAAAGAAGATTGAAAGCAAAGAAAATGAGTGATGTTAAGAGGTAAATCAAGGCTTATTCTAAAGGCACATCAAAAGTTGTTCAGAACAGTCCATTACTTGGTACTAGTCCAGGCTGAAACAACTTTTATTCAAGACAGTCCAAAATTTACTATGGATTGCCTCCCACCAATGCCAACCTCCATATGTCGAGCGCGAGCTCCTGCGCGCCGGCACCGATGAGGGCTGGAGAGGGCGGCAGCAGCGGAGCTGGAGACAGAGGTAGGAGGAGGAGGCAGCGGAGCTGGAGACGAAGGCGGGAGAAGGAGAGGGTGGAGGTGGAGGTGGAGGAGGAGGAGGCGGCGACGGAGCTGGAGACAAGAGGTGGAAGCGGGAGGTGGGAGGAGAAGGTGGAGGAAGAGGAGGAGGTGGGAGGAGAGGACTCGCTTATCCGAAAGACTGTCAAAATTTTTAATAGTCCTTCCATGAGGAGAGAGCTAGAGACGGAGGTGGAGGTGGAGGCGGAGGTGGAAGGAAAAGGAGGATAGGGTGGTGGAGGAGGAGGAGGAGGTGGGAGGAGAGGGCTCTTATTCGATCCAATAGGAAGGACCGTCAATTTTTGACAGTACTTCCAATACTTGACAATTCTTCCTATTGGAAGTAGTCACGAATTCATTCTGTCAAATATATAGTCCTTCCAATAACAGTCCAATATATTGGTAGGACTATCAAAAAATTTAACAGTCCTAAAAAAATTGTACAGTCCCGAGTAAAAAAATTTCGGTGGCAAACTTGTAAATAATAAGAAAAAGTTTTGGTATGTCCTGAGCAATTTTTGATGTGCCTTTAAAATTATCCTAAATCAATCAAAAATTTCGCAGTTGACATGAATAATCTGAGTTGGCTATCGAAAACCCCAAAATAACCACAGAATGGAAAGGCACTTGAAAGAACTTGCTGTAAATCTATATGACAGGATTGTTCAAAAAGACATTTACAACTTTTGCTGAGATCATGCCGACTTTCTCATGACACTATTTCAGTGATTGATCAGTTTAAATAGTTACTTGTAAGAGTGTATAACCAAAAGTTTTAGTCTACAATGGTGTCAGCTCCTGTTCTGGAGTCGCTGCATCGACATGCCTGTATACTCCACGTTCCCCACATTTCCATCTCCAGAAATACCACACTGCCAAGGTTGAAAAAGCGAGCATCACAGCAGCCACAATTCCCAGGACTACTCCCAGTAGATGTTGATGCCACCACGACCTGCGCATCAAATTATAGCTTAGGTTAAGGGACTGCATGACTTAAGAAAGCTGATCTTGTACTAAGAAGCAAATAAGTGGGATGCCAGATGAAAGCTAGATATGTAGATTCGTTTGATGTACATAGAGTTGTGCAAAGGTAATCAATATAATTTACAATTCTGATTTGAAAAAGAGAAAAGTTAACAAATGAAAGGAACCCCTATTTTCATTGGGAAGGCCGCAAGGTTAACAAGTCACGTAAATTAAAGGACAACATCCTAAACATATGCTAAAGGGACCAGAGAGGAAAGTCGACGGAAACACAGGAAATCTTGAGTTGAAATTGAACTAATAGAATCTGTTTGGGCCTGCTACAGCAACGTGTAAAACATGCCTGGCCTTGTTTCTCCAAAAACATCTGTTATGTAAAAATACTGTTTCCCGGTTGGAACATATCAGATAGGATCATTCGAACAAGATTAAGAAAGCAAACTGCCACATGAACAGTCAATTGAATATAAAACAGAGAATGCAGTTCTTCAGCCAAAGACTAGTCTAATAATCAAACTTCCATTAACAAAAAGTGATATCCATGACAGGAACACGTGTCCTGAAAATTTGAAGATGTTTTGAAAAGCTAAATTTTCCTATCACACCAATTATCAACAATGCTATATAGTACATCTTTCTAGCAATGGGACGGTGTCCAGTAAGACGTCGAACAGGTATGTCCCACCATTATGAATAGACAGGTAAAAGATCAAATGCTACCACAGAATGTTTGTCACACAGGAGGTCCCAGCATGCAAAGTGACGAGCAATACAACAAATCATATTCTATACCATTATTTCCTGCTTCCAAAGTGATTTGCTACAAAGTCTTTTCCCCTGTGCCCATCTCCAATAGTGGGTATCAAGTAAGTATCAAAAGGCATCGCAAAAAAAAAAAGTAAATATCAAAAGTTAAAGGTGTAGAAAAAGTAGGGTATAAACATCTATTTAGGGTATAAACATGCAAAATTAGCTATCAGCAATACCTCTTGCTCATAACACATATATAAGTATAATAAGTACATGAGGTACATGGACGGATCCAAAGCAAGGCACCATCACCATTGAATCCTGGTTCCAACCCTGATGATGTATTACAGGTATAATGCATTAGTTGGTGATAACTTTAGTGTTTGGATGCACAAGGGAGGTTTAGAATCATTTTTATTAAGGATTTATAGAAAAGGATATGTAATGTCAACCAAAAGTAGAAACAATTTGAGAGAGGAGTCCATGTAGATGGCCAAGAGCTACAAGTGAGCTCTCGGCATTTTGAATCAATCGTTCATCATGATGGAGAGATCGAGAATGACGTTAATATAACTAAAACATGATGGTTGAAATGGAATTCTTCTGAAGTGCTATGTGATAACATCAAACCTATAAGACAACTTTAAGACCAACCGTGCTTTATGGATTGCAGGGTTGGGAAGTAGAAAATACATTCATAAAAAGAGTGTTGCTGTCATGAAAATGCTAAGATGGATGCACGATTTCATTTATCATGATTTAACTCTAGAAAGTTGGGATAAAGGCCATAGTTTAAAGTATCGGCCGATACCGATCCGATACGGCCGATACCGATACAGTTTGGCATGTCCCGATCCGATACCGACCGATATCCGATACTGACCGATACCGACATTAGAGGTCTCTTTTCCGGTCAATTCGGCAAAAAATATTGAATTAAAAAACCAATTAGCAAGGGTGTAAAAGCATAGTAAGGTTGTAAAAACATACAAAAGAGGAAAAATTATCTATCGCATATAAATCAATCGACAAGGATGACTACTATTTCATTCAATATCAAAAATACTAAGAAACAATACTGGAAATACTTTAAATTATGCATAAATGTATAAAATATATTCTCTAAAATGTTAATAATTTACTAATAGTTGTTTGCTTTCCGATACCAAAAAATCCGATACTCCAATCCGAAACCGCCGATACTACCGATACCGCCGATCCCGATACTCATAGGAATGGTCTGATACCGATTCCGATACCGATACTTTGAACATTGATAAAGGCTCTGTTGTTATTGTAGCTCCAAGCATTGTTGCCTCTTCTGTCAGTCTGCCATCATTGTTCAAGATGATATGCGATGGAGCACCTCCTTTAACTAATATTTTACCACTCTTAACAGCGAAAACAACAATGCTTGGAGCTAAACACCAAATTTTTGCTTTAATCTTCTTTGTTCTCCTTCCACCAAAATGATAAATGAAAGGGTGCTGCTGCTCCATGGTTGCAGGGGCTTAAATAACATGACCAAAAAGGGAGCTACAACCACTGACTTCTAGGTTTAATGAGAAGGCCCTTTCTTGCTCTAGCTACCTTGTCTAAGAGTCTTGCACCAGCACAGAGTCTTGACATCAGGTGGATAAACAGTCGTAAAACTTTGCCAATCAGTTCATTTGTGATACTTTCTTATGCTCCATGGCTGACGCCATTATGATGGGACAAGGCTATGATGCTACAGTCAGCGTGAATATTATGGATCATACCCTTCATTGGGATAACCACCAGTACACTTTGGTAAAAGTAAGTTGGTTTTAAACCAGGAAAACAAGAACCCTATATGACCAAGTTCATGTCCATACTTCATACGGAAGGGTGTTAACGAGCCGAGCTTTGAGCGAGCACCCCCCAGCTTGGCTCCTGCTCTTAGGAAAGGTCAAGTTCGAGCTCAAGATCGAGCTTAAGACAAGCCTAAAATCTGCGCTCAAGCTCTGCTCTCTAGGATATCGTGAGCTCAAGCTCGGCTTGCAAGCTGCTCTTTAAATTAGAAAGTTTGATGAGCTTGAATTATAGACAGGCTTAAGCCTAAATTAAGCTTGTTTAAGAGCTCATGAGCTTCATCCCAAACCGAAAAGTATAACTCGGTCAGCTTAACACCAAATTGAAAGTGTTCATGAACTTCATACTAAATTGGAAATGTTGATTAGTGTAAGATGTTTGTTAGTGTTTCCGGTTATCACTGTGGCACATATGGAACAAGAAGAACATAAGGGTATTCCAAAATGACGAAACTCATAGACTAGTGATTTGCAAGAGAATCCAAGAGGATGTCTCCATTATTATGTCAATAGTGAAAGTACACCGGTAGAACTGGTAGGAACAAGGTTGTAGATATTAGACGCCGTGTTCATGTTGGATTAGGTCTTGAAATGTCGGATGTCGAATATTGGGGATATCTCGGGGACATTAAAATGTCGGATATCCATTTTAAGCTACTTAAATATACCTATATATTAAATATACTAGCTAAGCATACTAAATACCTAAAACTAACTACTAAGACAACAATTATAAGTACAGATATAAAAACTACTAAAATTAAACTGCCGTACCAATTAATGTAATAGTCTAACTAAGATTATCTCAGAAAAAGTCTCAAGATTGATTATAAAAAACTTGTTTAGGAGTCTAAATAATTTAAGAGTCAAGTAGTTTACACTTTAAATATACTAGTAATTGAAGAGTCTATTTTTAAGAGTAACATATGTAACATTAAAACCCTTTATCTCCACATAAATAATAATAATAATAATAAACAAAAAAACTCAACAACCAGATTAACTAAAATGTTGGTCGACGTTTGAAAAGCCATGTCACTTGATGTATCGGGCTGCACTACATAATTAGTGTGATGTACTGTAAAACGACAAACAATGTATTTTGAAAATTTGTGTCATTTTACATATGAAAACATGTTTGTCGGTATCTACAACCATGGATAGGAATAAGGAAAATTCTATCCAATTGGGGAACTACCTTACCTTAAGGTTCCCTGGGTGTGAGATGTAAGTTTACAATATTAATACATCAAAAATTCTGGAAAAAAAAAAAGAACAGCTAGCAAGCTCAATGAGCCGAATACCTCTAAAGCTCGGGTTCAAGCTTCCTTATCTGATGAGTCTATTCTTAGGCTCAAGCTATTAGAAAACAAGTGGTGAATGCTTCATATTTTATTCTTCAGCCCCAAGACTGGTTTAAATAGAAGAAATACAATCAATGTCCATCCTTGAATCAAGGAGAACCTTAAGGGAAAAGAAAACTAAATGAAAACAGAAAATCTTCTCTAATAATGACTAATAACAAGAGGAGAGAGAATCACGGGATTCTCCAACACCCCTCCCCTCAAGTTGTGCATAGATATCTATCATGCCCAACTTGCTTACCAAAGACGGGTCTTGCCAAGCTTTTGGTTAAGATGTCCGCAGTTTGCTGACTAGAGGTCACAAATGGTAAACATATGATTCCAGCATCTAATTTTTCTTTTATGAAGTGACGGTCATCTCAATATATTTGGTTCTATCATGCTGAACCGGGTTGTGGGCTATGCTTATGGCAGCTTTACTGTCAGAATATAACTTTAATAGAAGCTCAATTTTCATCTTAAGTTCCTCCAGGACTCTTTGAATCCATAGTCCTTCACAAATATCCTGAGTCATAGCTCTAAACTCGGCTTTTGCACTGCTTCTTGCTACAACTCCTTGTTTTTTGCTTCTCCATGTCATAAATTACCCCATACATAGGTACAATATCGAGAGGTTGATCTTCTGTCTGTGACTGAACCTGTCCAATCTGTATCAGTGAAGATAGACATTTCTTTCACTAGTCTTCTTAAAAAATAAACCTTTTTCCGGGATTGGTCTTCAAGTATCTCAATATCCTATAAACTGCCTCAAGATGTTCCTCATAAGGAGAATGCATAAACTGACTCACTACACTGACTGAGAAGGCGATGTCAGGTCTAGTGTGAGACAAGTAAATTAGCTTACCCATCAACCTGTGGTATCTTCCGGTGTCAACAGGAACATTTTTTTCTCCCCAAAGTTTTGCATTAGAATCCATGGGGGGGTCGGCTAGTCGACAACTACTCATTTATGTTTCTCGCAATAGATCGAGAATGTATTTCTGCTGTGAAACCACAATTCCTTTCTTCGATCGAGTAACCTCCATATCAAGAAAGTATCTCAAGGATTCTAAGTCCTTGATTTCAAAGTCTGTAGCAAGTCTCTCTTTTACTCTTCTCATTTTAACTGTATCATCTCCAGTGAGGATAATATCATCTACATAAACAATCAAGGCAGCAAATTTTCTATCAAGGGAAAATTTGGTGAATAAAGTGTGATCAGCTTGTCCTTGAGTGTACCCTTAGTTCTTCATAGTCTGAGTAAATCTTTCAAACCAAGCTCTAGGAGATTACTTCAAGCCATAACAAGACTTCTTCAACTTGCATACCTTTGATCCGAATTTATCTTTAAAGCCATGAGGACTATACATGTATACTTCTTCTAGATCAGCATTGAGGAAAGCATTTTTAACATCCAACTAATGTAGAGGCTAATCCAGGTTAGCAGCAAGAGATAAAAGTATTCTAACAGTATTCAATTTTGCAACAGGAGCAAATGTCTCTGAGTAATCTATGTCATAGGTTTGAGTGAAGCCCTTAGCCACCAAGCGAGCCTTATACCTTTCAACTGACCCATCTGAATTGTACTTCACAGTAAACACCCACTTACATCCCACGGTCTTCTTACCAACTGGTAGTGTCATGACTCTCCAAGTTTTCTTCTTTTCAAGAGCTTTCATCTCCTCAAATACAACTTTCCTCCACTTTGGAACTTCTAGAGCATCTTATACATTCTTTGGAATCTCTACACTAGACAATTGGGAGGTGAAGGCAGAAAAAGATGAAGACAAGTTTGAATATGATATAAAATCGAGCATAGGGTATTTAGGACAAGATCTAATAGATTTTCTAACAGCTATGGGATCATCTATATCAGGATACCTGATACGACTCTCAGAAACAGAGAGATTTACCTTTTCTTTTCTTAGGAGACTGAATATTCCCCGGTTCAGATTCATGGCAGTGTTGAGATGTGGACACATCCCCTTCTTTATGGTTCTTCCTCACAAACACCTTTCCTTTCCAAGTCTTGTTTCCTACTTTGAACCTATTCTCTTTAGATGACTCATTATTTTGTGGCATTTTAATTAGTTCATCATTATTATCATCTTCAAGATTCTCATTGTTTTTTTCGTGAGAAAGTGTAGGCTCGGATTCATCGAGTTCCTTACTCATAGCAGAGTAGGTTCAGATAATGAATCGTGGCCATTTTCTGTTGGTGCAGAAGTACAAGTCTTAGAATTTTGTGATATAGGCATTTATTTAAAAACTTATGTTCTCAGTTGGAAACGAGTCTTCCTTTAAGTTTTCCCCCTGAAGATGAGTATCATCAAAAAAAGGTTTGTTTTCAAAGAATGTGGCATCCATAGTGACAAACATTATCTTGTTTTTTGGATCAAAACATTTATAACCCTTCTGGGATGGAGAGTACCGTACAAAAACATATTTTATAGCACGTGGTTCGAGTTCAATGTTACCAGGATCGTGGGTCGCTTTGATATGTGGTACGGGTACGCGGTATGGTACCTCAGCCGGTACGCGGTGCGGTGGGGGTGGGCTTATTCGGTACGCTATTTGGGGTCGTTATTCGTTTTTATCTGGATCGGCTTTTGTACCATATACAATTATATAGAAGTATACACAAAATATCATGAGTTCATAACCAAAGCCATCAAAATCCAAGTGAAGGAAAGCATAGACAATATTCTTGTAACTAAACCAAATATCATAAGTTCATAACAAAAGCCATCAAAATCCGGGTCGCTAAATTTGACGAACCGCTCGCGAACGCACCCCGTTCGGGATCGTTCGTCCCAATTTGTGGGACGTATGAGGGGTTGGCGAATTAGGCAACTATGTTCGAGTTTGTCAATATTCTTATGTTCATGAACAAATGTTGTGCAACTAAAAAATTTTAATGTCAAATCAGTTGAAACACGAGTAACAGAAAAATATTCTTTGAAAATATGAATTGGAGTTTGAATATTGAGAACTTTGGAGGGCATTCTATTAATTAAATATGCAGCAGTTAAAATTGCTTCACCCCACAAATAATTTGGTACTTTATTTAAGAAGAGTAAAGCTTTAGACACCTCCAATAAGTGTATTTTTCTTTCTGCAACTACATTTTGTTGGGGAGTACTAGGACATGAGCTTTGATGCACAATTCCATTTTGAAGAAAAAAATCACCTAAAATTGTGTTAAAGTATTCTCCGTCATTGTTACTTCTAAAGACTTGAATAGTTGTCTGAAATTGATTTTGCACCATTTTAAAAAAGTCCTTTACAGCCTGACAAACATCGAATTATTCCTTTAATAAGTACACCCAACAAACTCTTGAATGGTCATCTATAAATGTGATAAACCATTTTTTTATGAGAAAGTGTACTTGTACGGTTAAGGCCCCAAACATCAATGTGAATAATAGAAAAATATTTTGATGGTTTATAAGACTGTATTGGAAAATGGGAACGATGACGTTTTGCAAATTCACATGATTCACATTTAAACAAAGACATCTTTATTACGAAAATAACTTAGAAAACAAGTGTTTTAAATAACGAAAAGTAGGATGACCTAATCGTAAATGCCATAATATAATGTTGTCATCATTATTCGAAACAAAAAAAGACTCAAAGCAGAAACTTATCGGTTTGGAAGGTAGTTGTGATTTAGGTCCAATGTCGAAGTAGTAGAGTCCTCCGTTCTCTTTAGCACTGCCAATTATCTTCTCCGAGTTCAAATCCTGAAAGACACAGTGAGAACGAAAAAAGTTTGACAAATTTTTTTCTTGGGCTAATTTACTAACAGACACTAGGCTACAAGATAGGTTTGGAACATGAAAGACATTTTTAAGAGTCAACATCGGAGACAACACAACTAAACCTTTACCTGCAATGGCTGAAAAAGAGCCATCTGCAACTTTTATTTTTTGATTCCCTGCACAGAGACTATATGAAGAAAACAGAGTAGATTCACTTGTCATGTGATCGGTTGCACCTGAATCTACTATCCAAGTGTGGTTGGGACTGACACTAAGAAGAGCAGAATTAACTTTTTGTGCTATAGAGCAAGGAGTTTGAGATTCGAGAAGTTTGAACAGTTTGTCTAGTCGTTCCGTCGTGAGTGAAAGTTGAGTTGAAGAAGATTGCTGCCCTTGATCTGAATTACTAGCCTAGAATGCACGACCCTCATTACCACATTTCTTCTTCTAGTTCAGAGGCTTGCCATGGAGCTTCCAACATGTTTCACGCGAATGCCATACGCGTTTGCAGTGATCACACCAAGGTTTGTCCGACTTCTTACTTTCGTTGAAGTTCCTAGTGGCCATAGTCGAGCCTTCAGATTCTGAACTTTGAGGTACCTTACCCATCATGATTCCTTGTCGTGCCTCCTCCCTTCTTATTTCTGAAAAAGTTTCACGAAGAGTTGGCAGTGGTATCTTCCACAAAATTCGGCCTCTTACTTCATCAAGGTCTTTCTTCAACCCGGCAAGAAACATAAAGGCACGATCATTCTCTTGCCTCTTGAGGAACATAACACTATCTTCTGCACACCTCCAATTGTCATCATAACAGAGATCCAACTCTTGCCACAGAGTCAACATCTCATTATAATAAGTAGTTACATCCCTGTCTTCTTGTTTAGCATGCCACAACTTTGACTTTAAGCCAAAGATCTGGGAGGAGTTTTAGATATCATAGTATGTTTCTTTGACAGCTTCCTACACTGCTTTTGCAGAAGGTAAAAACATGTACGGCTTGCCTATTGCAGTTTCCATAGAGCTCACTAACCAAGCAATAATGAAGGAGTTTTCAGACTTCCATTGTTTGAAAAAAGGGTCTTCTATTGCCGGTTCTGCTATTGCTTCCGTCAAAAAACAAAGCTTTCTTTTGCCTTCCAATACCAAACGTACGGTTTGGGCCCATTCATTATAATTTTTCCCATTCATCTTAGGAACATTGACCTTAAGGGAGTTTGAGGATCCCTCCTGATCATTGAAACCTATGTTGAAGTTGCTATCTCCGAAAGAACTTCTGTCTCCATTGCCGCCATCATCGATACGGCCAGTACTGCCGCTAGCACCGCGACCAGCGCCTCCGCCAGTACCGCAGCCAGCGCCTCCGCCGGTGCCAGCACCACCGCCTCCGCCACGGCCTGCTCCGCCTTCTGTTGTGGAGGAGTCGTCGTTGTTTATTGAGCCGGTGAGGGCTTGCAGCCATCTATTGGAATCGGCCATTGAGAGCCTAACCAAGTTGGAGAAACGGGTTTAGGAAAAATATCTTACAAACCCTAGGTTAGGAAACTTGACTCTGATACCATATTAGAAAACAAGTCGTGAATGTTTCATATTTTATTTTTTAGCCCCAAGGTTGGTTTAAATAGAAGAAATACAATCAATGTCCATTATTGAATCACGGAGAACCTTAAGAAAAAAGAAAACTAAATGAAAACAGAAAATCTTCTCTAATAATGACTAATAACAAGAGGAGAGAGAATCACGGGATTCTCCAACACAAGCTCGTGCTCTCGAGCTTAAAAAGCTTGGTTCCCGAACTTTTCAGCGAACAGAGCTAAAACCGTGTCTCAAATAGCTCATTCATTGGCACCCCTAATTCATGGATAGAATGTGCATGATATTCTATTATGCATCACCATTTATTCGTTGAATGTTCTCAAACATACATAACTATTCACTGTTTCCACATTTTGGGAACATATAATTGTAGTAGACAAGAAAATGTGGACTAATAAACTTTCACTATGAGATATGATCTTTTACATCCAATAATCCTTCAAGGCTTTCTCTGATACAACGTACTCGCACTTATCACAAAGGGCATGAAGGGAAAATAAGTTGAACACATCATGTACGCCTCACTGTCCAAGTTAATATCAAGTTTCGTATCTAGCAAGACAAGAATTGCAATCTTCATTTTGAAAAATGTCAAGCCTAGTATTTTCCATTATCTCAGATATAAAAAATTGCAGACTTTACTACAATATAAGTTTTTCACAACAAAACCTACACATAGTTAACTTAAAAATGAGAAACTTGACTGCAGAAGAAATGAAGGATATAACCTGCTGCAAAAAATTACATTATATATAAAAAAATCCTACCAAAAAACATTAAATGATTTCCTTGTTAAATATAGCACAACTGCCTTAGTCATATGTATAGCTTTAGCTTCTTTAGATCTTTTTGTCATTTATGCCTCTTTTAGTCTCACATCAAAAAGGATGGATAGCTTCTTAAGTAATACCCTCTATAAATATAGCCTTCAGCCAAATGAATGAAATCAATCCTACACAATTCTTCTCTATCTAGGTGCAAATCTTTTCTTTGGCTAATTACAAACATCCAGTAAAATCCAAACCCCAAGGACTTTATCCAATTTGTATAGAAGGAATTCTGTAATGTGTGCAACTATATTGAGGAGCAGTCTGTGAATCACTTGAGACAACCAGGAACATCCATATATGCAGTGATGTATACATAGTTTGCAAAAATTGAAAATTGTAGACTTGCATTACTCTAGATGAATCAACTTATATATCTTGTGTTTCCCTATATGCAGCGCAAGCCACAAATCATACAACACAATATGGGAATGGTGACACTGCATCACTTGAGACAACCAGGAACATCCATAAATGCAGTGCACATATACATAGTTTGTGAATTGAAAATTGTAGACTTGCACTACTCTAGATGAATCTACTAATATCTTGCTCCCCATATGCAGTGCAAACCACAAAATCATACAATACAATATGGGCATGGTGACACTAAATATTCTGATCTAGGACACATATATGACAAGGATAAATAGTTGTAACACAGGATATATGATGAGCATGAAATATTATTACTTGACTAAATTGTTAGTTGATTGCTTTAATAAACCTTAATATGGTGCTTTCGACATTATAAAGATAAAATGACGCAATAGCCAAAAAATAAATAGACCAAGTAGAGCTACAATTAAGCCACCAGAACCGTGTGAATGATAATTAAAATGAGTTTAATAATTAACATCCTTGTGAATGGTAATATCATTCATTTCCACTCATTAGCTTAATGTGTCATAATTAATACAATTCTATATAGCAAATTGTAGAATATTATCTCTTCGTCTAGACTCTTTATAGACTAGGGGAACTTGGAGGATGCTCCTTTGTTGCATGAGCTTAAATTGCATAGCCCAAAAAAAAGGTTGGTCTACCTACTCGCCACGTGTCCGTCTAGATTTTATGGCATGACCATCTCATGCTCATACATAACTAGCAAGGAATCTGACACCAATTTAGAGGGTTGACTCGGTTATAAAAACGGTGTCAATTCTTTTATGGAACATTATTATGCTCCATAGAGGAGAACCACATTCTGATGTAATAAGGCTTGGCCGATGATTATGATGATAACGAATTAAAAATCCTGTGAATAAAATACCCAGCCATATGCATCACGAACCTCCTGATGCTTGATGACTGATACAATAAATGGCATGCCAGACTTCATGAGGCGGACATAGCCCTTTCCCATTTTCTCCTCCGAAGACATTTGGCCAATTTCAACATGCATCTAATGCACTGGCATACTCATGCGGTACATGATCAACATCACTCACAGCACACCTAAGGATATAAAAAGTCTACCTAGAGGACATTTAATAGAACGCAGAATGAAGACTTAGAAATGTACCTTCTTGATGGAGGCTCAACATTCCATTCAATTAACTTATAATTTCCAAAATTTTCAGGAAGTTGAACACGGTGTTCAGTCAAGCGTGAAATTATGCCCTGTAAACACGAAACCACAACTGTGTAATGTATAGATCAGAAATGTCTAGTTTCCAATTTTAGCTTCCATCTAAAAGTTCTAGATATGATTACCTCAGCTGTTGGATAAGAAATGAAATTGGATCCTGATGGAAGAATAACACATCTTATTAGGGTTCCGTTAGCTATACTTGTGAAATTCATCAAATGAACCTGAAAGTATGTATAGAATTGCAAGCATCAGCAACAAATAATTGAAGGTGAAATTATATAGCAAGTTGAATAAAAGTTAATATAAAGTTTGAGCTTCCCCTTTTATAGTGGGGTGTGTATATTAGATAGAAGTTTGCATTAACATAATCAATTCACCTGATTCGCATCAATTTCTAACTCATGTGCTATCAGCTCTGCAAGCTCGCTAATGAGAAGCTTAAGATCTGGATATTTTACACTCAAAGACATATCGAAGGTTATGAGCCCAACCTCAAATTGACCTGAAATGATATAGCCAAGGAAAATAAACAGAAATTTGTAAGAAACTTCCTTGTCTCACTTCTTGAAATAAATTATTATCAGATGAGCAATGGAACACTATAGTTAGATGATAGTACCAAACACAGCAAGGGAGTCAAAATGAAAGACCGAAGATAAGAACTGTTTATTCAAAAGAAAGAAGTGGTTAAAGAATAATGAAATACAGCTACCTTCTTCAAAGGAACTGCATTTTCAAAATGACGAAAGATTACAAAAAACGAGAATTTCTGAAACAGTTACTTTTACTTCCAAGTAATGACTTCTCAGCTATTAGATAAGACAGTTGTCTAATGATAATAACTCAATTTACAATTTTTCCAATTTGCACACAGAACGACCAATGCAGACGTAACAGGATTAAGTAGAAGCATTGTGTGAAAGCAGCAACTTAAATGGAGGAACATAAACATATGAAGAAAAGGTGGTAACTAATCGGAGTAACAGATCTTCTCATATGAGACTAAAAAACACAGCACCCAAAAAAAAACTAATCAATTATCAAAGAGTAAATATTCTTCTTATTCAAGGATACAACTTGAGAGCACCAATTCTATTTTTTTTCCCCCAAAGTTTCGGATTGCTTATTGTCAAATGAAATATGAATCGTTTGATAGGTAGTTGATTTCAACAACAAACTGTTGGAAGTGCAAAACAATTATCACTAGCACTCTAGCAAATAGGGCAGTAAGGTTTGATAAGTATCAAACTTATTTTATCGGTTTTGGAATGTACAATCTGATATGATGTCCACTGATACCGGCCGATACTGGCTAAACAGAAATCAGGACTCTTTTTCTAGTCAATTCAGCAAAAAAAATAAAAGAAAAGAAAAGAAGGATAACAAAAAACAATGTCGACACAATGATTCAATTGTGCCAAAGATCAACATGTTACAGTGTGTCAATAAAATTCCTTATCGACACACTATAAGCATTAAGACATCTTAATCATTACCTTTTGTATACTAAAAATTCACAACATTCAAACATCTTAATAATATTCCACAATGTTCGATATATCGGATATCGAGTTTATATTGGTTTGGGTTTTCAGATATAGGATGTCGGATAACAAAGATATATCGTATATATTTTGATATCGGATATCAATATATATGATATATTATATATATTTAATGTCCGATCAAATTCAATTTCTAGATGTACTAAATGTCCTAAAAGGCAGCAAGGTTCAAAGTATCGGTATCGGAATCGGTATCGGACCATTCCTATGAGTATCGGGATCGGCGGTATCGGTAGTATCGGCGGTTTCGGATCGGAGTATCAGATTTTTTGGTATCGGAAAGCAAACAACTATTAGTAAATTATTAACATTTTAGAGAATATATTTTATACATTTATGCATAATTTAAAGTATTTCCAGTTTTGTTTCTTAGTATTTTTGATATTGAATGAAATAGTAGTCATCCTTGTCGATTGATTTATATGCGATAGATAAATTTTTCTCTTTTATATGTTTTTACAACCTTACTATGCTTTTACACCCTTGCTAATTGGTTTTTTAATTCAATATTTTTTGCCGAATTGACCGGAAAAGAGACCTCTAATGTCGGTATCGGTCAGTATCGGATATCGGTCGGTATCGGATCGGGACATGCCAAACTGTATCAGTATCGGCCGTATCGGATCGGTATCGGCCGATACTTTAAACTATGGCTAAAACTAACTAACTAACTAGCAAAAAAGAATCTAACATAACGTAATAACATGATAAGAAACTAACAATTATAAAATTACAAGTACAAATCAAACAAAATTTAAAAAAAATTCTAGTGCTGCTTATGCTTACCGAGAGAGAGAGAGAGAGAGAGAGACTTTAGGACATATTAGGTTTTAAGTTTGGTTAACGGTTAGGAATATGACCCAACCCGACCCAAAAATACTTATTCATCTCGAATATCCGATATTTTAATAAATAGGAGATTTCGATTGATATATCGACCAAAAAAATTCAAAACGATATCGATTTAGGCCTCAAACCGATATATCGACCAATATTGGCGATATCGGTATCTATAGCACTGATATTCCACCAACGATAAATTAATTTTAAGGGTACTTTGTCTAAAAGCAAGTAAAATTATAATATCTATACGGATAAACAATTCAACAATGTTGAATATTATCCAGTTCAAAACTAACATGAAAGAACAAATTATACACAAGATTATGCCTAAATTATAAAATATTACTCTAGATGGTTAAATAATCTTTTACTATTTTGAATTATGAACCTCGAACTCCAAAACTCATATCTGAAACTGCGGAAACTGTTGATACTGATACTCATAAGTTAGAACTGATTCTAATACCGATAGTGCGAACCTAGCAGGGTAAGCAACTGACTACTATAAACAATTAGAAAGACACAAGTTCCACATTCAGGTTGCATCCTTTCAAGTCCTTAAGATTCATGCAACTAATTATGTATAAAATGTTAGAGGTGGCAGGTTACTATACCTGGTAAAATATAATTTTGCAGTGCATTAGGAGAAGGTGCTGGGGAGATTTCTGTAGTTGTTTCACCGTTGTGAAAAGTTGATGGTGCTGGTGCAGAAACTTCATGGATTTGTAGTCTCTCCCATAATTCAGAACAGTTGGTTTTCCAAAATCCTATTCTTTCTTTTTGACGATCATAAGTTACTAGGGTATTGCGAACAACAATTCCTGTAAGGTGAAAACAATGTATCGTTATGGCACTTAGATTACTTGGATGGGAATATTATATAAGATTAAGAGATGGAAATAGTTGTTACTGAAAGTTTATTGTACAGCCAACAATATGACAAGCTTAGAGCAGAAGATATATGCAAACATTAATATAATCCATATGTGAGCTTCATCAAGATATAAACATTGCATACCTCCCAAGAGTGTTGTTAGATCTCTTCCGCCAGGAAAGACTCCCAAGCAATATGCATCATGGATCTTTGAGTGCTTTTTTTACAATAAAATAAGAAAATGAATAAAAATGAATTGATAAGGGCATACACTTAAGAAAGCAAAAACAGGGAGCGGACAATGCAGGGCAACTACTGTTCGATAGTAAAATTGCTAGCAGTCATGTATTACTGCTGAAAATTATGCACAATCTCAATCAAGTAATCTTACCCGGAACAAGTAGTTTTCAGGAGAAAGTGGCAGCTTCTGTCCATTGCCAAACACCATATCAACTTCCGGGAAGACCTTTGAGAGTTCAGTTACCTCACTGGAAGTATTCCAAGAGTTGTTACTTGCCTCTAGATAATGAGTGCTTTCTTTTATACCACAAAGATTTCCAGTAGTAACATTGACATTACCTTCCAGCCCCAGAAAAACATATATCGTTGAAGTGTGGATCTGGACCTGGAATTTGCTTGAGCTCTAGGCTGCTCACAATCTACAGCACAATAAAATATTAGAATAAGATTGCTTCCATAGTAAATCCTAAGGATATGTTGCCAATAAAAGAGCATAATTTGGTTAATTGAGCTGTAGTTTCACATGTTTACTTAGAGCTGGTAAATAAAAATTACGTAACTCACATTCTTTGGTAGTGACTTAGATAAAAACATACAAAACTTAACTCCTGTTAACTAAACAGTACATAATTACAGATCTAAGGACCCATATATCAATATAAGCATTTCAGCTTTGCTAACATGAAGAGTAATGAAGAGGATAAAGGAACAAAAATGATCATAAGCATTGGATAAGATATTCCATTTGTTTCGGTTCACGATGCAAACAATTACAACAGCAAAAAACTGCATGCATTTCTAGACCATGAGCCTACTCGGTTGAATACAGCAACAAATTAGTGCAGAACAAATCTAGGTACGTGTTAGAGATTACAGAAAATGTCGTTGAGTAAAGAGTTTAAAATAGATATCTCTGTATCTTTCTTTATATTTCTGATTCATATTTATGGGATGATAAAATTTGTGAAAACTTATACTAAAAATTGGTTCACGTAGGAATGAACATATTGGTTCACGTAGGAATGAACGTATTTATGGGATGATAAAATTTGGGAAAACTTATACTAAAATTTGGTTCACGTAGGAATGAACGTATTGGTTCATGTAAGAATGGACATATAATACCAAAATGAGTTATTCATGTTCAAGCGAGTTTCAACAATACCATTGTAACTGTTACACATGTACGAGCTGGAGTAGTTTCTTGGTCCTCCTCCGATACTTCTGGATTCGAAGACAAGAAGAGGGACACCCTCTGCAGCTCAAGTTGCTGCTGTAAATGTCATTCGTACTGTGGTTGATCAGGATATGCACCGAGCCAAAATTATCAAGAATTATAACCATGTGTCAGGATTTACGGGCCAAGGGGCAGTCTGAGGTAGACAATTTCTATGGGGCGGCAGAATTTTGTGCATGGATGTGTAATAAAGACCCATATTAACTATCATGAAATATTTTCTTGTAGCAACTAAAATAATATCTTTTTTCCTTAATTTGTTATTCCATTTCATGAATTTCTCTAAACGAGGTTCATCAAAATGAAAAATCTAATAACTTATAATAATAAAATCAAAGCAATCTTAAAATTTAAATTAACGAATTTTTGACTCCGGGATATTTAACTAATCAATTAATTTATTATAGCGTACTCTATTTTTTTGACAAATAATTCAACAGTCGTTGACATTTTTCCAGAATTATTCGTAGACCTCTTTGCGATAAAAAATCTTTTTTATGTAATTTTAAATGTAAAGTGAGTCTCCGTAACTTATCGGTAAAACCTAAAACTTGAAATTCAAGACCCACATTTTTCTTCTTTTTCTTCTAGTGGAACAACCTATATTAATGATTTTTTATCATAAAAAACAAATTTTCTATTTTTTCATAAAATTGTATGGAAACCATTGAAGTTCTGATAAATTGCGTAAAAACACAAATTTTGGGTGAATAGAAAATACAACCCCAATACGCCCTATAAAAGAGCTTTTTTTTTGCGATTTACACCCTTCTAAAGGACGTAAAAATCATTTTTTTCATTATTCGACTATTAGCCAGTTTGAGAACGGATTAGCCGTTTGGTTAATTTGATCCCGCTCCTATTGTAATTTTACGTCTTTAAAATGGCGTAAATTCTCTAATCTATATAAAGAATTAGAGAAAGAGAAGAGAAAGAAAGTTATTCTCTAATCCCTCAGTTACCAAGAAAAGGTGTTGGTATATTAGAATGTATTAAAAAAATTTATGTAAAATGGAGAGTTGTAAGACTATATATATATATATATATATATATATATATATATATATATATATATATAGCCAAGATATTACCATAAAATATAACTCCAAAATATTCTATATGGTATCAGAGCACAAACCCTAGCCGCAAAACCCTAGCAGCCACCACCACCACCGCCTCCGCACCACCACCACCGCCGCTACCAAACCCTAGCCCGCAGGAGCCTTCTGCTGCGGTTCCCGGAGTCTCCCGCGGGTCGTTCCGGAAGTTGACATCGAAGGCCTAGATCCGATAGGGGAGAGACATGATCGGATATAGGAGAGGACGAACGTGAATCGTGGGACGGGTGTGAGGTAATCGGAGAAGAGGAGAATCGATGGAGGAGATCATCAAGAAGTTAGACCCTGCGGAGGTCGCAACGTTGATGAAACTGATAAAACTGTCGGCTGGTGAAAGCGCGACACAAACACCGGTGAAATTGGAGCTTCCCTCTATCGATCTGAAGCTTTATGGACCGGTCACCTACCTGAGTTGGTCACGACGGGTGAGGAGAACCCTCTCAGGGAATAACCTGGAGGGTTTCTTATCAGAAGAGAAGACAGAGCCGGATGAGGGTTAGGCAGGACACGACGAGTGAAAGTCCACTCATATGGTGATATACATTTGGCTCCTCAATTCTTTAGTCCAGTCGATCGCCGCCACAGTGGATGGCCTTGAGATGGTAAAGGACGTGTGAGAGAAGTTGAGGACCTATGATTGTGTGGGGAATAACTTGAGGATTTTCCATATCAAGGGGGAGATCGACGACACCGTACAGGGAGAGAAGACGGTGCAAGAATATGCTACGGAGTTGGAGCATCTGTGGTTGGATTACGATCACTCCTCAGATCGGGCGAGTTGCGAGGACCCGAAGTGTAATGAGAGACACGTATGTCTGCAGGAGATGACGGTGAATTTTCTTAAGGGGCTGGCCGCATTGTTTGCTCAGAGGACAACACTACTTCTAGCCCAACGGAAGATCCCTACACTTGAGGAGGCTATCTCGGCCATGATCCAGGAGGAGACTTGCATCAAGCTGCAGGCAGGGACAGGTGGTACTCCTGAAGTGAAGTCAGCACCGGCGGTTGCCAATTCAGGTGGCACAGGACCTAAGGGAGACCCCCGGCAGTGCTACAACTGCGGGAAGGTAGGCCATCTGAGGTATGCTTGCACCAAACCACCCAAGGAGGAAGATTCAGGTGGTGGACGTGGACAGTTTGGTGGACGTGGACAGTTTGGAGGACGTGGCAGGGGTCGTAGGGGTCAACGGGGTAGTCGAGGAGGTTATCGGACGAACCTGCTGGTAGCAGAAGGCAAGGAAGGAACTGATGGCGCATATACTGAGGAGGATCAGGCACTGCTGGGCATGCTGGAGGTACTCAGGAGAAAGCAGAGAGCGTCAAGCGATGGGGACAGGAGGAGTGGGACTGAGGAGGCGTCTACCTCATTCTTCGCCAGAGGCAATGCTGCCATGTATGCCCATCCATCGGAAGGTACTAACGACTCACTTGCTCTTGCATCTATGTCTTCCCTTAAATCGTCGAACTGGATTGTCGATTCGTGTGCGTCTCGACGCGTGACATGGAATGCTAGTGAGTTCTCTTCCTACAGTCATCTAGCATCGGCGGACAACATTCAAACAGCCGATGGTACTTTTCAGCCAGTGGTCGGTAAGGGTACTGTCGATTGTACAGGTTCAGTAAAATTATTTAATGTTTTGAATGCTCCTTTTCCACTCAGTCTTTTGTTCATTAGTTCTATAATCCTCCAACTAAAATTCATTGTCTCTTTTGATATTCCTAAGGTGATCTTCCAGGAGAAGGAGACGGGACGAAGACATGGGACTGGCACTTGGCATGATGGACTGTGGTACCTGGATCGGGAAAGAGCTAGATTCGGCATTGATGTATCTGGCAGGAATGGGAGGACCGAAGATGAGTGTCGAGGATACACTGATACTCCACCACAGGCGGTTGGGACACTCCTCTTTTGGTATTTTGAATAGGTTGTATCCATCTATTTATGAGAAAGCAATTAAGGAAAAACTAGTATGTGATGCATGTGATTTAGGCAAACTTACTAGGAGCTCGTATGTTAGTACGGGCCATAGGAGCTCTTCTGTTTTTGATATTATACATTCTGATGTTTGGGGGCCGTGCGCCACAACTACTATGAATGGTTACAAGTATTTCGTTTCTTTTATTGATTGTTCCTCTCGTGTCACCCGGCTGTATTTGATGAAGAATAAGAGTGATGTCTTTGCGTGTTTTCGGGACTTTCATAAACATGTCCAGACTCGGTACAGAGCAGTGGTGAAGGTACTGAGGTCTGACAATGGGACAGAGTATACCAATAAAGCACTTAAGGAATAACTGTCAGCCCAAGGGATACAGCATCAGACCATCTCTGCATACACACCAGCACAGAATGGAGTGACAGAAAGGAAGAACAGACACCTTCTGGAGGTGGCAAGGAGCATGATGATCGCCATGAATGTCCCACAAAGTCTGTGAAAGCATGCAGTATTGATAGCAGCTCAACTGACCAACATGATGCCCTCGAAAGTACTGGGATGGAAGTCTCCATATGAGATATTATAAGAAAATAATAGTGGGATACTCCCGCTGAAGGTGTTTGACTGCGTATATTTTGTGAAGGACAACAGACCGTATGTTGAAAAACTTGACCCTAGAGAAATCAAGTGTCTTCGTGGGCTATTCAGCGACTCATAAAGGGTACGTGTGTTGGAGCCCCGTAGAGAAGAAAATGTTTGTGAGCATAGATGTTCACTTCAGGGAGCTTGAGCCATACTACTGTCAGGAGGTAACCTTATCCATGGACAACTCACCTGACACTGAGAGTATGAGACGAGAGAGGGAGATTGGTGATAGTGTGGTGACCAATTTAGGAGTACGACATGGAGGAACGGTTGAGGAGGAGAGTGAAGAGGAACAGTGGGAGGAGATAAGAGGTGTTAGGCCCACGGCTCAGAGGGAGTTACCTATAGCAAGAAAAAACAAACTGCAGGACCAGTACATATAGTACCAGTGCCAAGTGTCAAGTGCCAAGTCCCTTGCCTGCGTCCATCTCGACTCCGGAGACACCTACACCACCACCACCACCAGATTTTCCTTCAGGTGATATCATTCTTCCTACCCCTCCCACACCATCATCAGTGCGGAGGACCACTCGCAGCAATGCGAAAAAATTTCCTAATAGATATGGTTGGGACCTTGCTCAGTTTGTTTCATATGATAACATCTCTTCTTCTCATGCAGCATTCATTGCGTTTTTGGATAGTATTACTGTACCTAACAATTGGCAGGTTGCCAAGAACGATCCAAAGTGGAAAGCGGCGATGCACAAGGAGTTAGGTGCTCTTGAGAAGAACCACACTTAGAAACTGGTAAAACTGCCAGAGGAAAAAAGGGCAGTCGAATGCAAGTAGGTCTTTACTGTGAAGCAGAACCCAGATGGACAGGTTGAGCGCTACAAGGCTCGACTGATGACAAAAGGATACAGCCAGTGGTACGACATTGACTACGACGAGACTTTTGCACCAGTGGCGAAGATGAGCACCGACAGGACCCTGATTTCTTTGGCAGCGAATGGTGGATGGAAGCTACACCAACTAGATGTGAAGAATGCGTTTCATGGGGATCTAGTGGAGGAGGTGTACATAGAGATACCACCAGAATTCTGCACTAATAAGACAGTGGGTAAGGTCTGCAGGTTGAAGAAGTCCCTCTATAGACTGAAGCAGTCTCCTCGAGCGTGGTTTGACAGATTCAGGAGGACGATGATAGGGATGAGATATCGGCAGATCAATGCTGATCACACTGTATTTTTTCGTCGGAGTGGAGGTCATATCACCATGCTTGCGGTGTATGTAGACGATATAATTATCACAGCAGATGATGAGCAGGAGATTGTCCGACTTAAGGGGAAGCTTGGCAAGGAGTTCGAGGTGAAGGACCTTGGCCTTCTTCGGTACTTTCTTGGGATTGAGATTTCTCAAGAAGCAGAGGGGATTGTTCTTTCTCAGAGAAAGTATGAGTTGGACCTTCTCACAGAGACATGGATGTTGGGACGCAAATCTGCAGCGACGACGATCAATCAGAGGTTCAAGCTGGGTGCTGGGGCTGGAGAACCAGTTGACCGAGACAGATACCAGAGACTGGGTGGACAAGTTGATCTATTTGAGCCACACATGTCCTGATATCTGCTTTGCAGAGAGTGGTAAGACGCTACATACATGACCCACGGAAGGTTCATATGGACACAGTGTACCAGATTCTGAGATACTTAAAGGGTGCCCCCGAAAAGGGGCTAATATTCAGGAAGAATGATCACGTGAGCATCGAGGGCTACTGTGACTCTGACTGGGAGTTATGCTGATGACAGGAGGTCTACCTCGGGCTATTGCATATTTGTAGGAGGTAACTTCGTCTCTTGGAGGAGTAAAAAGCAGTCAGTGGTGGCCAGATCTACAGCTGAAGCGGAGTACAGAGCTATGGCCTTGAGAGTTGCAGAGCTGTTATGGCTGAATAGTATGCTGGTGGAGCTAAAGCTGGATCAAGGAGCCAAGATGAAGCTGTGGTGTGACAACCAGTCAGCCATCAGTATCGCCAACAATCCAGTACAGCATGACAGGACCAAACACATCGAGATCGATAGGTTCTTCATCAAGGAGAAGTTGGACAGTGGACTACTGGAGATCAGCCACATTCCAACCAAGGATCAGGTAGCAGACAGTCTGACCAAGGTACTTAGCTCTGTAGATATGATTAAAGGATGTGACAAGATGGGCTTAGTGAATATCTTTCGCCCATCTTGAGGAGTGTTGGTATATTAGAATGTATTAGGAGGTTTTATGTAAGATGGAGGATTGTAAGGCTATATATATATATATATATCCAAGAGGGTGTCAGAGTGAAAAGAAAAAGAGTTTAAAGAATGGAAAGTGAGCAAATTAACATTATTCACAGTTCTCAAGAAAAGGAAAAGAAAGTGAGAGGAGAAAAGGAAGAAGGGAGCTCACCGATTGAAGGCGTCGGGCAGCTCCAAACGGTAGGAGTTGGAGCTCGAGCTCGAGCTCGAGCTCTCGGAGGAACACACGGTGGTGCAGGGAGAAACGCCACCACGGAGGACGTTGGCCCGGTGCTCGAGACCTCGAGATCAACGGATCTAGTTAGAGCCCTCTTCCCTTTCTCTAATTGTTCATCTCTATCCGCTTTTTTTTCCTTCTAACTTTTATGCCCTTTTGAAGCACATAATTTGGCAATTTATGTCTTTTAAAGCCTTTTAAAAAGGCATAAATTTTACTTTCCCACCTCTTCAACAATCACTCTCGTTAATTACTTGCGACGAATAAAAAATCAATAAACGTAAAATTTTACGCCATTAAGAAGGGCGTAAATTGGCAATTTACACCTTTTAAAAGGGCATAATTTGCCAGTAGAAATTTTATTTTTTTGGGCTTATTTTTCGATCAGAATCAGTGTTTACGTCCTTTTAAAAGATGTATTGGGTCTGAGTTTGGAAATAGCAAAACTTTATGCCTTTTACGCAATTACAGATAAGTTTAATGTTCTCTATAAAATTTTCTGTTTTTTTCTTTTCTGAGGATTTTCTCGATAATAATAATAATAATAATAATCTAGTATACACAAAAATTTGTATTTATTCATATACACTTCTTTACTTTAATTTATTTTATATATTTTATATTATATAATATATTTATATATATATATTTACAAATTTGAAGCACGGTTTGTCGAGTTAGAATATGTAACCAATGGAAACTCGTATGTGAACGCTTACGCTGGTTTTGTTGCATCATCAACATACGAAAGGAAAAAGCAGTGCCACAAGTCATTCGTACATTTCTTTAATTCAACAAATAGTCCAAGCTCTCAATCGGCGAGGCCTCACACCATCCATTTCGGTTCATTTTAGAAACGAATATTCCCTAGATACCTACATCATGGTATTTCACGGTTGAATCAAATTTTAAAAAGATCGTTTTTTCTTGTGTAGATCATATTTCATTAGGAACTTGATGAGTCAATCTGCCTACACGTCTTGTTTTTACTACTATATCGAGAGTTACTCCACGTATTGATTGACGTAAAACAGATACTGGATTTGTTTGTCTTTTATTGAATATTTTTCACTGCTCGAGAAGTATTCATTATGTACATATCATATCATAAATTAGTAAATGCGTCTAATCTCTATATGATTAGCTAACCTTCTTCATATTTTTAGCTAGAAGAAGTCGAATGCTATACTAGTTAAGCAAGTCACGAGTCCTTTGAGGTTCTTCGACGACCTCACTTAATGGATATGGTTCTTTGTATGGTAGCTAGCTAGTGCGCAAATGTAGATTTCTATTTAGAAAGAAAATAATGGAAAGATTATAAACAATATGGATGGACCATAATTATTATAGAGAACCCCCGCATGGCCCGATGATCTTTTATATATTTTTTCCAATAGGAAGTCCCAAATCCTTGATTTGGCCAGGAAACAGAACATTGTTTTGGGTCTAGGAATCGAAGGGAGTCATGTTGCTGAAATAACTCACTCATAACACCTTTTAAAGAATTACGTGGTAAAAGGGAACCGCCCCTTTTTTTATCTTCATCTTTAAGACATGATCCTACCCTATTCTTAAACCCTCTGCCGAACTCTACCCTGCCTGCATTTCTTTTGAAGGGGGCCAAAGAGGCCAACTCAAGTAAGGTTCAAGCCGAATTATTTTCATGTAAACTAAAAAGAAGGGTTTCGATCTCTTTCATTATAGTCCAGCATCGCAGGCAATCCTAATTCTGAATGATTAATTGTTCAATCAATACAAAAAAAAATTGGACAAAATAGAGGATATCTCGATTGGCCAAGAAAACAGGTAAATCTGAGACGAACTCATCTTCTTTCTTTTATCATTTGGGAGATGTGCGAGAAGAAAGTCTATGCATGGTTTTGAATAAGAGCATCATTCGAGCCTTTTTTTATGCTTTTTCCGGAGGCCTGGAGAAATTGGTAGTCCATAGGATATCCCTAATCCTCCCTTCCCGAAAGGAAGAGCGTGAAATTCATTTTCCTTTCCGCAAGGACCAAGAGATTGGATCTAGCCATAAGAAGCAAAAATTAGGTTCTTGAAAGTTGTATTAAGCAAATCCTTCAACCCATTAATAGTCCAAATCCTCAATGACCTATATACCGAAATCAGGACGGTATAGATTTTCGGTCGATTGGCATGATAGTATTTGTTTAACTACCTGCCAACTAGCAACACTAGGATTTGTCTGGCCTGAGCTCGAAGACTCAGCTTTTATAACTACATGATCACAAGCCCATATGGACTACTTTGCCCTATATTCACTTTACTCCTATGATCTTCTATTGTTCACATTGATACCTTGGAACTTTGTTTTAAGTAATTTACTTTTCTACCCTACTTTAGACCATCGTTAGACTTAAACAGATTTAGGGCAATTCTAACCCTAATGATCAAAAGATTAGAATCCCCAAACCATAACCCTAACTGAAAGACCGTGAGGCAACTCTAGAGGGGGAGGTGAATAGAGTGCAGCGGAATAATCTACCCAATTTTGGATTAACGGAATGAAGGCAGTTGCTAACTAACAGTGTATATAGAGACAGTAAAGTAAAGCAGTAAAGTAGAGAGAGAAAGCAAACGCAAACACCAAGATGTATATTGGTTTCCCTCTGAGAGGACTAGTCCAGTCCCGAGAACTCAAACTCGGAGTTTCTCCACTACAATCACCAATAGTGAATCACAAGCTTTGATCCGAAGGCTTATCACTTCTTTACACCACGAGTTTTGATCCGAAGTCTCGCAACTTCACAGCTTAGAGAGAGAGAGAGATAACTGATCGAACAAAGCTCTTTATACTCAGAAGACTTCTAGACCGATATCGCACTTGGCACTAGGAAGGCTAGGGAGTTGCTCTTTGAGATGGGAAAGTTAAGGCTTAAAGGTTTGCTCACAATAGGATAGAAGACTTAAGAATGGTTAGGTGAGTAAGAATGAGAATTACAATCCTACTTATAGGTTGTAGGCAAACAGAATTCGGCCAGAATTCGGTCAGGATTTAATTCAAATTTCCAACCGTTGGGCCAAGAAATCAGGAGCTATTGAACTGGTTGATTTCATACCAAAAGGGTAACCGAGTTCGGCACGAGTTCGGTCCGAGTTCGGCACGAGTTCGGTCTCCTAGTATGGTAGACTTTGTAAATGAATATGGCCTGATTTGGTGGATAGGTTCTTTGGTTTATTTGAGTGGACTAGGTATCTGGTTTATAGGTTCTTGGTTTTGCCAGTGCGACTCAGCGTATATCAGTCCTAAACTCAAATAAATGAAAGATTACATTTGAATAGACACAATACAAACGACATGCAATAGCTGTGTTGAGACTTCAGATGCGACATATCAATGCATGATTTAGTTAACTATCAAAATCAAGTTGGCTGAGATCGGATGGGCCAATAATCTCTTCCATTTTGATAATTGACAAACTATGAATGATACTGCAAGTCTTTGATATGCAAGGCTCTCCCGTAACTGTGGAGCAGTTGATATGCTGAAGACAACGACTGTCAAGTATCGTCTTGTATGCTAGTATCATGTATTATTTCTTCTCCGTTGTCATTTGATCGAAATAGCATGCTCCCCCGAAATCGGTGAGATGACAAGAAAAACAAGAGACTAAAGTGTATACAGGATAATATATAATGAAAAAAAATTGCATTTAAACTTTTATTCATTTGAAAGAAAACATACAGAAGTGGATGTGGAATGGAAACATCATAGTAGAACATCTCAAAGTAAACTTTTTAACAATCAAACCAATTGAGTAACTAGTTGTCATCACACTAGAAGTGAATGCCATGAAAATAGGAATGTTCTTATAGTACAGATTGAAGTCTTCTAGGGTTTGCTCTATCCACAAAATTTGAGCACAACAACGACCTACGGCGATATACTCTGCCTCAGTTGTTGATAATGCAACAGAATTTTATTTCTTGCTAAACCAGGAGACTAGAGACTTTCCTAGGAAATGACACGTATCGCTGGTGCTTTTTCGATTGACTTTGCATCCAGCAAAATCAGCATCCGAGTAACCAGCAAGGTCAAAGGACGTGATTTTGGGATACCATAAACCTGCCGTCAATTTTCCTTTAAGGTATCTGAGGATACGCTTAACTACGCACAAATGTTATTCCTTAGGATTAGCCTGATATCTAGCACAAAGACATACATCAAACATAATGTCTGGACGACTAGCAGTTAGATATAACAAACTACCAATCATACCTCGATACTTACGTATGTCTGTTGGTTTACTACTTACGGCTTGTTTGAGTCCGTATAGAGCCTTTCGTAACTTGAATACGTGGTCAGGGTGTTTAAAATCTTCAAAACCAGTGGGTTATTTAACGAAAATATTTTCTTTGACAACATCATTTAGAAAAGCATTTTTAACATCCATTTGAAAAGTTTGAATTTATGAAAACTAGCAAAAGCGCAAAGCATTCGGATATATTCAAGTCTAGCAACAGGAGCATAAGTCTCATCGTAGTCGATACCTTCCTCTTAGTTGTATCCTTGAGCTACGAGACGTGCTTTGTTACGTGTAACTGAACCATCCTCATTTAATTTATTTCGAAAAACCCATTTAGTACCAATGATCGAATAATCATTAGGTTTAGGAACAAGTTCCCAAACTTTATTGCGTTCAAATTGGTTGAGTTCCCCTTGCATAGCAGAAATCCAAAATTCATCAGCAAAAGCTTCATCAACATTTTTAGGTTCTACTTGAGAAATAAAAGCAACATTTGCAATGATCTCTATTTGAGGAACGTGTACTTACATCTTTCGATACATCACCTATTACCAAGTCCTCAGGATGATCTGTGGAAAACTTTAGTCTCCTTGGCAGACTTTCCGGATGACTTGTACTATTTGTATCTTCTGATATCTTGTTGGTTGCGGGTTGACTACCTTCATCATCGTTTTCTTTTAGTGCTTAAGTGTTGTGTTCATCAAATGTAACATTGATTGATTCTTCAACAGTCAATGAATACTCTGAATCATTTACTTTTGGCGGCATAATCTAGAAAAATACCTTCATCGGCCTTGGAGTCAAATTTTTCTAGATTATCTTTAGTGTTAGGAATAAAACATTTGCAGCCAAAAATTTTAAAATAACTAATTGTGGGAATTTTACCAAACCAAAGTTCATAGGAAATTTTCTTCGATATAGGTCGAATAAGCACCATATTCAAAACATGGCATGAAGTACTTACAGCTTCAGCGCAAAAGTATTTCGGAAGGTTAAACTGATTTAACATGACTCTAGCCATATCGCCAAGAGTTCTATTCTTTCGCTCAACAACACCATTTTGTTGTGGAGTTCTAGGACAAAAAAATTCATGAGAAAAACCATTTTCATTGCAAAATCTTTTGAAATCACTATTTTCGAATTCGCCTCAATGATCACTTCAGATACGAGTAATCATGAAACCTTTTTCGTTTTGAATATTTTTGCAAAAAGTGACAAATTCAAAAAATGCTTCATTTTTATTTGCAAGAAAATAACCCTATGTGTATCTAGAAAAATCATCAACAATAACATAAGCATAAAGCTTACCGCCAAGACTGGCGACTCTACTGGGTCCAAACAAGTCCATATTCAAGAGGTGGAGAGGTCTAGAGGTACTTACAGAGTTGATTGATTTAAAAGAAGATTTAGTAGTTTTATTCTTTTCACAGTCAGCACATACCATATCTTTCTTGAAAGTAATCTCTGGTAAACCTCTTACGAGTTTCTTTGTAGATAGTCTTGCAATAGTGTCCATGTTTGCGTGTTTCAGACGCATATGCCATAGCCAGCTGTCATCTTTGTTCGCGTATAGACATTTGCCTACATTGTCAGTGTCTTTTGCAAGATAGAAAATATATATATTGTCTTCCCTGATCCCTTCAAAGATAACCTTACCGGTGGATCTTTCATAAATAGAATATTTGTTTATAACGAAGTTAATACCATAACCATGGTCAGCTAGATGACTGATGCTGAGTAGGTTGTGTTTTAATTCCGTTACTAAACAAACGTCTTCTATGACAGGATAGAGAGGAACACCTATATTACCATTACCAATAATGTATCCTCTGAGGTTATTGCCGAAGGAGACATAACTTCTTTCTTCATCGATAGCGTTGCAAATAGGTTAGCATCACCAGTCATATGTCGTGAGCAACCACTATCGAGAATCCACTTGCTTCTAGTATGAGAGGGTTGGTCCACCTACAAAACGAGTTGAAGATGTAACCCTTGGTACCCATTTCCTTGAGAGTCATGCTGTATTAGTTTTTGGTACCCATGCATAAACATTCATATCTACTAATTTCCTTATTTGGCAGAATCTAGATATGTCATTTCTTACCACAGTAGTGACATATAGCTGTGTGATTGATGCCAAGGTTTAAAGTATCGGCCGATACCGATACGTATCTGCCGATACCGATACGTATCGGCCGTATCGGATCGGATCTAGCCTTGGCCGATCCGATACCGGCCAAAAAAATCGAGATCGGCCGAAACTGGTACATAAAATTTCGTATCGGTCTGTATCGACCGATACGAGACCGATACAGGACCGATACGAGACCGATACTGGCCGATACTGGCCAATACGGAAAAAAATCAGATCAAATCAGATCATCACAGGAACTTTAACAAAGTAGATGTTCTACAAAAAGCTAAAAAAATAGAAATTAATTCCAGACATATCAAATTCAACAGAGAACAATAATGAAGAACAAAAATAGTAGACAAAAAAATATAAATAGAGGCAAATTCTTATAGAGACATACACATGATGACTATTGTTTTATTCAATTATAATAAAAATAAAATAAAAATACTTAAATAATGCATAAATATGTAAATTATTTTTTTATTTTTTTTACTAATTTATTAATAATTATTTAAATATTGTCGATACAGCCGATACCAAAAAATTCGATACTCCGATTCGATACCGTTGATACTGTCGATACTACCGATACGGATACTCATATAAACTGTCTGATACCGATACTGATACCGATATCGAGTTTTTGAACCTTGATTGATGCTTGGTACAGCATGATAGATATGATTGTGTGAAGCAGTTCTTTGTGGTCTATGTGGATAGAATGCATGATTGTGTTTGACATTTCTTTGTGGTCTTTGTGGTCTTTGTGGATATCTATAATAGAATGCATGATTGTGTTTGATTCTATGTGCATGATGATTGCATGAACTGTTATGCATGTAGGTAGGAACATAACTGTGAGTTCTTTTGTCTTGCTACGTGTCTCATGTTAGGTTGGGTGGAGGTTTGTTCGACCTGTTTACCCAATCTAATCTCTAACTTTTTAAAGGTAGCATATACTTCATCATATTTAGCAGTGAGAGCATCTATTCTACGTGTAGCAATGGAATACTTCTTTTCAGATTTGAGTTCTTCCTTAAGTTTGGCGTTCTCCTGAGAGCTCTTGTCAAGACTGGCAAGTGCCTCGTGGAGGTTAAGCTTAAGTCTAGAATTTTCGTCTGAATCGTTTGAGGTATCATTTACTTCACTTAGTAGAGATGTTAGTCTCTCTATTTCAGTTTGACAATCTTGAACATCTTTTTTAGCATGCTTGTACTAATTTCTAAGTTTCCTAAAATCATCAAGCAGATCACTAAAAGCATTACCTAGTTCATCAAAAGTAAAATCATCATAAGAGTTGTTATTCGTTACCTGATCAGCTAATGCCATGAAGCATAGGTTTGCTGCTTCTCGAGGATTCTCTTCTTCGAATTTACTAGCTTCACTTTCGTGTCAAATACTAGTGTTTACATATTTCTGTGATGATGTTCTTCTGGATGAGTAATTGTGGCAATTTCCTTTTCTTAGGGTTGGACAATCTTTCTTTATATGCCCTGTCTTCTTACAGTTGTAGCATATAGGCTCTTCATCATTGTTGTTAGTTGGCTCATTCTTCTTTGATTTCTCAATCTTTAGAAATTTTCTGAAGTTTCTTGTGGTCAGGGCAACTTTCTCATCTTGAGACTCGTTGTCGTCGGAGTTGTAGTTGTTGACCTTTTTATGATGTACCTTAAGAGCGGTCGTCTTCTCCTTGGGAGTAGGTTCTTCAAATTCCTTGAGATCCAGCTCGTGAGTCATCAGTTTGCCCATGAGCGTCTCGAGGGTCATCGTGGTAAGATCATTCCCTTCTATAATTGCGGTGGCTTTGGGATTCCAATTCTTTGTGAGTCCCCTGAGTACCCTGCGATTCTTCTCATGATTGTTGTACTCCTTGCCGAGTGATAATAGAGGGTTGACGATGTCGAGGAATCTCGTGAACATTTGAGTGATCGTCTCATTTTGCTTCATCTTGAATGCTTCATACTCTTGTGTTAGACGGTTTATTTTTTATTCCTTCACTTGGGAGGTTCCTTCATGAGTAACCTCAATAAGTTTCCATACTTTGTGCGAAGTTCCGCAAGTAGAGACCCTGTTAAATTCAATTCTGTTTACAGCACAAAATAGAGCGTTAATAGCTTTAGTATCAAGACTAGCTTGTTTCTTTTCGGTGTCTGTGTACTTATTATGAGGCTTCTCTACAAGGTTACCATCTATGACTATTCTAGGTGGCTTCTTGTATCCTTCTACTACTACAGCCCAAAGGTCAAAATCAACTGACTTTAGGTAGAAGTTCATACGTGTCTTCTAGTATGTGTAGTTAGTACCGTCAAATAGGGATAGCATATTTGTGGACTGGCCTTCACCATTGTTGGTGTGGATAGATCTAACAGTTGCCATAAGTCTCTTAGGATGTTAAGCCAAATATCAAGAGACCTAGCTTTGATACCAATTGAAGGACCGTGAGGCAACTCTGGAGGGGGGTGAATAGAGTGCAGCGGAATAATTTACCCAATTTTGGATTAACGGAATGAAGGCAGTTGCTAACTAACAGTGTATATAGAGACAGTAAAGTAAAGCAGTAAAGTAGAGAGAGAAAGCAAATGCAAACACCAAGATGTATACTGGTTTTCCTCTGAGAGGACTAGTCCAGTCCCGAGAACTCAAGCTCGGAGTTTCTCCACTATAATCACCAATAGTGAATCACAAGCTTTGATCCGAAGGCTTGCCACTTCTTTACACCACGAGTTTTGATCCGAAGTCTCGCAACTTCACAGCTTAGAGAGAGAGAGTAACTGATCTAACAAAGCTCTTTACAACTCAGAAGACTTCTAGACCGAGATCGCACTTGGCACTAGGAGGGCTAGGGAGTAGCTCTTTGAGATGGAAAAGTTAAGGCTTAGAGATTTGCTCACAATAGGATAGAAGACTTAAGAATGGTTGAGTGAGTAAGAATGAGAATTCCAATCCTATTTATAGGTTGTAGGCAAACAAAATTCGGCCAGAATTCGGTCAGGGTTTAATTTAAATTTTCAACCGTTGGGCCAAGAAATCAGGAGCTATTGAACTGGTTGATTTCATACCAAAAAGGGTAACCGAGTTCGGCCCGAGTTCGGTCTCCTAGCATGGTAGACTTTGTAAATGAATATGGCCTGATTTGGTGGATAGGTTCTTTGGTTTATTTGAGTGGACTAGATATCTGGTTTATAGGTTCTTGGTTTTGCCAGTGCAACTAAGCGTACATCAGTTCTAGACTCAAATAAATGAAAGATTACATTTGAATAGACGCAGTGTTGAGGCTTCAGATGTGACATATCAATGCATGGTTTAGTTAACTATCAAAATCAAGTTGACTTGAGACCGGATGGGCCAACTGTAGTGCCCCGCTCCGCGTCGGCGCTATGTACAAGTGGGATCGACTTGCTTGCTCGAACGGAAGTCTTCTCTGAGAGTTCCCGACCGATTAATCAAGGTGAGTGGGCAGAACTGCATTCTCTGATTCTTGCACGACTTAATAATGAATCTGAGTTTTAAATGCTTGTTTGTTTAAGAAGAAATGTTTTCATAAGAAAATGATAGAACCGACTCAGCATGCTAATAAGAGAACTCACATAGCTTGTCACTGAAACGAATATGCTGCCTAGCTAAGAGAATATGTATGCTTGTCTAAAATGAGATAGAACCATCGCTATGCTAAGAAGATAGAACTGCATGTTTTACTTGATGTGATAATAGACCCGTGCCATGCTAGTCTCAACTAAAAGATCGTTTATATGTTTGCTTGTCATCGTGTTTATATGGCTTGTCTTGAATGCTTGTTTCGATGCGAGAGTAAATGCTTGTCATGTGTGTGCTAGACTAATAGCCCGCCTGACGTCCGGTCCTTCGGGATCTTGGGGGCGCGGCTATTAGGAATGTGCTTGTCATGTTGTGTGCTATTGTGAAAGAGATATGTGGGTGCTTGCGGTGGATGGAGGACAAAACGATATGTGGGAGACTAATATCGCGCCCTGAGCTCGGGGCGAGGGTATTAGGATGGTGGATGGTGATGCGATGGGGTAAGACTAATAGTGCGCCCTGATGTTCCGACCCTACGGGGTCAGGGGGGCGTAGCTATTAGAGGGAGGCGGTGCTTCTGTTGAGAAGAGTTGTGTCTATACTTGAGTAGTTCATGGAGATAGCTGCATTCAGGTCGTTAGGGAGCATGCTAGGCTAGCCTTCTTGCATACCTAACTGTTTGATGCAGAGACGGACAGGAAACTAAAGAACGGTAAAACATATATGTTTATGCAATTGTTTCTAACTTGTATGTTTGTTGCAGGGATAACCGTTCAGCCATGGGGTAAGAAATATCAGTTTATACATAAGCCTGCTTATTCATTTTGTCTGCATCGTAGAGACCTCCCGTTAGTGCTTCATGCATTGCATTCGGTCGGACAATGAGACTATTAGTGAAGAGCTGAACCTTGGCTACGGCTGCTTCGGCAGTAATGTGCAACCATGAGTCACAGCTGTTAATAGGATCAGAATGTGAGTCATTGGTTAGCTGGATTACCGCTAGCGATCCTGAGTTACTCGGGGACCGACATCTGATTGATAATTAACTTGTGTGCTAGATTGATTGATGGTCCCTAAATGCTGCCTGTCCCTAGAATCCGTGCATATAGTTCACCGAACACGCTGCGCACACCCGAACAGGATTCCTCGTGCTTGAATTGGTTGCCTCGATTGATTGGTTGTTTGATTATGTTTTCAAAGACATGTTTCCAAACAATGTAATATGACTCTGCTAGAACTGTATGTAAAGAACCTAAGTAAAACTAGCAAGATCACTAGTAATGCAATGTTTTGCCACATGATTACTTAGTGTGGGTTTCAGGGGGTGTAGCTTCTGTTCAGTTGTTTTATCTCACCAGTACTTGCATAAAGTGCTGACCCACCAACAGTTTGCTTGTTCTCAGGTGCTCGTTCGTCTGAGGAAGCGATAGCCGTGCCTCATCCCAAGGAACCGGAAATCTGGAGTCGATGCTTGAGCTGCATCGAGTTTGTGCCTACTTTAAGCTGCTTTTATATAGAGGGACATAATGTATGGAACGGTGTTATTGTAATCGAGAGAAGAGTGCTTGAGCGATTTGTAATCTCGGCCATGCGCCGCTTGTAACACTTTCGATTATCAATAAAAGAGACTGTTTTTCATATGCTATTGAGCTCTTCACTTTTCTGCAATGTTATGTGCCGCTGCTTCAGTATCAAATAGCTTACTTGCCCTTGTATCAAAGCTTTGGCCTTGTGCAAGCGCACTTTAGGCTTGCACGGCATCACGTCCCGATGAGAACGATTGTCCCGCGGGAGAGCTGTAACGTGGTGATTCACGTTCAGCGGGGACGATCGAGCTCGCGGGAGATTGGGGCGTGACACCAACACTAACCACCATCTTATTCCTCATCGCTAACATACCCCCAACATCATCTTCCTCCCCTCTACTCCCTAATGGCCTGCTGCTGACCAGCTTCCAAATCCCTACAGCAATAACCCCCCCCCCCTTTTCCCAAACACCCTCCACCCACCCCACCCCACCCCACCCCCCCTCCCCTCCCTCCTGCGGGGTGGTGAGTGGGTGGGAGGCTGAGGAAGAAAGGTGGCAAGAGTATAACGTTATTTTAGCTTTCCCGTTGATAATATCATGAAGTTCGTGATTAAAAAAAGTTTAGGTATCATTGTGAACAAGAAATTTTTCATGTTATTACACACAACATAGGGCAAAGTTCAAGGTATTAAGGTGAAATTTAGCCTAAAATATAAGCTAAGCAATATAGTGGATTGGAATTCCTGAAATTCTACAAGCTAAACAATGTGTTGGTCTAAAGGTCTCCTAGTGATACGAGGCTCCCGCAGGGGTTTGGGAGTCATGTATGCAGGCTTACCCTATTTCTTATGGAGAGACTATTTCTGTCACTTGACCCACATCCTCCAAAATGCAAATACCAAGCCTTAACATTGTGCCAAGCAATGCTCTAAAACAACTCATGAATCTGAACTCCAAAAATCCTGAAATTCCAATTCAAGCCAGCCAAACATATGGAATTGAAATTGCAACTACACGATTCCCAATTTCATGAATTCCATTAGTGCCTGAAATTATAATTCAAACTGACCAAGAGATTCTAATGGGATAATATACTAGCAATACACACCACAAAGCAATCACATGGTCATAGCATGAGAATGTATTTATTTGAAGCTTGGTACTGATGAAGCGGGATTCAAAAAATGACAAATAATGTTTTAGTATGTAGATTATGACCAGTACTAGCGAACATGTTGCCCGTAGACAAAAAATGAAGAGAGAAAACATAAAAACTCCTGCATAGGAGCATGTGATTTCCCTACAATAATAGCAAAGTTCACAGTATTGGCCGATGACCATATGAATCATCTGTATCGTATCGATTTTGGCATGTCGCGATTGGATATTTACCCCAACCTACATCGTCCGAATTGGAGCTATCTTTTCCTGTCTATTCAGTAAAGATAAAATAAATGAGAAGAGAAGATTATGGCAAAAAAAACTGTGTCCACAATCGGGTGTACCATATATCAACATGCTACAGTGTGTTGACATGATTCCTTATCAGCACGCAGTAAATTATATCTTGTCAAAGTTGTATATCTATAAATTCAGAACATTTATCCATCTGAATATTATCCCTTAAAAATTATCTATAACAGGAGTACCTTGCCAGAAAGCAAATAAAATAAACAACATATCCATTGTAGGTAAACAAATAACCATGTTGAATATTATTCCACTCAAAACTAACGGGATACAACAAATAGTACATAAGAGTAGGGAGTAAATCAACTGAGCTTTGACTGAGCACACCCCTGCTCGGCTCCTGCTCTTTACCAAAATGTCAAGCTTGAGCTTGGAACAATCCTAAAACTTAAGCTCAAGCACGGCTCTCTATTAATATTTGCAAGCTCGAACTGAGTTTTGCGAGCAGGTCGTTTAAATTAGAAAGATGGATGAGCTTGAATTATAGTCAAACTTAAGCGCAGATTGAGCTTGCTTATAAGCTCATAAGCTTTTGTACCGAATGGGAATTGCAGCTTGTTAGCTTCATCCCAAATTGAAATTGTTTATGGGCTCACGCTGGTGGGTTAGTCTAGCAACTTGGCAAATTAAATAACATCATAAATCAGTGCTAGCCAGAACTCATAATTCCACTCAATGTTCAAATATTATATTCAGAGGAAAAGCAAATCGAGAACATAATGGACCAAGACTGGACGACTAAGTAAAATATTTCTCTTTGCCTAAATATATAAATAAAACGAGCTGGTTCGGGCTCATTTATCGCGCGAGCCTGTCTGGGCTCAAGCTTTTCGAGGAGCCATAACAGATGGGCTCTCAGATAGCTCCGCTCATGTAACCCCCTACATAAGATTGTCTAAATGTATCGGAAATTTTTCTATTTTTTAAAAATAATTTATTATTTATTAGCTTTCAATTATCAAAAACAATGTAACTCTAACCAGAAACTGCTGAAACCGCCGATAAAGATACTCATAAGGGTTCCAAAATGGATTCCTATACTTGAACCTTGTGGAGTAGCCTGTGGAGGGAGGTTGAGATTATCTCTAATCTTGGAACCATTGCTCCCAAGCATCAAAATACACAACATGGATCTGATTTGAGCAGCCTGCTACTTGCCATTCTTATAGAACCCTAAAAATAGTAGTATCTGTATCATAGATTCATAAGAAGCTAGACAACACAATGACCCGCCTAATACAGTAAAAGCAATAATGAAGCATGATAATGGCAGCAAATTGTACATGGACAAAAGGTAATCCTTGGCATAACGGAGGAAAGTTGAGATGGGAAAACAGTGCACTATTAACAAATAAGAATTAAAATTGATGAATAGTTATGAAGAATATACACATAAAGACAGTGGTCGGAGACTGGAGTTTATGGATCCTCATTGACATGTATAAGAAAGCTACTAGCAGCATAAACTTTTGTTATTTGAAGTAAAGTATCTGCTTCTATCCTAAATTATGATCCTACAAAAGGGGATACACCTTTGTTAAAAACTTTGTCATATTACTCCTGATGAGAAGTTCCAGAGACGTGTGATGATGGGTACAAGACTACAAGCTCTACGTTGTGGAGATAGGAAAGAAGATGCTCATGTTGCTCCCATGGTAGGAAATCGCAACCAGTTTAGTCAAAGGCACACCTGATGCGTGCCTCGCATCAAGGCGCCTCGCACATCACTAGGCGAGGCGCCTTTCACAAGTAAAGACGTGCCTTGTGTATTTGCATAAAATAATGTTCATGGGCCCAATTAAACAGAGTATTCAGCAGTCCAACAGGCCCAGTGGCTCCTCCTTATACTGCATCAGCACTCATTTGGCAAAGTAAAAAAGAAAAAAAAAAGAGCAGTCTCCTTCCGGCACATCCAGCCCTAGCGCATTCAGCTCCTTCCAGTGGCCCTAGCGCATTCAGCTCCTTCCAGTGAGCCGACGGCAAGTCTCCTTCAGGAAACTTTCTCTCTTGTGTGATTCCTTTTTGTGGAGTTTTTGAGTTTTTTGGTAAAAAATAAAAAAAAAAAAAGTTCTTGATGACTGATTTTTTTTTTTTTTTTGAGATAGATCAGAAATTCTTTTGAGTGTTTATCAATGATCCGGTTTAAATACTTCCAAAAAAATTGTAAAATTGTTGGTACTTTTTTTTAGTTCTGTTTCAGTTCTTGATGATGACTGATTTTTTTTAAGAGATCAGAAACTCTTTTGAGTGTTAATCAATGATCCAGTTTAAATAGTTCCAATTTTTTTGTAAAATTTTTGGTTTTTTTTTTTTTTTTCTATTTCAGTTCTTGATGATGACTGATTTGTTTTAAGAGATCAGAAACTCTTTTGAGTGTTTATCAATGATCCGGTTTAAACACTTCCAAATATTTGGTTTTTTTCTTTCAGTTCTTATGATTGATTTTTTTTGAGAGATCAGAAACTCTCTAGTGTTTATCAATGATCCAGTTTAAATACTTCAAAAAAAAATTTCGGGGTGGGTGTGTGGGGGGGGGGGGGGGGAGGTTCTGGCTACTGTCACTTTTTGGGAAATTCTGCATTTTTTGGGAAATTTTCACTATTTGTTTCTCTTATTTTCACAAAAAATGATAGCCCAAGGGAATCAAGGAATGGGATCATAAAGACCAATGAAAAAGACCAAGGTTGGAAGTACAAGATTTTAGCGGATCATAAAGATCGCAATTCAGTAACTTGCTTATTTGTAACATCGAGCAAAGAAATATCAAATTGGGAAGTTTAGGAATGTCAAGGCATATATAACCCAAAAGAAAACACAAAAGACTCAAACTTTTGAGTCAATTTATAACTTGGGCGATGATGATGATGCTGCTGATGAAGAGGATCAAGTTCAAGAGTTGCGTGGAGATGATAGAGACAAAAGAGGACAATCAAGTCTAAAAGTCGGAGGTTTAGCAGGTAGTAACAAAAAGATGAAGGCAAAAAATCTAAATTGAAGGGTCCAATGTATTGTAGTTTAACCCAAAGTGCGGGGGGAGGAAAAGCTAGGTAAATTAGCATGAATTAAAGTTATGACAAAGAGCTAAGAGGTAGAATAGTTCAACATATTGTTTGTTTCTTTTATCAAGCAGAAATAGCTTTCAATGTAGTATGTTTAGAAAGCTTCAAGACCAATGTTACCAGGATCGTGGGTCGTTTTGGTACGTGGTATGGGTACGGGTACGCGGTACGATACCTCAGCCAGTACGCGGTGCGGTGGGGGCAAGCTTATTCGGTACGCTATTTGGGGTCGCTATTCGTTTTTATCTGAGTCGTCTTTTGTACCATATACAATTATATAGAAGTATACATTATATAAAAATAAAATAAAATGATTAATCAACCAACAAATATTGAAAACATATGACAACAACTCCACAAAAGTCAACATTTTGTATTAATATCACCCACACAAAATAAAATTTAAAAACATATTTCTTGTAACTAAACCAAATATCATAAGTTTATAACCAAAGCCATCAAAATCCAAGTGAAGGAAAGCATAGACAATATTCTCAAAAAAGATGACCCATCAAAATCCAAACGCTATTTGGGATCATTGTTCTAAAAATCGCTAGGCGGACTCGGTGCGCCTGAGGTCCGCCTAGCTCCTAGGCGCCGAATTATATATATATATATATATATATATATATATATATATATATATATATCCACTGTGCAGCAGCACTCAAAAAATCAGGAATTCAAAATTTCAAAAGGGTTTTGGGACCCGATTTTTTGGATGAAGATAAAAATCCACTGTGCAGCAGCACATTCTTCAAAACAAAAACAAAAAGTGCAGCAGCACCTAATGTTCCAGACTGCTCACGTACCCCCCATTTACTGTGCAGCACCATGTTCCAGACCTCGTTGACTGCAACAGCACATTCTTCAAAAAATAAAAACTATGCAGCAGTGCTGCTCTTCAAGAATGAGAAGAAAACAAGAGAGAGAATGAAGAATAGAAGAAAGAAATAAAGAAAGAAAGAAAGAAAGTGTAAGAAGAAAAAGCAACAGCAGCAAGAGCAAGAGCAAAGAATAAGAAGCAGCACTGCAACAGCAACAGCAAGCCAGCAGCAGCGTCATCATCATCATCATCTCCACCCTCCATAGGGGTTGCTAAATTTGACGACCTGGGTCGCGAACGTACCCCGTTCGGGATCGTTCGTCCCAATTCGTGGGACGTACGGGGGTTGGCGAATTAGGCAATACTATTCAAGACTATGATTAATGGAATTGTGAATTACGGTCCAAATTTGAAGCCTCCTAGTAACACGAGTTGAGGGTACCACTCCTTAAAAAGGAGTTAGCTTACATAGAAGATTTGATGAAGGGCCATAAGAAATATTTGGAAAAAATATGATTGTTCTATTATGTCTGATGTAAGAACGGATAGAAAACTAAGGACGTTGATCAATTTTATGGTCAATGGTACGAAAGCAATTATGTTTATGGAGTCCGTTGACCGTTCGTCTTTTGTGAAGAAGGGAGAAAAATGTTTGGACTTCTTGACAAGTTTGTGGAACACATTTGGGAAAAGAATGTCGTTCAAGTGATTTCAGATAATGGAAGTAACTATATATTAGCCAGGAGTTATGACATATTCAATTTATTTTTTAGTAACTATATATCCTAATTGTTTTATGATTTGTTTCATTTTGATATTACTTAGGCAAACTTTTGGAGGCAAAGAGGAAGCTTTTGTTCTGGATACTGTGTGTGGCACATTGCATAGATCTTATGTTAGAGGATATTGGAAAGATTGATAAGATCAAGAGGACCATTGGTAGAGCAACTATGTTACCCGGACTCTCCACTTTAAGGAGAAGTACTAGTGTCGACCCGATAGGACATGAATATAGGTATGAGATCCGAATCTGATCCTCCATGGTGACAATTAAAAGATTGGCAGTGAAGTTGATAGTTTATTTTAATGTGGTAGTAGTAAAGTAGTATGGGAACTGAAGGGACGGTCCCTTAGGGACTTATTCAACTAGTTCAGTAATGTTTACTACTAGTTTATAATTACATGTCATCTTTTTATGAAATCTTAGTCATATTCGCATATCCGTATCCAAAATTTGAATCATTTTTAGTCGAGTCCATGCGTCCTTCAATTATGAGTTTGGAAGGGCCCAACTCTTAGATATGTATCCATACCCGACACCCCTACCCGAGTCCAGGTAACATAGTAGAGCAATCAATCTTGTTGGTATTATCTACAATCACACATGTGTGTTGAACATAATGAGAGAGTTTACCAACAAGGAGTTAGTAAGACGTGGAGTCACACTTTGCGACATTGTTTTTACATTGCAAAGTGTTTATAAGCAAAAGAGTTGTTTGAGAAACATATTCACGTCAGAGAATTGGATAGGCAAATGAAGCAAAAGGTAATAAGGCATCGGAGGTCCTTTTTATGTCTTCTTTTTGGAGTACTCTTTTACTTTGAAGATGATGTGTCCTCTTGTTCATGTCCTTCGTCTTGTTGACTATAAAAAGAACATGCAATGGGATACATATATAAAGCAATTGATAGGACTAAGAAAACTATCGAAAAATCTTTTGATGGTAATGAAGAGAAGTATAAGGTGATATTTGAAATCACTTATAGGAGATGGAAATCACAGTTCCATCGTCCATTGCATGTTGTGGATCATTTTTTGAACCATCACTTCTTCTACAACAATCCTAATATTAAGGCGGATTTGTCTGTGGATTGTACACATGCATAGAAAGACTAGTTCCAACCCAGGAGATACACGATCAAATTATGGATGAGTTGTCGTTGTACAAGAAAGCTATAAGTCTTTTTGTTTCAATTTTGCCAAAAGATCAAAAAGCAGCAAATCGTCTGATAGTGATATTTAATTTTGCTTATACTTACTAGGCGTACAACAAGTTGCAATTTCTGCCTGATAATACAATTACCTTACAGTTGTTTGGTGGAATTTATATAGTGGTAAAGTTCCTAAATTGTGAGACTTCGCAATCAAAGTTCTTAGTCTAACATATAGTACTTTCCGTAGTGAAAGAAACTGGAGTATAATTGAGCAAGTAAGTATTTTTACTATACTATTACAATACACACTTCTTCTTTTTATAAATATATTTATTAATTTTTTTCTCTTGGAAAATATTCATTCAAAGAAAAGAAACAAATTGGAACACCAAAAAACTATAAGACTTGATTATGATGAAGATATGGAGGAGATTGAGGGTTTCAACTCGAATGATATTAGTGGGAGTAATGATGGTGACGATGATTTGATGGAATTTGATGAAGATGAATGATTGTTCTATTGGTTGTGCTTTTATTTTTCAATTGTGTTCCTATCATTTTGTTACTTTTTGTTATAGAACAAAAATTCTTGTTAGTTTTGTTGACTGCTACTAGTTCACTTGTTATGTTAAGCTTTTAACATGTTTGTTTTATTTCTTACATAACTAATTTATTTATTTATTTATTTATATATATTTTTATTATTTATTAGTTTTGTGTGTCGCTTCGTTTGGACGGACGTCTTAAGTGAGCATTGCACCTAGGACGATATAGACATTTTGCACCTCGAATGCACCTTGTGCCTTTGACTACCTTGATCACAACCAGAAGTGGTGGCTACTAACATTTCTTTTTCACATTTCGTTTGTATCTTCTTCATCAGAAAACCTAAATATAATAGGGATAAATTCTATATCCCGGTCACTCCACTTCTTTCTATTGTATGGTAAAACAAAACTTACAGCTGAAGGCAAAGGAAACATGAATTACTAGGCTGATAAAATTTGAGAAGTTGATCATAATTATAAGCCTTCTTTAAGGCTGGAGTAAAAGCTGCAAAACTCTAATAATGTGTTCTCAAGCGGAGAAGAAAGAGCATCATATTAGTACAGTTTGCAATGGTTGCGGAGCTCCCCCCTGCAGCTAGACATGAAGGTTCACAAATATCTTGTGCTCACCCTAAAAAAGATAAATGTAGAATATTTGGAGTTATATTATTCTTATAATTTCTTGGCTATATATATATATATATATATATATATATATATATATATAGCATTATAACCCTCCATCTTACATAAAATTTTCTAATACATTTTAATATACCAACACTCCTCAAGATGGACGAAAGATATTCACTAAGTCCATCTTGTCACATCCTCTAATCATATCTACAGAGCTAAATCTCTTGGTCAGACTGTCTGTTACCTGATCCTTGGTTGGAACATGGCCTAGCTCCAGTAGTCCACTGTCCAACTTCTCCTTGATGAATAACCTATCGATCTCGATGTGTTTGATCTTGTCATGCTGCACTGGATTGTTGGCGATACTGATGGCTGACTGGTTGTCACACCACAGCTTCATCTTGGCTCATTGATCCAGCTTTAGCTCCACCAGCATACTCTTCAGTCATAGCAGCTCTACAACTCCTAAGGCCATAGCTCTGTACTCCGCTTCAGCTGTCGTTCTGGCCACCACTGACTGATTCTTACTCCTTCAAGAGACCAAGTTACCTCCTACAAATATGCAATAGCCCGAGGTAGACCTCATGTCATTAGCACAGCTAGCCCAGTCAGAGTCACAGTAGCCCTCGATGCTCACGTGATCATTCTTCCTGAATATCAGCCCCTTTCTGGGGGCACCCTTCAAGTATCTTAGAATCTGGTACACTGCGTCCATATGACCCTTCCTTGGGTCATGCATGTAGCGGCTCACCACTCACTGCAAAGCAGATATCGGGACGTGTGACTCAAATAGATCAACTTGCCCACCAGTCTCTGGTATCTGTCTCGGTCAACTGGTTCTCCAGCCTCAGCACCCAGCTTGAACCTCTGATTGATCGGCGTCGTTGCAGGTTTGCATCCCAACATCTCTGTATCTGTGAGAAGGTCCAGCGCATACTTTCTCTGAGAAAGAACAATCCCCTCTGCTTCTCGAGCAATCTCAATCCCAAGGAAGTACCGAAGAAGGCCAAGGTCCTTCACCTCGAACTCCTTGCCAAGCTTCCCCTTGAGTCGGGCAATCTCCTGCTCATCATCTCCTGTGATAATCATATCGTCCACATACACTGCAAGCATGGTGATGTGTCCTCCACTCCGACAGAAAAACAAAGTGTGATCAGCGTTGATCTGCCGATATCTCATCCCTATCATCGTCCTCCTGAATCTGTGAAACCACGCTCGAGGAGACCGCTTCAGTCCATAGAGGGACTTCTTCAACCTGCAGACCTTGCCCACTGTCTTATCAGTGCAGAATCATGGTGGTATCTCCATGTACACCTCCACTAGATCCCCATGAAGAAACGCATTCTTCACATCTAGTTGGTGTAGCTTCCATCCACCATTCGCTGCCAAAGAAATCAGGGTCAGACGGTGCTCATCTTCGCCTCTGATGCAAAAGTCTCGTCGTAGTCAATGTCGTACGCCTGACTGTATCCTTTTGCCACCAATCGAACCTTGTAGCGCTCAACCTGTCCATCTGGGTTCTGCTTCACAGTAAAGATCCACTTGCATCCGACTGCCCTCTTCCCCTCTGGCAGTTTTATCAGTTCCCAAGTGTAGTTATTCTCAAGAGCCCATAACTCCTCGTACATCGCCGCTTTCCACTTTGAATCGTTGTTGGCAACCTGTCAATTGTTAGGTACAGTAATACTATCCAAAGACGCAATGAATGCTCCATGAGAAGAAGAGATGTTATCATATGAAACAAACTTAGCAAGGTCCCAACCATATCTATCAGGAAAAATTTTCGCATTGGTGCGAGTGGTCCTCCGTACTGATAATGTTGTGGGAGGGGTAGGAAGAATGATACCACCTGAACGGTCAAGTTTTCCAACAGACGGTCTGATGTCCTTCACAAAACATACGCAGCCAAACACCTTCAGCGGTAGTATCCCACTATTATTTTCTTGCAATATCTTATATAGAGACTTCCATCCCAGTACTTTCGAGGGCATCATGTTGATCAGTTGAGCTGCTGTCAACACTGCATTCCCCCACAGACTCTGTGGGACATTCATGGCGATCATCATGCTCCTTGCCACCTCCAAAAGGTGTATGTTCTTCCTTTGTCACTCCATTATGTGCTGGTGTGTATGCACAGGTGGTCTGATGTTGTATCCCTCGAGCTGACAAGTATTCCTCAAGTGCTTTGTTGGTATACTCTTATTCCATTATCAGACCTCAGTACCTTCACCACTGCTCTATACTGAGTCTGGACATATTTATGGAAGTCCCGAAAAAAGGAAAAGACATCACTCTTATTCTTCATCAAATACAGCCAGATGACACGAGAGGAACAATCAATAAAAGAAACGAAATACTTGTAACCATTCATAGTAGTTGTGGCACACGGCCCCCAAATATCAGAATGTATAATATCAAACACAGAAGAGCTCCTATGGTCCGCACTAGCATATAAGCTCATAGTAAGTTTGCCTAAATCACATGCATCACATACTAGTTTCTCCTTATTTGCTTTCTCATAAATAGATGGATACAACATATTCAAAATATCAAAAGATGAGTGCCCCAACCGCCTGTGGTGGAGTATCAGTATATCCTCGACACTCATCTTCGGTCCTCCCATTCCTGCCCACTCTGCCAGATACACCAATGCCGAATCTAGCTCTTTCCCGATCCAAGTACCACAGTCCATCATGCCAAGTGCCAGTCCCAAGTCTTCGTCCCGTCTCCTTCTCCTGGAAGATCACCTTAGGAATATCAAAAGAGACAATGCATTTTAGTTGGAGGATTATAGAACTAATGGACAAAAGACTAACTGGAAAAGGAGCATTCAAAACATTGGATAATTTTACTGAACCTGTACAATCGACAGTACCCTTACCGACCACTGGCTGGAAAGTACCATCGGCTGTTTGAATGTTGTCCGTCGATGCTAGGTGACTGTAGGAAGAGAACTCACTAGCATTCCATGTCACGTGTCGAGACGCACCCGAATCGACAATCCAGTTCGACAATTTAAGGGAAGACATAGATGCAAGGGCAAGTGAGTCGTCAATACCTTCCGATGGATGGGCATACATGGCAGCATTGCCTCTGGCGAAGAATGAGGTGGACGCCTCCTCAGTCCCACTCCTCATGTCTCCATCGCTTGACGCTCTCTGTTTTCTCCTGAGTACCTCCAGCATGCCCAGTAGTGCCTGATCCTCCTCAGTATATGCACCATCAGTTCCCTCCTCGCCTTCTGCTACCAGCAGGTTCGCCCGATAACCTCCTCGACCACCCCGTCGACCCCCACGATCACGATCACGGTCACGTCCTCCAAACTATCCACGTCCACCACCTGAATCTCATTCCTTGGGTGGTTTGGTGCAAGCATACCTCAGATGGCCCACCTCCCCGCAGTTGTAGCACTGTCGGGGGTCTCCCTTAGGTCATGTGCCGCCTGAATTAGCAACCGCAAGTGCTAACTTCACTTCAGGAGGACCACATGTCCCTGCCTGCAGCTTGATGCGAGTCTCCTCCTGGATTATGGCCGACATAGCCTCCTCAAGTGTAGGGATCTTCGGTTGGGCTAGAAGTAGTGCTGTCCTCTGAGCAAACACTGCGGCCAGCCCCTTAAAAAACTTTATCGTCCTCTCCTACAGACATACATGTCTCTCCTTACACTTCGGGTCCTCGCAGCTCGCCCGATCGAGAAGTGATCGTAATCCAACCACAGACGCTTCAACTCCGTGGCATACTCCTGCACCATCTTCTCTCCCTGTACGGTGTCGTCGATCTCCCCCTTTATATGGAAAACCCTCAAGTTATTCCCCACACCATCGTAGGTCCTCCTCAACTTCTCCCACACGTCATTTACCATCTCAAGGCCATTCACTGTGGCGGCGATCGACTGGACTAAAGAATTGAGGAGCCAAATGTATATCACCATATGAGTGGACTTTCACTCGTCGTATCCTGCCGAGCCCTCATCCGGCTCTGTCTTCTCTCCTGACAAGAAACCCTCCAGGTTCTTCCCTGCGAGGGTTCTCCTCACCCATCGTGACCAACTCAGGTAGGTGACAGGTCTATCAAGCTTCAGATAGATAGAGGGAAGCTCCAACTTCGTCGGTGTTCGTGTTGCGCTCTCACCAGCCGACAGTTTCATCAGCTTCATCAACGTTGCGACCTCCGTAGGGTCCAACTTCTTGATGATCTCCTCCATCGATCCTCCTTTTCTCCGATAACCTCACACCCGTCCCACGATTCACGTTCGTCCTCTCCTAGACCCGATCATGCCTCTCCCCCATCAGATCTAGGCCTTCGATGTCAACGTCCGGAACAACCCGCGGGAGATGTCGGGAACCGCGGCAGAAGGCTCCTAAGGCTAGGGTTTGGCGGTGGTGGTGGTGCGGCGGCGGCGGGCGAGCAGTGCGGCGGCGGTGGTGGCGGCGGCTAGGGTTTGTGGCGGTTATGGTTTGTGATCTGATACCAAGTAGAATATTTAGAGTTATATTATTCTTATAATCTCTTGGCTATATATATATATAGCCTTACAACCCTCCATCTTACATAAAATCCCCTAATACATTCTAATATACCAATAATAATTCTTTAAAAGCAAGGTTGCATGGACATGGACATGGACACCAATTCAAAACACGCAATTTTTTTGGAAAATTAGGGGCTATGTGTACAATACGAATATGGCTATAGATACATATAAAACATATATATATACATATACACATAAAACATATCTATATACATATTTTATACATTAGATCTTAATAATATCTATATCTAAGCATGTTTCGATCTAGGCTAGGTTCTAAAAATTCTAGAAAGGATTTACAACAAAGAAGTGGCACTTTCTCATCTCAATTATTGTTGGCACGATCACGATCATGCCAAGTCACTTTCAACTATTTCTGGATCTTTGAAGCCTAGACATTGGTGAGCCATATCCAACATGAGTTCCAAGGAAGTACCGCATCCAAATACGATATTGACACAGATCAGTCCTCCGAAGGGGTAACCATGCAACATATTTCACAAGCAATCAGTATGCACAAGCCTCCATATCATGCACACAGTAGTAGTCCCAATATTGCAAGCTAATACATCTAGCAATGTCTCAAAAAATGTTCATGCAAGACCATTGTGGATTTGTTGCAAAATATAACTATGACCTGTATCATCCAACTCACACAATGTATCTAGAAGCTTCTCTCGATGTAACACAATGCTAACCTTTTAAAAACCAATACATGTTCTTAACACTTAACAGCTGTCCTATCGAACTGTAGTTTAATAAAAGGCTATATCTGAATTCATAAGATCTCCTCTAGGCTCATATATGTCAACCTGGGTTTTCTTCTAGGTTGTATCTACCCTTGCTAGCAAGGGTATACAATTCTCTTCTCTCATATTTAGTTTTCTGAAAATTCATGATCTCAAGCTCCCCTTCACAAGCATGAATATACATTCTTCTTCGTGCAACAAACAAGCACCATATCTTCATTCATCATCCAATAACCCCTTCTTTTGCTTTCACATTTCTGGCCAATAGGAACCTCTTTTATCATATGTCCCTCTTCTTTCATGATTCACTCAGTTCAGAAAGGAAACATGACATTAGGAGAAAAAATATGCCATGCATATGCTTGAAATAAGAAAAATAAATAAATACAATCCTTTTTTAGACACGTGATGCAAATATAGAGTTCTCCCGTGAAGTGTAGCCACTTTGAACATAAATGCATCAAATGTGCAATAAAAACCGAAACAAGGAATTTGAGAAACTTGTAACCTATGCATCTAACTTACTCTTTGTATAACACAAGCCTAATTGTAATTTTCCCAATTATACAAGAATATGGGACCAAATTTCGATTTTTGTTCTTAATGAACAACCAAAGAAACTAGGTAATAAATATCGTAATATCATCTTGCCTAATATGATCTAAACCAAACAAACAGTCCAAATCTCAAAATCATGGATGAGGAAGATAGCAAGCATCTCAGAGAATGATAAAAGAGCCTCCAAACATAAGATATAAGAACATCCGTTTTTTTCTAATTTTCTCGCTTTTAGATGCTTCTTCCACAGGTTTTCATCTCCCATGAGATTGGAAAGACTCCATTTTGGGAGCTATAGTATATACAAGTTTGGATTAGACAAGAACATCCGTTTTTTTCTAATTTTCTCGCTTTTAGATGCTTCTTCCACAGGTTTTCATCTCCCATGAGATTGGAAAGACTCCATTTTGGGAGCTATAGTATATACAAGTTTGGATTAGACAAGGCAAGGGTAATATCCATCAATATATATATATATATATATGAGAGAGAGAGAGAGAGAGAGAGAGACTTGATTTCCTTCTTTTTTTGTATATATATTTGATTCTTGTCATGCATGTCATACAAGATATGAACTATTATCCTGTACTAATATCAGGCATCTTGATACTAGAATACTCAAAAATACAAACGCCACCATGTCAGTTTCTTTGCTTCCTAGAAGGACTTCTCAAGAGAGATGTAAAAATTATATCTTACTGAATCTCATATGTATGTCTACATGAAATTGTAAGAGCTTATATCGTCATGGTAATCTCCAATTCACTGAATTCTATACTTGCTTATACTGATAACACAAATTGGACATTATCAGTTACACTGAAAGATATACAGTTCAAAGATACAATGAAATAGGTCTGGACCTCGGACATGATTAGAAAAAAGTTCAAAACAGAAAAGGCCAAGAGATCTTACAGCATCCTTAAACGCTGAGAAAGCTTCGTCAGGTAGGTAAGCATATGTGGTACCACTATCCAGGACAGTTCCATGCTTGCTATCAAAGACCTCTGGCTTTATACGTAATGGCTTTCCAGACACATGTATTTCCGTCAGCTCAATATTGTAATATTGGCTGTTGCCAATCCAAGACTAGAGTAAATGTGTGAGATGTAAAAAATGTATTCAAAAACAAATCTCAAAGATCTGATCATTCCCAAATGTCGATGATCAATCGTACCTGCGGACAGGGTTTGAAGGTGAAAAGACCATGTTCGGAGGAGGCGACAGCTCGCCAAGAACCATTGCTCCCCCACCGATAGCCATACCACCATAACACAAAGAAAACGAATCACCAATCACGCCCTTCTCGACAAGTTGATCCATAATACTGAGTGGCCCACGCCCCAGGCCCATTATGCCATCAGCATGTTGAGCGAATAGATCACCAGTTTCAGAATTCTCACAACCAAAGACAGCCCGCTGAGGCACAAGTGCACTTTGGTTTCCAAATGATAGGATGTCCTCACCAAGGACTCCACTGCTGGTACTATGCTCGGCATACTCTCTCTCATATGTACACTGCACATTATCCGTATCGCAAGTACAATCTATATTGCATTTTACTGGTTGGTAGGTGCTTGATAAATCAGGCTGAAACCTTGGGTCCTATAAATCACGGGAAGTTTACATTAAAGATGATAAGGTATATATTATATGTGAACTAGCATATATCTATGAGCAAGGAGTAATTGCCAAAAATATGCCAAAGAATGTAATAGCCAGATGTTTCAACCTAAAACATGATGTAGACCTTCACATTTAAAACATAACCTGACAAAAGTGCTACTTTTATCAATCAGTTGCTGAAAAAGCAGTATGACACGGTAATTTAGGTATTACAAAACCCAACTTTTAGGGAAGAATATAGTATTTCATAACAATTAGCATGTAAGAGCTGGATTAATCAATTCAATGCATTTGAAAATAAAGAATTTCACCAGATTCATCATCACGAAAACTTTTAAGGCTGGTTTTGAACAGCTTATGGAAGCCGCCTATGCTTCTTATCTTTTGAAAAGTAACAAAAATGTGTTTGATAAAAGTTGTTTCTGGTTGTTTCTCTCAAAAGTTGTTGCTTTTCATGGACTGCTTTTGGAAGAGGAGACTGCTTTTGAAAGCTATCTCCGGTTTCGTGTGCTTCTTAAAAAATTATATCCTGATACGATGTCCGAGATGATACAACGATATGGTACATAGTTGTGTCTTTTCTTTCAACGTATATAGCTTTTTTATTTTCTGAGCTCTCTTCTTATCTTTTGTCTTTGGGTTATTTTATTTTATTTTGTGTGTTTCATTGATCATTTTTCCTAGTATGGATAAACTTATAGACGTTAAGAACTTATAATGGTTGCCTATCTTTTTGTTGTTTTAGTTTCACTTTTAGTTGTCGATTTTAAAATAAGTGTCTCTTACATGTTTAATTATACTACTACTTGTTCTCTAATGTAGAGGAGAGGGCATCTTCTGCATGACACTAAAGCTTGTTGCTCACGTCCTAGAGGATGCATGTTTGAGACATAAAAATAGCCTCTCTATATACATGGAGGTAATGTTGTGTATAATTTGACCCTCCCCAGAACCCGCAAAAGTGGCCAAGTGGGACTCTTGGCAGTGGGTCACCCCCACTGGTCACCCCCACTGTTATATTCTATATCAGTTTTCCAATGTATTTGCAATTGGATAATGCATCTTAGGACACGATATGATAATCATGCAAATTGATGCACAACACATATCGCACTTCTAGATCATAACTTATACCTCTACCTTTTATTTAATATATACTAATATATATATGCATGTGTGTTGCACGTATTTCGTACTATTTGGAAATAACAAAACTTTAATTTCAAACAATATCTACTATTTTTTTTCTATACGTAATTACCTAACTACCTGTTGGTATATTAGAATATTCTTGGTATATTTGTTGGTATATTAGAATATTCTTGGCATATTTGTTGGGATATTAGAATATTCCTTCAGGGGGTTTTAATGGGGTATTAATTTAAGATGAAGGGTTGTAAGACTATAAATAGCCAAAAGATTATCAATAAAAAATATAACAATTACTCCAAAATATTCTACATGGTATCAGAGCCCAAACCCTATCCACCACCTCCTAAACCCTAGCTGCCACCACCGCTACCACTGCCACACTGCCCGCCACCACCGCTGTCGGGCTGCCACCACCGCTGTCGTCCCTCCCGCCACCACCGTTGTCGCACCGCTCGTCCGCCACTACCGTCGCCGCTCGCCCGCCACCGCCACCGCGACTCAAGCGGAGCCTTCTGCTACGGTTCTTAGCGTCTCCTGTGGGTCGTTCCAGACGTTAACATCGAAGGCCTAGATCTGATAGGGAAGAAACATGATCGGGTCTATGAGAGGACGAACGTGAATCGTGGGATACGTGTGAGGTGATCGGAGAAGAGGAGGATCGATAGAGGAGATCATCAAGAAGTTGGACTCTGCGGAGATCGCAACGTTGATGAAGCTGATGAAACTGTCGGCTGGTGAGAGCGCGACACGAAAATTGGCGAAGTTGGAGCTTCCATCCATCGGTCTGAAGCTTGATAGACCGGCCACCTACCTGAGTTGGTCACGACGGGTGAGGAGAACCCTCGCAGGGAAGAACCTGGAGGGTTTCTAATCATGAGAGAAGACAGAGCTGGTGGTATACATTTGGCTCATCAATTCTTTAGTCCAGTCGATCGCCGCCACAGTTGATGGCCTTGAGATGGTGAAAGACGTGTGGGAGAAGTTGAGGAGAACATACGATGGTGTGGGGAATAACTTGAGGGTTTTCTAGATCAAGGTGGAGATCGACGACACCGTACAAGGAGAGAAGACGGTACAGGAGTATACCACGGAGTTTGAGCATCTGTGATTGGATTATGATCACTTCCCAGATCGGACGAGCTGCAAGGACCCAAAGTGTAAGGAGAGACAGGTATGTCTGTAGGATAGGACGATGAAGTTTCTTAAGGGGCTGGCCGCAGTATTTGCTGAGAGGACAGCACTACTTCTAGCCCAACCGAAGATTCCTACACTTGAGGAGGCTATCTAGGACATGATCCAGGAGGAGACTCGTATCAAGCTACAGGCAGGGACGGGTAGTCCTCCTGAAGTGAAGACAGCACTGGCGGTTGCCAATTCAGGCGGTACAGGACCTAAGAGAGATCCCGACAGTGTTACAACTGCAGGGAGGTGGGCCATCTGAGGTATGCTTGCACCAAACCACCCAAGGAGGAAGATTCAGGTGGCGGACATGAACAGTTTGGACGTGGCCGTGGTCGTGGGGGTCGACGGAGTGGTCGAGGAGGTTATCGGGCGAACCTGCTGGTAGCAGAAGGCGAGGAAGAAGCTAATGGTGCCTATACTGAGGAGGATCAGGCACTACTGGACATGCTGGAAGTACTCAAGACAAAGCAAAGAGCGTCAAGCGATGGAGACAGGAGGAGTGGAACTGAGGAGGCGTCCACCTCAGTCTTCTCTAGAGACAAGCTATCATGTATGCCCATCGATCGAAAGGTACTGATGACTCACTCGTTCTTGCATCTATGTCTTTCCTTGGATCATCGGACTGGATTGTCGATTCGGGTGCGTCTCAACACGTGACAGGGATGCTAGTGAGTTCTCTTCCTACACTCACCTAGCATCTGCAGACAGCATTCAAACTGCCGATGGTACTTTCCAGCTAGTGATCGGTAAGGGTACTGTCGATTATACAAGTTCAGTAAGATTATCCAATATTTTACATGCTACTTCTTTTCCAGTCAGTCTTTTGTCCGTTAGTTCTATAATCCTCCAACTAAAATGCAGTCTATTTTGATATTCCTAAGGTGATCTTCCAGGAGAAGGAGACGGGACGAAAACTTGGGACTGGCACTTGGCATGACGGACTGCGGTACCTATATCGGGAATGACTGGATTCGACATTGGTGTCTGTGGCAGAAAGGACATAAATGGGAGGACCAAAGATGAGTGTCGAGGATACACTGATACTCCATCACAGGCGGTTGGGGCACTCCTCTTTTGGTATTTTGAGTAGGTTGTATCTATCTATTTATGAGAAGGCAAATAAGAAAAAACTAGTATGTGATGTATGTGATTTAGGCAAACTTACTATGAGCTCATATATTGGTGCGGGCCATAGGAGCTCTTATGTTTTTGATATTATACATTCTGATGTCTGGGGGTCGTGCGCCACAACTACTATGAATGGTTACAAGTATTTCGTCTCTTTTATTGATTGTTCATCTCGTGTCATCTGGCTGTATTTGATGAAGAATAAGAGTGAAGTTTTTGCCTGTTTTCGAGACTTTCATAATCATTTCCAGACTCAGTACAGAGCAATGGTGAAGGTACTAAGGTCTGACAATGGAACAGAGTATACCAACAAAGCACTTGAGGAATACCTGTTAGCCCAAGGGATACAGCATCAGACCACATGTGCATATACACCAGCACGGAATGAAGTGGCAGAAAGGAAGAACAGACACCTTCTGGAGGTGGCAAGGAGCATGATGGTCGCCATGAATGTCCCATAGAGTCTGTGGGGGTATGCAGTGTTGACATTAGCTCGATTGATCAACAAGATGCTCTCGAAGGTACTGGGATGGAAGTCTCCATGTGAGATATTACAAGAAAATAATAGTGGGATACTCCCACTAAAGGTGTTTGGCTGCGTATGTTTTGTGAAGGACAACAGACGTCTGTTGGGAAACTTGACCCCAGAGCAGTCAAGTGTGTATTCGTGGGCTATTCAGCGACTCAGAAGGGGTACGTGTGCTGGAGCCCAATAGAGAAGAAGTTTGTAAGCATGGATGTTCACTTCAAGGAGTTTGAGCCATACTACCGTCAGGAGGGAACCTCATCCATGAGTAATTCACCTGATACTGAGAGTATGAGGCAAGAGAGGGAGATTGGTGAGAGTTTGGTGACCGATTTAGGAGTATGGCATGGAGGAACGTTTGAGGAGGATCAGGAGAGTGAAGAGGAACAGGGGGAGGCGATGAGAGGTGTTAGGCCCACGGCTCAGGGGGAGTTACTTACCTACAGCAGTCAAGGGAAAAAAACTGCAGGACTAGTACCTATAATGCCAGTGCCAAGTCCCTTACCTGCGTCCGTCTTAACTCCTAAGACACCGACACCACCACCACCACCAGATTCTCCTTCAGGTGATATCTTTCTTCCTACTCCTCCCACACCATTATCAGTACGAAGGACCACTCGCAGCAATGCGAAAAATTTTCCTAATAGATATGGTTGAGACCTTGCTCAGTTTGTTTCATATAATAACATATATTCTTCTCATGGAGCATTCATTGCATCTTTGGATAGTATTACTGTACCTACCAATTGACAGGTTGCCAAGAACGACCCAAAGTGGAAAGCGACGATGCACGAGGAGTTTAGGCGCTCTTGAGAAGAACCATACTTGGGAACTGTTAAAACTGCCAAAAGGGAAGAGGGCAGTCGGATGCAAGTAGGTCTTTACTGTGAAGCAGAACCCAGATGGAAAAGTATAGCGCTACAAGGCTCGACTGGTGGCAAAAGGATACAGTCAGACGTACGGCATTGACTATGATGAGACCTTTGCACCAGTAGCAAAAATGAACACCGTCAGGACCCTGATTTCTTTAGCAGCGAATGGTAAATGGAAGCTACACCAACTGGATGTGAAGAATACGTTTCTTCATGGGGATCTAGTGGAGGAAGTGTACATGGAGATACCACAAGAATTCTGCACAGATAAGACAGTGGGCAAAGTCTGCAAGTTGAAAAAGTCTCTCTATGGACTGAAGCAGTCTCCTCGAGCGTGGTTTGACAGATTCAGGAGGGCGATGATAGGAATGGGATATCAGCAGATCAATGTTGATCATACTGTGTTCTTCCGTCGGAGTGAAGGACATATCACCATGCTTGCGGTGTATGTGGACGATATGATTATCACAGGAGATGATGAGCAGGAGATTGCCTGACTCAAGGAGAAGCTTGGCAAGGAGTTCGAGGTGAAGGACCTTGGCCTTCTTCAGTACTTCCTTGGGATTGAGATTGCTCGAGAAGCAGAGAAGATTGTTCTTTCTCAGAGGAAGTATGCGCTGGACCTTCTCACAAAGAGGGATGTTGGGATGCAGACCTGCAGCGACGCCGATCAACCAGGGGTTCAAGCTGTGTGCTGAGGCTGGAGAACCAGTTGACCGAAACAAATACCAGAGACTGGTGGGCAAGTTGATCTATTTGAGCCATACACGTCATGATATCTGCTTTGCAGTGAGTATGGTGAGCCGCTACATGCATGACCCAAGGAAGGGTCATATGGATGCAGTGTACCAGATTCTGAGATACTTAAATGGTGCCTCCCGGAAAGGGGTTGATATTCAGGAAGAATGATCACTTGAGCATTGAGGGCTGCTGTGACTCTGCCTGGGCTAGCTGTACTGATAACAAGAGGTCTACCTCGGGCTATTGCATATTTGTAGGAGGCAACTTGGTCTCTTGAAGGAGTAAGAACTAAGAAGCAGTCGGTGGTGGCCAGATCGACAGTTGAAGCAGAGTACAGAGCTATGGCCTTGGGAGTTGCAGAGCTGCTATAGCTGAAGAGTATGCCGGTGGAGCTGAAGCTGGATCAATGAGCCAAGATGAAGTTGTGGTGTGACAACCAGTCAGCCATCAGTATCGCCAACAATCCAGTGCAGCATGACAAGACCAAATACATCGAGATTGATAGGTTTTTCATCAAGGAGAAGTTGGACTGTGGACTACTGGAACTAGGTCATGTTCCAACCAAGGAGCAGGTAGCAGACAGTATAATCAAGGGACTTAGCTCTGCATATATGATTAGATGATGTGACAAGATGGGCTTAGTGAATATCTTTTGCCTATCTTGAGGAGGAGTGTTGGTATATTAGAATATTCTTGGTATATTTGTTGGTATATTAGAATTCTTGGTATATTTGTTTGGATATTAGAATATTCTTACAGGAAGTTTTAATGGAGTATTAATGTAAGATGAAGGGTTATAAGGCAATAAATAGCCAAGAGATTATCAATAAAAAAAATTAAATTTAATGAACAATTTTAATTAGTAAACATAAAGGCATTTTTGGAGGAAAAAAATGTCCACGATGAAGCCTGGCTTTTCCTATTATATAGTAGTATAGATGTTCAGTTTGGTCATTTTCAATAATTTGAACAATGAAAAGCATGTTTTTACCAAACACCCCATTGTCTTTGATAGTAGTTGTCAACATGTAGTGACTAACACGTTTATTTCCAGTTTATGACAACAACTTACAAAAGAAACTTATGGCAACTACTTTCGATAAGCTTTAGCAATGCCAAACCTAACCTAGAGTAGCAAATGAACCGAGATACTTGTGAATCAGTTCACTTGCTCAAAAAATCACAAGCCAATCCCATTAGCTTCACGAGTTCAAGCTTGAGCCTAACAGAAAGCTCGCTTAATAAATGAGTCCGAGACCGAGTCTGAGGTTAGGTATATTTGGTCCATTAAGCTTGCAATCGGGCTCGTTTGTATAATATAATAGTATATAATTTGCGGAAAGCCTAATATGTAGTCAATTACTATGAACGAATAAGCAGTTTTGGTGAAATGGATTAAGTTTGCTCCATCGAATAACTGATTTCTGTAATATGGATTTAGTTTCTTGTTTGGATAATACTTTTGTAGACACCTCATGAAATTAGCATTTCATTCAAGCATTGATCTCAACTATTATTTAATTTAGTTATCAGAGCACGAGACTAAATGAGCCTAAATGATTTCATATGATACAATTGAGATTAAAAACAAAAACTGATTGTTGAAGTCCCTACTGTCCCTGCACCAAAACTCTATAGCATTGGTGAGGATTGAGGGTTAATATTCGTATTATTCTAACACTGAGAACAGTACATTGAACTCGGAAAATCCATGTCGTTAACTTGTTCGATTTAATTCCTAAGAGAAACTTAGCTGGCTCTGATCTCTAAAGAAGGACGAAAAGGAAAGGGCGAGAAGAGGGATCCACTGGAGGTCATTCTTGCCTGGTGATCCCCGCACTGCTCGCACGTGGAGCACGGGACGTAGGTGACGGTGCTCCCGGAGTCGACGATCAGCGCGAACTCCTGAGGCGGCGTCCCGATCCACAGCCGCGTAGTGTAATACCTAAACAACAACAAGAAGAACCATGTTCCAGATCTGACGATGAAGAGGAAGAGGAAGGGGGCGGTGAGGATACCCGTTGGTGAGCAGATCGTCGTGGAGCCCCATGCGAGCGCTGCTGCTGCTGCTACTGGAGTGGAGGTGGCGGCGGCGGAAGGAGTGGATCTCCGGCGAGGTCCGGTTGGCAGTGGAGAGGAAGAGGGGGAGCACCAACGGCGACGGTGCCGCGACGGTGCGCGGTGACCAAGCGGAGGAAGGGGGAGGGGATCCGGTCACCGCTCCGGCTAGGAGGAGGAGGAGGAAGAGGGAGGTGAGCGGATCCCGCGCGCTCGCCATGATCGACTTGGTCGCCGGCGACTTCTTCTTGGTATTCCGGAAAGTTTTTTTCGTTTTGTTTCTGTTTTTGTTTTACTAATGACGAGAAGAGTCGTGCTTCCGAGGAAAGAAAAAAAAAAGAAAAAAGTTGAGTTTGGATTCAATTGTGCATCCTACGGGATTAATGTTCGTGTGTATTTGGATAAGTGTGTTCAGTTATTTATTGTTATTCATAAATATATGAATTAGAGTACTCTCCTTCAATGACTGACTATGTATTTTTGGAATAAAAGAATACATCGTATTTTCATTAGCTGTAGGTTTATCTGTGACTAATGGAAGTTTGCAATTCTTCCTAATATGTTGAACTAGTAAAATTTGTCATACGTACGTACTCTCTGTTTGCTCTATGACTATGAAGTGTCATGTTGTCGCAATGGTTTGTTTTGCTGATCTTTAAAATAACTGTAATATTGTTAAAATATATATATATATTGTTCGTAAAATCTTCTTCCTAAGATAAATAATTTGTGTGTATGCATATCCAACAATATCAGCACACATTCATATGAATTAGATCAAGATCAATAACTCTTTTGATATATCTAAAAATGTGTTCTATGTTATTCCAATGTCTGTGTAGGTGTACATCTATATCTAGTCAGCAGGTTCACAGAAAAGATATGTCATGTATTGCATTGTGCAGGAGCGGATCCAGAAACTGTAGCTGAGGTGGGCTAGAAGTGGGCTAACCCATATAAAAAATCAATATATATATATATATATATATATATATATATATATATATATATGGAAAAAAAAGGTAAAATTTATTTTTTGGGGGTGGGCTCCAGCCCACCCCAAGCCATGAGTGGACCCGCCCCTGAAATTTTGCTAAATAGAGAAGTGCACTTATTGCACTTAAATAAGCTTCAAGACCCATAGCATGTTCATTTTTCTTATTTCGGTCAAAATATGTCTCAATGACCTGACCACAATAAGTGTATTGAGTGAATGACAACTACTCATATTAAATCACTTTAGAAATTTTTTGACATAATTTACTTAATGGATTAAATTTATTTGTTTACTATACTCGATATAAAGGTTGTAAACTCCCTCGACCAGATTTCAGTAATTAGGATTAGTTTTGACTAATTAGAATTATGGCAACTTTTTAAAAAAAATTATTTATTATATATTCTATTGATTGTGCACCTGTTCATTACACAATTAATTAGGGTATCACACTAGCTGTTAAACCTAAACCAATTTCACATCCCTGCCCTAGACTTGCTAGACTACTTTTCCTGTATTTTTAGCAACTCCCAGAAACCTTGTTTGGTACTTCGTTATAGTCGCACAAATATCGTTACAGACATATGTATTTATTCCCTATTTAAATTTCTGCTCTTTATCCACCTCTGTACCATAGAGAATTGAGGACCAGTAGACACCTGTTTTGCCCAAACAAAAATACGATAATATTCTACTCTAATTATATTACAATTATCGTATTGACACCGTAGAAAAATTATAACCCTAATAGCCTCTAAATAATTAGTAAACACCGTGCGCAGTATTTATTAAATAATAAATACGGTGACCGTATCACCTAAGAAATCAGACCCTGCCTCTGCCCAGACTCACCCCACACTGTCCAAAACATTTTCCCCAGCTATTTCCCCATTTCTGTACAATTCAGTATTTCGGGGAAACAGTATTTAAAATCAGGTAAATTGCGAAATTACGCAAAAATACAAATTTTAGGCTTTTATGCAATTTATGAAAAGTTAGGGGTTTTTATGCAAAAATGCATGCAAGGTGGCATAATCCTATTGGTTAGTGAATAGGTGTATGGGACCCACCCAAAACACCCAGAAAAATCCAGGAGAAATATCCCAAAAACCTGAATTACCAAAATAACCCTGAATTTCCCAATATTTACAAAAATGCCATTCACCCAAACCCTATATAAACCGACCCCCCCCCCTCTCTTCAAACTTGCACCTCCTCCCTCAGCCGCCTACCGGCCACCCCCTCCCGCCAACCTCCGGCAAGACCCTCGCCCCTACCCCACCTCCTCTCCGGCCAAGCCACCTCCCCTCCGGCCGCCTGCTCCGCCGTGGGCAGCCCCCGCAACCCCAACTCCCAACACCACCACCCACAGCCACCACCACCCGAACCACTTCCCCCACCGCCTCCGGCCACCGTGCACCGCCACCAACCCCACCACTCGACTCGCCACCTTCCCCTTCACCGGACCACCACCCCTCACCGCCCCACGACGCCGCCTCCGCCGGCCAGAGCCCCCGCAGCTCCTCCCCACTCCCCTAACCCTAACTGCCACCCTCTACTCCGGCCGCCCCTAGCCGCCACCACCGCCGTCGTGGACCTCCGCCACCACCACCATCCTGACCGCCCCTCCTTCCTCCGTCGATCCCGCACCCTTCCCGGCCACCTCCGCCACTCCTCCGCCGCCGGCAGCCCTCGCACTCAGCTGCTGCTGCTATCTGCTACTGCTGCTGTTCCTGCTCCTCCGGCCGCCTCCGGCCATCTCCGCCGCTGTCACCACCCCATTTCCAAAGTCGGGCATTTTTTTATTTTTAATTTGGTTAATTGTGCATTATTTTTAATTAATTGTATTTATAATTAATTATTGATTGTATTATATTTTTATTGTATGTTTTAGGATTTTGGCTAGCCTGGACCCATGTCAGACCCTAGTGGACCCATGTCCGACCCAGCCCACACCCTTGTGAGAATTATTTTGGGGCTTAGATTTATTATTTTATTTTTAGGAGGTTAGTTGGAGAGATTTGGAACTAGTTTGAGTGCTTTTGGAACCCGAAATCCGAAACCAAGTCAAGTAGGGGCGTTTTGGGAATTTGAAAACTTGTAAAACCCTTTTTATGTGCTTGGCCGACCCATTCAGCCCCCATTCCCACCCGTGGACAGCAAGGAGCAGCCCTCTTCTCCCCCTTTCTTCATTCCACTCTTCTTCTTCACTTCTTCTTCTTCCCCACTTCTTCTTTCTTCTTCCTTCCTTCTCCAAGTAAGTTCATCTTCCATTTTTCTTCCTTCTTTCTTCCATTCTTTCTCCTTATGCTAACCCTAACCCTACATTTTTCCCTAACCTAGGTGGGTAGAGCCTAGATTTGGTGTTGGAGCTTGGATTGGGAGCTTGGAAGCTAGTTGAGGTGGATTGGGAGCATTTTGGAGATTTTGGCTTGGGATTCCAACTCCCAAGAGGTAAACCCTAATTTTCCCCCTTGTAATTATTTTTATGTAGTGTAATTAATAGTTTAGAACCTTCCTAGACCCTTAGCCTACCCGTAGGAGGAAGTTGGAACTAGTTTGGTAGTGTTTAGAGACTTTGACACTAGGTTTTGTGTCAATTTCGGGTGAAATCCGAATTTGGTCCAATTTTGGGTGATGCCCTAGGTTAGACGGACATAGGTAGACGTTGTCGGGTGTCTTGAGGGTGAGTGCGTGTCTCCGTTCGGACACGGGAAGCCGCGTCGCGGAGAAACGGGCGTTTCGGGCAAATTTGGGGGTTTTCGTCGTCGCCGATTCTAAGTGCGTGTGCGTTTCCGCCACGGGCCTAGAATCGACGCGGGAGCACATTTTCTAGGATCTAGACATCGTGTAGAGCGCGTGGGTAAATTTTGGGCCGATTCCGAGTTCGTTTGGTGTGCGTTTCAGGAGGTTTTCCGAGCCACGCACCACGTGTTCGTCGAAATGACCGAACGGCCATTTCGACTTGGGTTCCTCGTTTCGGGCTTGTGCGCGCGTTGGGTTAGTATCGGGGAGTGTGTGCTAGAGTTTTCGAGTTATATTTTATATATTTTAGGGTGTCGGTGAGTGTCGGGGTCGTTGGGCGTGTTGTTTGTGTGTTGTTGTGTGTTGTGTTGTGTTTGTGTATATATGTCTCTCTCTATATATATTTATTTGTGTGTGTGTTCCTATATATATATATATATTTCTATTTATTTATGTATGTGTGTTTCTATATGTTTGTGAGTGTGTTAGTGAGTGCTTGTGTGAGTGTGTGCTAGTGCGTAGGTGAGTGTGTGTGAGTGTGAGTGAGTGCCTATATATATATATATATATATATATATGAGTTTGAGTGAGTGTGTATATATGTATATATATTTATATATATGTAGGAGTGTTTGTGTGTGTGGTTGTGTGTTTGTGAGAGTGTGTGCTAGTGTGTGCGAGAGTGTGTGTGTGAGGGTGTGTGAGTGTGAGAGTGTGTGAGGATATATATATGTATGTGTGTGAGAGTGTATATGTATAGATGTATATAGATATGTGTGTGTGTGTGTATTTATATGTATCAGTGTGTGTGTGTTTATATGTGTTAATATGTGTGTATATATATATATGTTAGTAGATATAAGTTAGTGTGTATATATATCTATAGAGTTATATATATATATATATATGTATGTATATGTATGTGTATATATATATAGTGATAGATATATATAGGAGTGTGTGTGTGTGTGTTGTGAGAGAGGGGGGGTGCCTGGGGCTGGAACCAGCAGCTGCAGCAGCAGAAATAGGCGCAGCAGCAGCAGTATTCAGCAGCAGTAGCAGCAGCCTATGCAGCAGCAGTAGCAGCAGCAATATGCTGCAGCAGCAGCAGCTAGGCAGCGCAAGAAGCAGCAGCAGCAGCAAGGTGAAGAGCAAGGGCAGCAGTATGCGAGGGAGAGAGGGGTATATATATGTATATATATATATATATATATATAGGTATAGATAGATTGCTATATGGATAGATAGGTAGATGGATAGATAGATAGATAGATAGATAGATAGATAGATATATAGATACATAGTTAGATGAATAGATATATTAGATAGATAGATAGGTATCTATAGATTTGTTAGATAGATAGTTAGTTAGATAGATAAATAGATAATTAGTTAGATAGATGCATAGATAGATAAATAGGTATATGTTTAGATAGATAGAATAGATTGATAGATAGCTAGATAGTTATTTAAGTAGATAGATAGGTAATTACCTAGATATGTTAGATGGATAGATAGATATTAGATAGTTAGATAGATAGTTTAATAGATACTTAGATAGATTAATAGATAGTTAGATATATAATAGATAGGTAAATTGATAGATAGACATATAGATAGATAGATGCCTAGATATAAATAGATAATAAATAGCTAGTTAGATAGTTAGATAGATAACTAGATAGGTAAATATTAGATAGATAGTTAGATACTTAGATTGATAGATAGACATAAACATAGATAGGTAAATGTTTAGATAGATAGATAGATTGATAGATAGCTAAATATTAGATAGATAGTTAGATATCTAGGTATAGATATATATGTTTGAGGGTAAGGTAAGGTAAGATAAGGTATATGTGTGTTGTGAGATATATACGTAGATATATAGGTATATGCCTATATGTATTAGATATATGTATTTTAGCCTAGATTATAGCTAGATATATATGTTTATGCATAGTTAGTTAGCTAGAGGGGTAGTCGGATTGAGTTTAGAACGGTATCTCAATACCTTGAGATATCCAAGGTATTGGGTTTCGAGCGGGGTTTTTGAGCAATAGCCTAGAAATAGTATTGGAGTGATTTTTATATGCTTATATGTATATATTTACGCGTGCTAGCATAGGTATTAGAGGGTATAGGCGGGGTATATGGCGTAGGTTGAGGTATCGGATACCGAGGGTATTCCGGTATCTCAAGGAGGCGAGTTTGTGAGTTTTCTAGCTTAATGACCTCGGTTTGACCTAGAATTTCAGGAGCACCCTAGTTTGACCCAGACTTGACCGTAGTTGACTCGGTTGACCGCCAAAGTCAACTTTTGACCTAGTTTTGACCTAGAGTTGACTTTTTGGACCCAGAGTTGACTTTTTGACCCAGATTTTACCGGTTTGACCCGTTTGACCTAGAACGACCCTAGAAACCTATTTTTAGTTATTTTATATCTGTTTAACTCATTAGAACCCTGTTTAACCTTGCTTTTCGTATTAGGTCCTTGCGACACCGGTTCGGATCGCCAGTTGCTCAGGACGTCAGGCGAGTACATTCTCTGATAGTTTTCATTATCTGATGATTATTATGATTCAGCTTCTAGTATAGTATCATCTGATTATTCTGGCACAACATGGGACACTGACTGGTATTTCTGGATTCATTTACTTGCGACACGTACATTTCATGTTTCTGGCCTCTATTCTGGAATCACTACAGGCATCACTACAGGTATCACTCATGTTCAGGCTGGACTCATCTTGATTTGCGTGTCGGGTCTTGGATCCACTTGTATTAGTCGGGGCGAGGAAATACTCGAGTAGACATGTAAACATTCCTATCTGGCATCATCAGGAATCACTCCCTCTGGTCTAATCTGGAATGATAGCAGCCGTGCACCCAGTGCGCGGTGAGCCGTACTTACCCCTAGCCGTTTACATGTCGAAACAAGTATTTCAAGGACACCGAGTTCATTCTTTATAGTCTGGACTCTCATGCATTTCTTGACTTGTCTCACTTACATGGTTCTGGACTTGACTCACTACATATTTTTCATGCTGGACTCACTACACGTTCATGTGTACGGACTTGATCTTAGCTTAGATTTCCTGTATCTTGCAGTTATTACTATTTTGCTCTGATATCCATGCATCTTTACCTTATGCACCAGTGACATATGTATATTTCTTGCTCCATACTTTATTTCATTCTTCTTGCTACTTGCTATAACTGTTTTATAGTTTTTATCATTTAAATGGAACTGCTGTTAGAGATGTACTTGCTCCAGTCCTGACTGGACATATTTTTCAGAGTATCCGGAGGAGTGGTGTCCGACGTTTTATGGACCTGAGCCTGCCGATGGTGCAGACAGGGACCCTCTAGTTTAGGAGTGATTTCCGGGTTGGTAGCCGGGATCACTAGGATCTTGTTGTTGTTTTATTAGCTTTTAGCACCGGATTTGTCTCCGATTTTGGATAGAGACCTTGTTTGTATATTATTTTGGATATTGTTGTATTATTATTATGGATGTTGTGGTTGTTGTAGTAGTTGGTGATGGTTAGACTTTTTAGTTGTTAGACTCTCTGTGTTATCTTATCGTGCTTAGATTCGTGATTGAGTATATTGTGATTATCATTTGATATTGCTCCTCCGTTTGGAGTTGAGATCTTGACAGGTTTATATATTGATTGTGTGGTTGCTCTCCTTTTTGGAGAGGTTATGGCCGATTTTTGTGTGAAATTATTATCTAGATAGTTGACCTAGACAGCGTTCTACCGCCGATGCTGCGGCGTAGGCTGGACGTACCCACGACTCATGCCCGATTTTCCGGGTGCGGGTCGTGACAGCCGCCGTCCTCCTGCCGTCGACGACCCCTAGGGCCCACCTGTCAGTAGGTATACTACTAAACCCTAATATATATGTATTTACATACATATCCTTATATGTATTACTATAGGTATATATATATATATATATATATATATATGTATATATATATGTATATTAATATGTATATATGTATATTCATATATATATGTTATATATTATTATTATACAGTATATTATACTGTATATATTATATATATATATATATCTATATTCTATACATATATATTTATATATGTATATATGTATATGTATATGTATATGTATATATATATATCTATGTACATATACTATATACTATTATGTAATAATTATTAATATATATATATGCATTTTATTCTGTTTATATATATTTATATATATATATATATATAGTTATATATGATATGTATACTACATGTTATATATTATATATATACTATACATTTTTCCTTTATTTTATTTTCTGCACTTAATTTATTTCCTGCACTTATTATATATATATATATATATAATATATATATATATATATATATATATATATATATATATTATCTATATGTATATATATATTAATATTCAGCTGGATAATACAGCTTATATATATTATATATATTTTCAATTCTTGCAATATCATTTTAATTTATTACATAATATTATATATTACTGTGCTGGATATTACAGCCTACATATATATGTATACATTTACAATTCTTGCACTATCTTCAAATTTATTATATATGTATATATATATTATCTATATATATTATATAAGTTATATTTACATTCCTGCCCTGTCAATTCATTATATCTATATATATACATCAGTGGATATACCCTGATTATTTATATTATTATATCAGTGGATACACCCTGATTATTATATTATTATACATATATGGCAGTGGATATACCCTGATACGATTATAAATATTATATATACTTGCATTTTCTGTTCTTTATATGCTATATATATTATATCTATACATATATACATACTATATATATATATCTATATTTATATAAGTAAATATATATATATATATACTTTATATTACAGCCATGATATTCACGAACCCTGTCTGTTTTAACAGAAACCACCTTCAGCACAGCCAGTGACCCCCTGTCACCAGCAACCTCAAACCTGACTGTAGGTTATCAACACTATCAGGGAGTAGGCAAGTATACCTTGCCAAGTTAATGTTTAAATTCAATTATTGATATCTGCTTTATACTTGAATTTCATATACTATGAGTACCTGAGACTGCCTCTGGTACAGTCAACTGATACGTTGACAAGTAGTGTAAATAATTTAGTCTTACAGACTCACCAACACTGTGAGAGTATCCTGATATTCTCCTAGACCCTATCACGGGAACACGCAACATGGTTGCATTACATATATGGATGTGAGCTGCGTATTTGATTAGCTACCAGTACGTGGGACCCGCATCACGGATTAGGATAATTCAGGGAAGTATAACTTGACATTTAGTTTCATTGGGATGGGAAAGATAACTAGTAGACGTATGGGACACTCCCTCCAATAATGTTTTATACCTTCGTACCAGAGATGGTCGATTGCAGAGTGCCCTTGAGTCAGGGGGCATATGACACATATACTAGCCAGTCACCACGATTGGTGAATTACGTCAGCATATGTCTAGGAAGACACATTCCCATGCGTGCTACAAGGTCTTTACTTGCATTTCACTTAGATGGTTAGCACCCTGTATTTATTATTTATTTATTCAGTCTTTACATTACATGGCATGTCATTTTTCTGTATCTTGTTACGTCCCACTGAGGACCTGGTTCCCTGCCAGATCTAGACGAGGCTTTCTACCCCACTATGTACGGCCCTGATCAGGAGGCTAGATGTGCTACCGAGGAAGAGCTCGAGGAGACACCCTCAGAGTATGCTTGACCCTAGAGGCCTGCCACCTGGAGATGGAGATATTTTTCTCAGATAGACGCTGCTTAGTCTATCTGATTTTTCTGCGCTATTATCAGTTTTTTTTGTAGTAGGCTTGTATTCTCACCAGTTGTGTACTGTATCAGACTCAGTTATATATATATATTCAGCACTTGCTTTTCTGACATTTTGTTGTGGATGGGATAGATTTGACTGTATTTTACATGTAGTATTTTAGGACAGCGTAGCACGTTCCTTTGGGTCCATTCAAAATGATTAAGCCCTTAGTGACGTGTCAGCTGGCCAGTGACACGTGGCCTAGTTCCTGACATTTTGGGACTGGGGCGTGACACGGTTTTAGTGGTGGCCCACGCAGGTCTAGTTTTCATTACTAGTGGTATGATGACATGCCCAGCAAGCCTGCAATAGGATAGGAATACTAGGACTCATCCACACTGACACCATCTCTACAATTTTTATTATTGCATCTTGCTTGATTATCATCTATTATCTCCTTTGTATTTTTTAATTATTCTATTTCCTTCAGAAATATGGACATACCCGGGAAACCTGCGAATGATGGGGCTGACCAAGCCACAAACACCTCGCCAAGTGTCCAAGAAACCCCGTACAATCACCAGAATTCTGGCCAGGAGACGACACCAACACCGCAGGCGGAGACACCTTTGCCTCCACCTCCAGCCTTGCCTATCCTGATGCCACAGCTTAAGGGTCAACCTCAAATGTTGCAGTTTCTCCAAACGATATTGCAGAATCAGTGGCAGCAGACTGAGGCCCTGAGACAGTCTCAGTGGCAGCAGACTGAAGCCCTGCGACAGACCTTGATGACGGCCTTGGAGAGAACTACTACTCCGGCACCAGCACCTGTCCAACCAGTGGGCACAGTCAGAGGCTTCCGCCAAATGAGTCCGAGGAACTTCAAAGGCAGCGAAACTCCCGAGGAGATCTCCGACTGGATCTCCAACACCGAAATGCTACTGGAAGGATCGCAACTCACTCCTGACCTATGGATGACCGCTGTGAGGGCCCAACTTCTCGGCAACGCCCATCACTGGTGGGAATCCATAGAGCGCAGTGTCGGCAAGGATCAGACCTGGGAACAGTTCCTGGAGCACTTCAACGCCAAGTACTTCCCAGCTACTGTCCGGAATGCCTTGTATTCCCAGTTCCTGCACCTGGAACAAGGGAATATGACGGTAGATGCCTACGACGCGGAGTTTAGCCGACTGAGTCGTTTCGGTGCTGTTCTGATACCGAACGAGCTGGAGAAGGCTAGAAGATTCCACCATGGCCTTAACCACGAACTCCAGAGGTACACCACAACGCAGTCAAGAATCTCCTACAACGAGGTTCTTACAGAAGCGAGGGAGCAGGAAGCAATTGGTCGAGGAGCCAGACGCTCAAATCCAACCTTCTCGGCCAAGAACCAACAAGGAGCAGGAGGACCTATACGTCGTCCCAAATATCAGACTCAGCAGACGACGGGGCCCTACCAGAAGAAGGAGCTCCCGACTTGTCACTTTTGTGGCAAGAAAGGACATTGGGTCAGTGACTGCAGAAAGAAGCTAGGATTATGCCTGCTATGTGGAGCTAAAAATCATATGGCCAGAGACTGCCCACAACGCAGAGATGCAGCACCTCAGCAAGGGCAGAAGCCAGGAGCACAAGCCCAGAAGATGCTACCCTCCACATCAGGAGGATATCAGAGAGGAGCACCTTTGCCTACTCAGGAGGCCCAGTTCAAGGCCAGACAACAAGACGGAGGGCAAAGGCATGGACAAGCCTTTGCGTTAGCTGCCGTTACAGAAGAGCCTGAAGGGGAAACTATATCAGGTACCATTTTAGTTGCATCATTACCTGCAACTGTATTGTTCGATTCTGGGGCTACTTTGTCTTTCATATCTAGTAGTTTCGTAGCCATGCACAAACTAGTCACTTCCCCACTACCTAAGTGTTGGAAAATACTTACCGGAGGAGGCATTGTTCCAGTTACCAACATTATTAAAACATGCCCGGTAATCGTTTGTAGTAGAGGACTAAGAGCGCGATTTTTGGTACTTCCAATGCCAAATTTTAACGTTGTCTTAGGCATGGACTGGCTAAGCCAGAACGATGCTATCTTAGACTGCCGAAAGGATAGCGTTATCTTTAGACCCCCAGATCACCCGGAGTTCGAATATATCCGAGGTACCATCGAGCAAGGAGTAGGCCAGACTCCTAGAGCTTACATGGCGATGGAGACAGCACTTCCATCAGTTGTAGCAGAGTTCGCAGACGTATTTCCAGAAGAATTGCCAGGACTACCGCCTGACAGAGAAGTGGAGTTCATTATTGAGCTAATACCTGGAGCTGCACCAGTATCCTCCAATGTATACCGACTGGCAAAGAAGGAGCTTGACGAGATGAAGCTTCAACTGGAGGAACTACAGATCAAGGGATTTGTTCGTCCTAGTGCATCACCCTGGGGAGCACCAGTGCTGTTTGTACCAAAGAAGGACGGAACATATCGCATGTGTATTGATTACAGAGCCCTCAACGCTCTGACAATCAAAAACAAGTATCCCTTGCCGAGAATTGACGACATGTTCGATCAACTAACAGGAGCCGTGGTATTCTCGAAGATAGACTTGAGATCAGGCTATCATCAGGTCAAGGTACGGAGAGAAAATATTCCAAAGACAGCATTCAGGACTCGTTATGGTCACTACGAGTTCCTGGTGATGCCGTTTGGACTAACTAATGCACCTGCTGTATTCATGAACCTAATGAACTGAGTCTTCCATCAATATCTGGACCAGTTCGTGGTAGTCTTCATCGACGACATTCTGGTGTACTCAAAGAGCCACGAGGAGCATGAAGAGCACTTAAGACTGGTACTAGAGACGCTGAGACGGGAGAGCCTTTATGCTAAGATGAGCAAGTATGAATTCTTCCTTGATCGTGTCGCTTTTCTTGGACACGTTATCACAGGAGAAGGCATCTCGGTGGACCCAGCAAAGATTTTATCTGTGGAGACATGGCCAACCCCGACCAATGTCTCAGAGGTGAGAAGCTTTCTAGGACTTGCCGGATATTACCGGAGGTTCGTAGAAAACTTTGCAAGAATTGCGGAACCAATTACCCGCCTTACCCGTAAAGAGCAGGTGTTCATATGGACTGAAGAATGCCAGACAGCTTTTGATGAGTTGAAGAAACGTCTGACTACAGCCCCCATCTTGACTATACCATCTGGATCCGGAGGTTTCGTAATCTATAGCGATGCATCCAAAAAAGGATTTGGTTGTGTTTTAATGCAACATGGGAAGGTTGTAGCTTATGCCTCAAGACAACTGAGGACTCATGAGAAGAATTACCCCACTCACGACCTGGAGCTTGCCGCAGTCATCTTCGTCCTGAAGCTATGGAGACACTATCTATACGGCGAACGAGTGGAGATTTTCACCGATCACAAGAGCTTGAAATATGTCTACACTCAGAAAGATTTAAATCTGAGGCAAAGACGATGGCTCGAAGTGATGACGGATTTCGAGATTGATTTACAGTACCATCCTGGCAAAGCAAATATGGTAGCTGATGCTCTAAGCAGAAGACCCTCGGCATTCTTTATGATCACCCAACCAGATCTGCTGAGAGATCTAGCAAAGTTGGGAATAGAGGTCATTATGCCAGGACTTGACGGCCAATTATCAAACTATCAGCTGCAATCAACCTTGGTAGAAAGAATCAAAGCTGCTCTACCAACAGATGCAAGATTTCAGAGGCTTCGTCAAAGAACAGAGGCTGGAATCCAGACAGGATGTCGCATACACGAAGATGGGACTCTAAGATGTGGTGATCGTCTTTATGTTTCAAATGGAGAACTTCGTAATGAGCTGATGTCAGAAGCCCATAGCTCAACATACTCTATACATCCGGGAGGCACAAAGATGTACAGAGATCTGCGACAATACTACTGGTGGCATGGAATGAAGCGGGAGATAGCACGCTTTGTGGCTAAATGCCTGGTGTGTCAGCAAGTCAAGGCTGAGCATCAGAGATCTGCCGGTCTACTTCAACCCCTCCCAATACCTGAGTGGAAATGGGAACACATTACGATAGACTTTGTTACGGGCTTCCTAAGAAGTCCTAGTGGTCGTAATATTGTATGGGTGATTGTAGACAGACTCACCAAGGCTGCTCATTTCCTACCCTTCAGAGTCGGGCAATCTACAGAAGTCTTGGCGGATATGTACATGAAGGAGATAGTGCGTCTGCACGGAGTACCAGTCAACATAATATCTGACAGGGATACGAGGTTTACATCTTACTTTTGGCGAAGTATGCAAGAAAGTCTTGGTACCCGCCTCAAGTTCAGCACCTCGTATCATCCACAGACAGACGGCCAGTCAGAGCGCACCATCCAGACCCTAGAAGATATGCTGAGAGCCTGCATGCTTGATTTCAGCGGATCATGGGAAGATCACTTACACCTGTTGGAATTTTTCTACAACAACAGCTATCAAGCGAGCATCCAAATGGCTCCCTTTGAAGCTTTGTATGGAAGGAAATATCGTTCTCCAGTATGCTGGAGTGATATTGGCGAGAGACAGATCTTGGGACCAGAACTGATTATTCGTACGGTGGAGAAAGTAAAGAAGATCCAGGGACACCTACGAGCTGCACAAGACAGACAGAAGCACTGGGCCAACATTCACCGCCGACCTTTAGAGTTCCAAGTGGGAGAGCATGTATTCTTGAAGATCTCACCTACTCGAGGTACTATCAGATTTGGAGGAAGAGGGAAGCTAAGTCCAAGGTACATTGGACCCTTCGACGTGCTAGATCGCGTCGGAGAAGTTGCTTACAGGCTAGCTCTACCTCAGACTTTGGAGGGAGTACATGACATCTTCCACGTATCTCAGCTGAGGAGGTACATTCCAGACCCGAGTCATGTGCTGGACTATTCAGAGATCACCATCGGGCCGAGCTTATCGTACCAGGAGGAACCTGTAGAGATCCTGGACCGTAGCGAGAAAGTGTTGCGGGGTCAGACTATTCCTCTTGTTCGTGTTGCATGGAGACATCATGCACCAGGTGAATCCACCTGGAAACGAGAAGAGGATATTCGACAGCGTTATCCCCATCTATTTCCAAACCAGGGTATGTCCAATATTTCAAACTCAATCTTTCTTAATCATTACATGTCCTAATTCAATCTTTCATTCTCATTATATGGTTATTTTTATTTTGAGGACGAAATATTCTAAGGAGGGTAGATTGTAAACTCCCTCGACCAGATTTCAGTAATTTAGGATTAGTTTTGACTAATTACAATTATGGCAACTTTTTTTAAAAATTTATTTATTATATATTCTATTGATTGTGCACCTGTTCATTACACAATTAATTAGGGTATCACACTAGCTGTTAAACCTAAACCAATTTCATATCCCTGCCCTAGACTTGCTAGACTACTTTTCCTGTATTTTTAGCAACTCCCAGAAACCTTGTTTGGTGCTTCGTTATAGTCGCACAAATATCGTTACAGACATATATATTTATTCCCTATTTAAATTTTTGCTCTTTACCCACCTCTGTACCATAGAGAATTGAGGACCAGTAGACACCTGTTTTGCCCAAACAAAAATACGATAATATTCTACTCTAATTATATTACAATTATCGTATTGACACCGTAGAAAAATTATGACCCTAATAGCCTCTAAATAATTAGTAAACACCGTGCGCAATATTTATTAAATAATAAATACGGTGACCGTATCACCTAGAAATCAGACCCTGCCTCTGCCCAGACTCACCCCACACTGTCCAAAACATTTTCCCCAGATATTTCCCCATTTCTGTATAATTCAGTATTTCGGGGAAACAGTATTTAAAATCAGGTAAATTGCGAAATTACGCAAAAATACAAATTTTAGGCTTTTATGCAATTTATGAAAAGTTAGGAGTTTTTATGCAAAAATGCATGCAAGGTGGCATAATCCTATTGGTTAGTGAATAGGTGTATGGGACCCACCCAAAACACCCAGAAAAATCCAGGAGAAATATCCCAAAAATCTGAATTACCAAAATAACCCTGAATTTCCCAATATTTACAAAAATGCCATTCACCCAAACCCTATATAAACCGACCCCCCCCTCTCTCTTCAAACTTGCACCTCCTCCCTCAGCCGCCTACCGGCCACCCCCTCCGGCCAACCTCCGGCAAGACCCTCGCCCCTACCCCACCTCCTCTCCGGCCAAGCCACCTCCCCTCCGGCCGCCTGCTCCGCCGTGGGCAGCCCCCGCAACCCCAACTCCCAACACCACCACCCACAGCCACCACCACCCGAACCACTTCCCCCATCGCCTCCGGCCACCGTGCACCGCCACCAACCCCACCACTCGACTCGCCACCTTCCCCTTCACCGGACCACCACCCCTCACCGCCCCACGACGCCGCCTCCGCCGGCCAGAGCCCCCGCAGCTCCTCCCCACTCCCCTAACCCTATCTGTCACTCTCTACTCCGGCCGCCCCTAGCCGCCACCACCGCCGTCGTGGACCTCCGCCACCACCACCATCCTGACCGCCCCTCCTTCCTCCGTCGATCCCACACCCTTCCCGGCCACCTCCGCCACTCCTCCGCCGCCGGCAGCCCTCGCACTCAGCTGCTGCTGCTGCTGCTATCTGCTACTGCTGCTGTTCCTGCTCCTCCGGCCGCCTCCGGCCATCTCCGCCGCCGTCCTCCTGCCGTCGACGACCCCTAGGGCCCACCTGTCAGTAGGTATACTACTAAACCCTAATATATATGTATTTACATACATATCCTTATATGTATTACTATAGGTATATATATATATATATATGTATATATATGTATATTAATATGTATATATGTATATTCATATATATATGTTATATATTATTATTATACAGTATATTATACTGTATATATTATATATATATATATATATATCTATATTCTATACATATATATTTATATATGTATATATGTATATGTATATATGTATATATATATCTATGTACATATACTATATACTATTATGTAATAATTATTAATATATATATATGCATTTTATTCTGTTTATATATATTTATATATATATATATATATAGTTATATATGATATGTATACTACATATTATATATTATATATATACTATACATTTTTCCTTTATTTTATTTTCTGCACTTAATTTATTTCCTGCTAATTTATTTCCTGCACTTATTATATATATATATATATATATATATATATATATATATATATATATATATATATATATATATATATATATATATATATATTATCTATATGTATATATATATTAATATTCAGCTGGATAATACAGCTTATATATATTATATATATATTTTCAATTCTTGCAATGTCATTTCAATTTATTACATAATATTATATATTACTGTGCTGGATATTACAGCCTACATATATATGTATACATTTACAATTCTTGCACTGTCTTCAAATTTATTATATATGTATATATATATTATCTATATATATTATATAAGTTATATTTACATTCCTGCCCTGTCAATTCATTATATCTATATATATACATCAGTGGATATACCCTGATTATTTATATTATTATATCAGTGGATACACCCTAATTATTATATTATTATACATATATGGCAGTGGATATACCCTGATACGATTATAAATGTTATATATACTTGCATTTTCTGTTCTTTATATGCTATATATATTATATCTATACATATATACATACTATATATATATCTATATTTATATAAGTAAATATATATATATACTTTATATTACAGCCATGATATTCACGAACCCTGTCTGTTTTAACAGAGACCACCTTCAGCACAGCCAGTGACCCCCTGTCACCAGCAACCTCAAACCTGACTGTAGGTTATCAACACTATCAGGGAGTAGGCAAGTATACCTTGCCAAGTTAATATTTAAATTCAATTATTGATATCTGCTTTATACTTGAATTTCATATACTATGAGTACCTGAGACTGCCTCTGGTACAGTCAACTGATACGTTGACAAGTAGTGTAAATAATTTAGTCTTACAGACTCACCAACACTGTGAGAGTATCCTGATATTCTCCTAGACCCTATCACGGGAACACGCAACATGGTTGCATTACATATATGGATGTGAGCTGCGTATTTGATTAGCTACCAGTACGTGGGACCCGCATCACGGATTAGGATAATTCAGGGAAGTATAACTTGACATTTAGTTTCATTGGGATGGGAAAGATAACTAGTAGACGTATGGGACACCCCCTCCAATAATGTTTTATACCTTCGTACCAGAGATGGTCGATTGCAGAGTGCCCTTGAGTCAGGGGGCATATGACACATATACTAGCCAGTCACCACGATTGGTGAATTACGTCAGCATATGTCTAGCCGACACATTCCCATGCGTACTACAAGGTCTTTACTTGCATTTCACTTAGATGGTTAGCACCATGTATTTATTATTTATTTATTCAGTCTTTACATTACATGGCATGTTATTTTCCTGTATCTTGTTACGTCCCACTGAGGACCTGGTTTCCTGCCAGATCTAGACGAGGCTTTCTACCCCACTGTGTACGGCCCTGATCATGAGGCTAGATGTGCTACCGAGGAAGAGCTCGAGGAGACACCCTCAGAGTATGCTTGACCCTAGAGGCCTGCCACCTGGAGATGGAGATATTTTTCTCAGATAGACGCTGCTTAGTCTATCTGATTTTTCTGCGCTATTATCAGTTTTTTTTGTAGTAGGCTTGTATTCTCACCAGTTGTGTACTGTATCAGACTCAGTTATATATATATTCAGTACTTGCTTTTCTGACATTTTGTTGTGGATGAGATAGATTTGACTGTGTTTTATATGTAGTATTTTAGGACAGCGTAGCACGTTCCTTTGGGTCCATTCAAAATGGATTAAGCCCTTAGTGACGTGTCAGCTGACCAGTGACACGTGGCCTAGTTTCTGACATTTTGGGACTGGGGCGTGACAAAGGTCGAGATAAAAAAAATTCACCCAAATCTCTCATTTCAAACACTTTACTAACATAATTAGTAGCATTTTCAATCTCTTCAGTAGATACTATCAAGTTTATGCCATGTACATAGATGGATGCCATGACGAATCCATTCATGGATTTGTTTATGAATATGCATGGACATTTAGGACATCATCATATATTTTCTTGATAGATTATTCTAAGCATATTGTACCATATTCTTTCATATTATTTTAGTCCATATAGGACTCGTTTTATCTTAACATGGTTTGTATCTCTACATGTGGTTTCTGGTAATTTAAATCATTCGGGGATATTGTAGAATATTTGGAGTTATATTTCATCATTATGTTCTCTTATATATATATATATATATATATATATATATATATATATATATATATATATATATATATATATATATATATATATATATATATATATAGCCTTACAATCCTCCATCTTACATGAAATCTCCTAATACATTATAATGCACCAACACTCCTCCTCAAGATAGGCAAAAGATATATTCGCTAAGTTCATCTTGTCACATCCTCTAATCATATCTACAGAACTAAGTCTCTTGGTCAGACTGTCTGCTACCTGATCCTTGGTTGGAATGTGGCCTAGCTCCAATAGTCCACTGTCCAACTTCTCCTTGATATCGATATCGATGTGTTTGTTCCTGTCATGCTGCATTGGATTATTGGCGATAATGATGGCTGACTGGTTGTCACACCACAGCTTCATCTTAGCTCCTTGATCCAGCTTTAGCTCCACCAGTATACTCTTCAGCCATAGCAACTCTGCAACTCCCAAGGCCATAGCTCTGTACTCCGCTTCAACTATCGATCTGGCCACCACTGACTGCTTCTTACTCCTCCAAGAGACCAAGTTGCCTCCTACAAATATGCAATATCCCGAGGTAGACCTCATGTCATCAGCACAGCTAGCCCAGTCAGAGTCACAATAACCCTCGATGCTCACGTGATCATTCTTCCTGAATATCAGCCCCTTTCCGGGGGCACCCTTCAAGTATCTCAGAATCTGGTACACTGCGTCCATATGACCCTTCCTTGGGTCATGCATGTAGTGGCTCACCACACTCACTACAAAGCAGATATCATGACGTATGTGGCTCAAATAGATCAACTTGCCTACCAGTCTTTGGTATTTGTCCTGGTCAACTAGTTCTCCAGCCTCAGCATCCAGCTTGAACTTATGATTGATCGGCGTCGCTGCAGGTTTGCATCCCAATATCCATGTCTCTGTGAGAAGGTCCAGCGCATACTTTCTCTGAGAAAGAACAATCCCCTCTACTTCTCGAGCAATCTCAATCCAAGGAAGTACCGAAGAAGGCCAAGGTCCTTCACCTCGAACTCCTTGCCAAGCTTTCCCTTGAGTCGGGCAATCTCCTGCTCATCATCTCATGTGATAATCATATCGTCCACATACACTGCAAGCATGGTGATATGTCCTCCACTCCGATGGAAGAACACAGTATGATCAACATTGATCTGCTGATATCACATTCCTATCATCGCCCTCCTGAATCTGTCAAACCACGCTCGAGGAGACTGCTTCAGTCCATAGAGGGACTTCTTCAACCTGCAGACCTTGTCCACTGTCTTATCAGTGCAGAATTCTAGTGGTATCTCCATGTACACCTCCTCCACTAGATCTCCATGAATAAATAAATGCATTCTTTACATCCAGTTGGTGTAACTTTCATCCACCATTTGCTGCCAAAGAAATCAGGGTCCTGACGGTGCTCATCTTTGCCACTGGTGCAAAAGTCTTGTTGTAGTCAACGTCGTACGCCTGACTGTATCCTTTTGTCACCTGTCGATCCTTGTAGCGCTCAACCTATCCATCCGGATTCTGCTTCACAGTAAAGATCCACTTGCATCCAACTGCCCTCTTCTCCTCTGGCAGTTTTACCAGTTCCCAAGTATGATTCTTCTCAAGAGCCCCTAACTCCTCGTGCATTGCCGCTTTCCACTTTGGATCATTCTCGGAAATCTGTCAATTGTTAGGTATAATAATACTATCCAAAGACGCAATAAATGATCCATGAGAAGAAGAGATGTTATCATATAAAATAAACTGAGCAAGGTCCCAACCATATATATCAGGAGGATTTACCGTATTGTTGCGAGTGGTCCTCCATACCGATAATGGTGTGGGAAGGGCAGGAAGAATGATATCACCTGAAGAAAATCTGGTGGTGGTGGTGTATGTGTCTCAGGAGTCAAAACGGACGCAGGCAAGGGACTTGACACTAGCACTGGCACTATAGGCATTATAGGTACTGATCTTGCGGTTTGCTTCCCTTTCCTGCTATAGGTAAGTAACTCCTCCTGAGTCGTGGGTCTAACACCTCTCATCTCCTCCCCCTGTTCCTCTTTACTCTCCTCCTCAACCGTTCCTCCATGCCATACTCCTAAATCGGTCACAAAACTCTCAACAATCTTCCTCTCTCGCCTCATACTCTCAGTGTCAGGTGAGTTTCCCATGGATGAGGTTTTCTCCTAACGGTAGTATGGCTCAAGCTCCCTGAAGTGAACATCCATGCTCACAAACCTCTTCTTTTCTACTGGGCTCCAGCACACATACCCCTTCTGAGTCGTCGAATAGCCCACAAAGACACATTTGATTGCTCTAGGGTCAAGTTTCCCAACAGACGGTTAGTTGTCATTCACAAAATATACGCAGTCAAACACATTCAGTAGGAGTATCCCATTATTATTTTCTTGTAATATCTCACATAGAGACTTCCATCCCAGTACTTTTGAGGACATCATGTTGATCAGTTAAGCTGCTGTCAACACTGTATGCCCCCGCAGACTATGTGGGACATTCATGACGATCATCATGCTCCTTGCCACCTTCAGAATGTGTTGTTATTCCTTTCTGTTACTCCATTTTGTGCTGGTGTGTATGCACATGTGGTATGATGTTGTATTCCTTGGGCTGACAGATATTCCTCAAGTGCTTTGTTGGTATACTCTGTCCCATTGTCAGACCTCAGTACCTTCACCATTGCTCTGTACTGAGTCTGGACATATTTATGAAAGTCCCAAAAATATGCAAAGATATCACTCTTATTCTTCATCAAATATAACCAGATGACACCAAAGGAAAAATTAACAAAAGAAACACTTGTAGCCATTCATAGTAGTTGTGACGCACGGCCCCCAAACATCAGAATGTATAATATCAAAAACAGAAGAGCTCATATGGCCCGCACTAACATATGAGCTCCTAGTAAGTTTGCCTAAATCACATGCATAACATACTAGTTTCTCCTTATTTGCTTTCTCATAAATAGATGGATACAACCTACTCAAAATACCAAAAGAGGAGTGCGCCAACCACCTGTGGTGGAGTATCAGTGTATCATCGTCACTTATCTTTGGTCCTCTTATTTCTGCCCTCTTTGCCATAGTGTCACGCCCTAGTCCCAAAATACGTAGGACTAGGAATACATAAGCATGCCAGCCGTATGTATATGGCAACTCCAATATATGGATACCATAATACACACGTACGCTATAATATGAATATAAACTCATATGTGGTATATATATGGTCACACATCACAGATATACTAAATCTCATCCACACAACAAGTCACAAAAGAAAATAACTAAACTAGAATAATGAGTCTGAATAATCCAAAATAATAGTCGGGTGGAGACAAATCCACTACCAATGACTATATCAATACTAACATGAGGAAGAAGGGTAAATCTCCAATATATATAAGGTGATGATATAAAGGTATCAGCAAAGCGATCCGTCGCTAGAGATAATCAAAGATGCTCCGAAGGTAAGACCTCCTCGGAAGAGATAAGTGGTAAGTCCTGATCCGTGCTCCTGCGAATAGTCATGAACATCTACACCTGGAAAGGGACCAGGTCCTCTGAGGGACGTAACAAGATACATAGAAGCATGCCAATTTGAATACAGTAAACATGCATAATAGGTAAAAAATATATAAGTACGCTGTACAAGACAATCTATATGAATGCATAATGAGGACAACTTTTTGACGTATGGGCAAGGGTAGGCTACTCGATCTAAATCTTACAACTCACACACACGTCAGGGGACATCATCAGTCGATATACCGCGGGAGTAGCGACCCTCGTGACTCCATCAATCGACATACCGCGGGGGTAGCGACCATCGGACACGACTACCATAGTGCATGCTAGTTACTACGGTTCACCAGAGTGGTTAAAGCCCATACGCCTACTGATTGTCCTCTATGATACTAAGTGTCAAGTGTGTGTCAACATATCTAATATATAGTAACGACTGAAAGAAACTACACATGCAATGAATATACAGAAATGCAATGAATATACAGAAATATAATAAGCATGCAAAGTACTGTAAACAATTTGACAAGGTATCTTGCCTGGTCTGAAAAAGAATGAAGTCCCAACTCAAGGCGTCGTCCGATCTACTCGTCACATAAATTAAACAAGTTAGGTTACAAAAGTGGGTAAATAGGTTCCTCCATTTTAATCTATTTTAATTCTGAATAAAATAACCTAAAATAGTATTTTAACCTTATTATAACTTATTTTATTACTAAACCCTAATTTTGGTCCAAAGAAAATTAACTTTATGGATTTGTAATCCGTGACACCCAAATCGAGGCAATCCGTTGACCAAAAAATCAACCGACTCAAATCATGGATTTATGCATAAAATCCTATATATTTTAGTGCTACATGAACGCCAAAATTGACGGTTTTATAAAATCACAAGTCGGTAAAGAGTTATGGCCACAAGGGCGAATAGATGATAGTTTTCGGTGGTTTCCTATTTATGTCTATGTTGCACGAATTTTACAGTAGATTAAACTTTCATGTTAAATTTTGAAAAAGTAATTTTATGTAAGTTTATCATGTCAACTTTCCGAAACTTCAAACGGTTCGTAATTCCGAGTTCGGGATCTCCCGTAATCTCAAAAATACAAAAATACGTCTAATTTTGGACAACTGTCAGTTTTAGAATTTTCTAGAAAAATAGGTTCATAAATTATTAAAATAATTTATATATTTAGAAAACTAACCTTGATATAGTTCTAACAAAAAAAATTGGAGTGCGTTTGGAGTCCGGAGCTACGAGATATCGTCTTTTTAAGTCGTCATAACTACCAGAAAATGAGGCTGAATTTATGACGAATTTTGACTGTTTTTGGACGAAAAGAGGAGAATTTGGAAAAGAAAAATATGAAGGATGAGGTATTTATAATGGTGGACAGTACTTAATTGAATACGACTAGGATTGACTAATTTGGATATGATTAGGATCAGTTTAAATAATGATAGGATATGCATGAAGTTGATTTTCTAGTAGGCTCAGGATTTGAATTAATTTAAAATAGAGTTTGAGTTTATTTCAATAATTTATAATCATAAATAAAATTAAGGATAATTCAAATAATTTATATATAATCTTATTAATATCTATTAACACTAAATTAGCATATATCTAATATTAAGACTATATATATCCAAATAAATCCTAAATAATTTCAAAAATCTAAATAAAATTCTTAAAATTCTAAATAAATTACAGAAAAATATAATTAAATATTTTAACCTAAAATAAATATTTGGTAGAAATAATATGCAAGTATGGACTCATAATAAATCATGAAAGTCCTAAAAATTTTGGTTCCCTATGTTTTAATTACCTAAAAATTCTAGAAAAATCTCCAAAAATCTAAAATAGCATAAAAATGATTCTAAATAAATATTTACATAAGTAAATATACTAAGAAATTTATTTTCTAATTAACTAAGAGAATACTCTAAAGTAATTTAATATTTAAAATAATCTATAATAAATATAATAATATAAAATACACATAAAATATACCAATGTCGAATCTAGCCATTTCTGATCCAGGTACCACAGTCCATCATGCCAAGTGCCAGTCCTAAGTTTTTATCCCGTCTTCTTCTCCTCGAAGATTACCTTAGGAATATCAAAAGAGACAATGCATTTTAGTTGGAGGAGTATAGAACTAATGGACAAAAGGCTGACTGGAAAAGAAGGAGCATGCAAAATATTGGATAATTTTACTGAACATGTACAATCGATATTACCCTTACCGACCACTGGCTGGAAAGTACCATCATTTGTTTGAATATTGTCTGCCGGTGCTAGGTGAGTGTCACGACCCGCACCCGATGAAGGGGCACGAGTACGTGGGTACGTCCAGTTCACGCTCGTACGGCATCACGCCCGGATGGGTCAAGCGATCGTCCCGCTGGAGTGCTTACGCGGTGATTCTCGCCTAGCGGGGACGGTCGATTAGCCTGCGGGAGATCGGGATATGACAGATTGGTATCAGAGCCTGGCTATACGCCCTTGGACTTTGTTTCGATTATCTCAGTTTTGCAAGCTCGTTCGTAGGTTATGTGCACGCACTCTCTCAATGTCCCAAACGAAATATTCTAACAATGAGCCTAAATACTTTTAAAAAGCGTATTTGAATGATATGATTGCTTGTATAAAATTGAAATAATAAGGCCTTTGTGCCGACTTGTGCAAACCCTTGAGATTTTTGCAAGTAGCTTGTCCGATTTCACTATATCTAAGTTTGGTTGAATGCATATGTTTGAGGGATGCCTTGAACGTGTGCACGATCCAAGACTCAAAAAAATATGAAACTCGAGTGTTAAGACTTTGATATCGCTGTGTTGGTTGGCGTGCTCATGCTAGAGGTACACTTCGAATATGCGCACGATCCAGACTTGCGATATGTCGATCTCGATGCTAGTGCAAGTGAATATCCACCTGAACAAGTATAACAACTTGTGTAAGTTTGACTCAGCCTTAGATCGTTAATCAAGATTGATTGAAACGTACTCCGCGTTAAGCAACATGTCCCACGCTAAAGGCGCAAATGAAACTGACTCAACATGTGTACGATACAACGTAAGAACCTAATAGGAGATTATGTTCAATTGGATTTAGTGGTACCAATTGCTACGCTTGGGATAGATTCCATAATGCGATAGTACGGCTTGCCCTCAGGAAGTCTCGAGGATGAGACTTTTTCTGAGTTGGGTATGATGTAATATCCCGTTCCGCTCAAGCGGATTGCCGATTCAAATGGCAAAAGTGCAATGTTCCGACCCGCTTTGCTTAGGCGAGAATACTCGTTTGAGACAAAGAATATCCAGACTTGTCCCTACAGGAGTTCGGCTTAGGCTTTCAGAGGCTCGCTTGACGTATCGCTCAACCGAGGCGAATCATCGCTAATGTGGGTGGCTAGGTGAACTTGTCTTTGCTTAACCAGCATACTTAAAATATGGAACGATACATGCTAGTCGCTAGGTGAATCACCCCATGCATGCTAATAAGAATACAATACACCTAGCTAAGGGGATAATCCTAACTTGTATTGCTTGTGTTAGAACTTGGAATTAAAATATTGCTTATACTCAGACCCTCGCATGCTACCCTAGATCTTGTCGCTCGGTAAGTCCCTTTACGGTTTTACTCCTCGGTATACCTTCAGGACTGAGCTAATGTGAATGATTATGTTATACGAATGCATGCTTGCCTGCTTGTATATTGTCTCGTCCGATGCTTGTCGCATAAATTATGCCTCAAATGTGTAACACTGTGCATCTCATGCATTCATCTAGTTCTCCTCGGAAGACTATCTAATAGTCGTTTCGTGCAAGAATGAACCTGCAAGTATCCGAGACCGTTAGGTCACCAAGGCAATCCCCGCACCAGGGGAATGCATCAAGGCAAGTTGTTCACTGAACGAGAATCATGTCAAGCAAAGCAAGAATCAGGATTCAAGCATCTCGTGTTCTTGTGTTCTCGTGTATCTCGTGAAATTGGAAGACCAATAATTGTATGTCACGGACAACTCAAAAATGAGGTATAGTTCCACGGACGGTCACTGGGGCACTGGGGCCGATCCGATCCGAATGGAATTCACGTATAGTCTCACGTACTTGACGGGATAGTTTGTAGCGCCCCACGCACTTTTCGTTACATTCCATCCTCGTCATTAACTAAAATTGGTCCTTTATGGCTATACCAGCGACACATGTCATATAGATAAGTCATCCTCGCTTAGCGGCTATCCGCGTGCGAGTTATTGCATCGCATCAAAAGAACAAGTGAACACCTGAACGATCATGATATAACAATACTCGTGTTTGTATATGCCATTGCCTTGGTTTTCATTATAAATGCTCGTGCTTGAATTAACAATGTTTGCCTTGGACAGGGAAGGTCAAATGGTAAGTTGGTAAGTCTCGCCGTATTTTCTCTTATGTCTCACGGTGGACTGCCACACGAGGTAGGCTATTTAATCTTTGTCATGAAACTAATCCTAAGGCAACTAGAAAGACAACATAATAGTTGGTGCACAGAACCTATATTACGTGTTTGGATTTGTCGAGCGGGCGAGTAGCCTCCCCACCAGTGCATTCAATGTACTGATAATCCACCAGATCGTTTGCAGGGTGCGGGAGAACCTCGTTCGGTGCGGATGTCTCCTTCGTGTGTGCTAAGGCGTAGAGTTCACTCTGGAGCCTTGGAGCATTACGATCTGGAACTAAAGCACATATACAAGACATAATGTTGGCACATCACCTGAACATCGAATGTACATCATTCCATAAAAAAGGTATCCACTTAGCACGCTTTTACTGTTTCAGAGAGAGAGGCTTGAGCGAATTATAATATCGGGTAAGCGCCGCCTGTAACACTTGTTTATATCAATAAAGAGCTTGTTTCACTAAAACTTGTGTTATTCGATGCTTCTGCTATTGTCGACTCAGTGAACTTGTTACCAAATTGCCTATGCGTTTATAATTCTGCTGCACTCGGACAATTTGTGCGACTCTGTGGCTTAGACCTCTTACCGCCAGCCAACGAACCACGACCTTGCTCGGGCGCGGTTCACGCTCGTGCGATATCACGCTCAGATGGGTCAAGCGATTGTCCCACGGGAGCGCTGACGCGGTGATTCTCGCTTAGCGGGGACGGCCGATTAGCCTGCGGGAGATTGGGGCGTGACATACCGCACCCGTATCACACTCATTCTATGATACGCTTGCGATACGGCTCCACCACACAACCAAACGTATCCCGAATGACACATACAAGTCTAAAACCATAATTATGAACAATACGAAGAGTCATTTACATATCTATGTGTCCGTATCAAAATATGACATGCACAAAGTCCCGTGTCAGAGGAAAAAGTCCAAAATCAACCAGTATCTCCAAATTGTGGGGATACGGCCTACACGTATCCAATTGTGGATACGACACTAGCCACAAACAATCAAATATATGTCAATTTGGTCTAATTGACTAATTGACAAACACAACATGTGCTAATCTCGGAATTCTCCCAAAATTGACACAAAAACACACTTAACTTTCTCCATAGGCCTTCTATGAACCTAATTCCAATTCTTATGGGTATCCTATGCATGTGGGGTAGTTTCTTATGGTTAATTCACAGATTTAGAACCTAATTAAAGAGAAAAAAACTGAATTATACCTACTAGGAGATGGATTTCCAATAAAATATCCAAATTGGGTGAAAATAGCCTCCAACTTGTAGATCATTGCTCCTCTTTGTAGATCCTTGCTTTCTCCTTGTAGATCCATGCTCTAATAGCCTCCAATGATGATTTGGAAAAGATTTGGGAAGAAATTTGGTAGGGATTTGATGGAATTTGGTTGAGGGAAATTCTAGATCTAAATTTAGAATGAAAAATGAAGAGAAAGAAAGTTTTCATCCCCTTTATATAGGCCTCTCTTGCCCCCTCCCTCAAGCTACTATGTAAAGTCTAAAATACCCCTTGAGGCCTCTCATGAAAAAATTAATTAAGGAGGGAAGGTTCTAGTCTAATGGATTTAACTTAATTAATTCATCCTCCTAATGAATGGGCTTACTATTGGGCTCAAATCTAACTAGAATAAATGTTGGGTACATGGGTCTAAACTAACTAGTTAGGTCCACTAACACAAGTCCAAAATAAAATCTAACACTAACAATAAATAAATATTCAACATGCACAATATTTAATTAGTTACCAAATGACTAAAATATCCTTTCCTAGAAAATATGGTAGTGACAACTCTACTCCCTTAGAAGAATTTTGTCATCGAAATTAAAACTCTCTCCCCTCTCTCTTGGCCAGTCACAACATATTCATACAAATTTTACTATGGTCAAACCCCCATCAATCACGGTCTAAAATAGTCCTATCATATAACATACAATCCTACCATTCTACTGAAAGAGGAACCATACTTGGATATAGTCTCTAATTATCATAAATTCCAGTCTCTGCCCTGTCGGGGTGTCTCCCTCTACTGGTGCATGTAATCTGCTATGCCACCTGTGGCCTATTCCATCACACACTAAGCACTCAATAATCATCAACCTAGTCATAATATTCTTAATACTGAGGGTTACCAAATATTAGTGATATACTATAATTTTAGGTCATGGACATACTTCACTCACTGGCACTTGCTACCTAGGATACTATACTGCCTCCTTGTTCTGCTTCAGTTTTTGTAATTCCCAAATTCTTTTAACCATTTTCTTACAAGGAACACTTATATACTTTTTAAATTATGCGTTCTATTAGCACACCCTTATTAACTTGAATATCCGCCAATAGGATGCCTACTCAAATTTTGTTACTGTCTACACAAGGCACCAGCTCTCATATGCATTTTTAGATAACATTCTCATACCAAGTTACTCATGTCTCTCCTCTACTGTCTGGATTACTTGCACTACTACTTCCAAATAATTTGCTATCCTTATTAACTGATACACCAATCCAATATTATCACACAAGGTACTTACTGTTATTAGCACATTACTCAACCAATCCCTGATATAGAAATACTAGTACTCTTGATATAGTAACACTAGCTTCCTAATAATATATCATATACCCTTAATGTTTTAGGACACTAGCTTCATCATTAGATCACCTTATCACATTCAGTAGAACTCATGATCACTTGCACTAGTTATTAACTTCTATAATGCATATATTTTACTTCACTCTCAAAGGCAGGCACATGGTTCCATATCTTTATTGATGTATATGCATCTCTCCTTAAACCTTTTACAGACGGATACGCTAATCAGTGATACACTACATATCTTTCATGACCAATCTTGATATTTTTTAACCTATGACACACTATTAAAAATTTTAATACTCAGGCTTCCACTTTCTGATACTCATGAACTTCCACACTGACGCTCATCACCCACTGTGCATCATGCACACCATTTCTAGACACTTCTTCCATCTATTGCTTCCAACACATCACTGGCCTCAATATCAGGTGATATATCTATCACTAGTCATATATTGGTACACTCTTATCTACTCACATCAATGCTCTACTTCTAAGCTAAAGAATGATGGAACAAATCCTACAATAATAGGAGTGGATAAGTATTAAGATGATACTTTAAGAACCAATTTAAGATATAACCTGATAATCATACACGTATGTCCGAAATTATGACACTCAGAATCATCGACACGCCAGTAAGCATAGCTGCGATAAACGATAGATTCCATAACTTAGGTATGCACCTCTATAATCATGTTATCTAGAATCCTCGCTGTGCCGACTAGTATAGCTGTAAGAAATTTTAAATTTCATAACTAAGATATGTACATTCGAAGTCAGGTTCCTACGTTTCTGTCATGCTAGCTAATATGGCTGCGATAAACTCTAGGCTCCATAACCAAAGCAGACGTTTTATCTTTCTCACTGTCCTCATCAACATATGTCATCAGATGATACCGTAATTTAGTCCGTAAAATTTATCTCGATATGAAATTAAACTCAACAATGACACCAAAAATTAAATTCAACAACCGATTCACCAAGAATTAAATTCAATAACAACAAGTGAGAATGGATGGAAATAAGGGAAAATATTTGAATTGGAAATTATAATAAGATTCCCAAGGGTCGTCCCAGGAATCTCTAAAGAAATTTGTGATCGAGTATCCTCTCTCATCCTAGTGTCATATGTCCTATATCCTATCGCAGGCTCGCAGTAGTACAACTAAGTCATCGTACTACCACGATATCGCATAACTTGCGAAGCCTGGCCTGCATGGGCTACCACTAAAAATGTGTCATGATCCGCACCCGGTGAAGGGACACGAGTACGTGGGTACGTCCATCCTACGCCGCAGCATCGGCGGTAGAACGCTATCTAGGTCAACTATACTAACTAATTATCTCACAATAATGCATAATCCTCCAATAATATCTCAACTCCAAGAAGAGTGTAACACAATACTTAATCATAATTCTATAGCACGATAAGATATCAAGAAAGTCTAACATAACTATACAATCTAAACAAATATAATCAACAACAATAGAAACAATAACCAAAATCTCAAATATAAGCCGGAAATAAATCCGGTACCAAAATGTTAAAGAGAACAAACTATGCTAACAAGTGATTCTGGCTAGATCTTCCGGCAGTCACTCCAAAACTAGTGGGTCCAAGTCTGCACCATATATAGGTCGTGGTCCGTAGTATGTCGGACACCAATCTCTCGGATCCTCTGAAAAGTATTTTTTAGTCAGGAATGGAGCAAAGTACAAACCAACAACAGTTCTAATTAATTGATAATGACTATAAATAGAAATAGAGAATATAATACAAGACAAGAAACAATGAACAATATCATACCATGGTAGAAGAAACAGGTAAACAAGAACAATATGGTATACACTGATCACGATAAACTAAAACAAGGCAATAGAATGAGACAATGAACTAGAATATGGTGAAGAATTGTAACTATGCTAAGTGATTGAAATACTAGTTAGATATGTGATCGGCTTGGATGAACATTG